>CM040243.1:207944599-208544599 GCA_022545495.1 Chrysanthemum lavandulifolium | reverse complement strand
GGAACATCAAGCAATGGAATCTCATAAACACCACAGAGAATTGACAGTGAATGATGGTTAGATTAAGTGCACAAAGACATAGCAAGTATACGATCAACACACAGGACCGAAGAAGTATAATGATGGATACATAGCAATCGGCATATAAGACAAATCGCATAAGATCAACCTATATATGGAAAAACCGCATAGGGACAAGTCGCATGGCAATCAAACCGCATGGGATAAGTCGCATAGTTAAACAGACAAGTCGCATGGGTCAAACCGCATGCCTCAAACCGCATAGGTCAAGGTTTTGATCAAATCGCATATGTCAAATCGCATAAGTCAAAACGCTATGGTCAAGTCGCATGAGTTAAACCGCATAAATCAAACCGCATTCAACAAGTCGCATGTGACAAAACGCATTAGGTATATAAACAGACAAACCGCTTTAAAAATTTTAAACGACAAATCGCATTCAAGTATTTTAAAGCAACAACCCTCAAACCGCTTTCAAGAATTTGAAATGACAAGTCGCATTCAAGAATTTTTAAACGACGAATCGCTTTCAAGAATTTAAGAGACAAAATGAATTCAAGAATTTTAAAAGACAACTTGCTTTCAAACAACATCCCTTAAACCGCTTATAAGAACATAATACGAGAAACAACATATACGAACATCATTTAAGCCACACATACTACAGGCATACAAATTCCACAATTATGCAACATAAACACACAAATTAAACGTATAAGCTACTCACTAACATCAACCAAACCACTACATACTATCTAACTCAAATCCACTATTAGGGACACACGAGCTTAAAGGGGAGACAATCACACACAATCAAAGCCTATTCATGACAATGAAACCTCTACACATTCCAATCTAAACCCAGATCATAAACACAGTAACAAAAACAAACCCAAATGATGGTTTTATCGAATGGAATAAGAAAGAGGGAATCTGCAAGGAAATTATAATTAGATAGGTGTTTCAAAATAGGTTATTAGCAAATATATGTAGAACTTAGTTATTTAACCTACCACGAGAACTCTAGAGTGACAAAACGCTCGATGAATGTTTAGAGAGAAAATATGCAACGTTTGATTAGGAATTGGATGGGTTTGACCAAGTAAGACAAATCGCATCTTTTATACCAAAGAACCAGTTTTCAATATTGAAACATTTAGTCTCGCGAATGACAAATCGCATGCAATACTTGGACTAGACAAACCGCATACCATATTGATTTGGACAAGTCGCATGCTACACATGAACTTGACAAACCGCATACCACATAACACATATCAGAACATTATTTGGCAGATTCTATCACTCTAAGTAACATGCAACAGCTAGCAACATTACTGAGACCACAAAAATCCAAATAGGACATATGACTCATGATAAATGCATTCAAGAGATACACAAGCCAATTCAAACAATGCATATAATGCAAGAAGCATAATGACATGTATTGAACAAATATTTTTGCACCAAATAGTTAAAACACATGCATATCTCAAGAATATCTTAACACCAATTAGTTACTCAGAAACATATGCATATCTCAAGAAATCATATAGAGGCAATCATGCAGAGACGAATTAACAGACAGGAATAACAGTATGAAATTAATTCTCTCCCTCAACCAGTGTCACGAATATACACGAGTGAACATTGATTGAATTAAACCCATTTATGAACCCAAAGCTTTATAGGTACGTAAGTATAGATGAAAGAAAATAGACATGTTTTAAAAAACAGATGAACTTCTGTTCGAACTTCATCTAAAGACCCGTGTCATTATTAAATGACATTTCTAGGACCGTAGATGTTATCGATACCAGAAGACATGCCTTTGAATCTATTTTTGGGATTTTCTGATTTTTCAAATTTTTATGGATTTTAAGGAATTTAATGAAATATCTTGTATATGTATGTATATAAAAAAATTTAAAGGAAGTTTTTTTATTTTTTTATTATTTTTTTGTATCAAGATTGAATTAACCGTCAATCGATGAGGTACGAGTCCTGAGCAGAGGTGATCAGGAGTCATGGTACGTGCATATCAATTCTGACATGCTGAAGCTCCTGAATAAAGAGGCTTCATTTATGTTGGAAACCATGTCATGATGTTTATGATATAATTGAGCATTGTACCTGTAAAGGAATGAGGAGTATCTGCACTAATAGCACATGTAGATTTATATTCAGATGGGTTAGTGGCAAGAGTATCCTGTCCTTTGGATGAATTACAGTCAACCTTTGGGATGTCATTAGTGGCCAATACTCTGATGGGAATCCATTTGAATCCAACATTCTTAAAAAAAATTCTAGTAGGCATCCACTTAAGGCAAGAGCTAGGAGTGTTATTCCATTTGGATTCAATGTTCTTAAGAATTCTACCAGTAGGTATCCACTTAAGGCAAGAGCAAGGAGTGTTAGATTCCTTAGTCACAATGGAAGACGTAACCATTTCTCTATTCCTAATTTTAGACTTTGTGCTGTTAAGTGGTTTCATAGGGGAGTGGTGAACATTTTGAGACTTCTTAAGTGCACTAGATGATCTTCATACATCCCTGGTCTTAGAGATTTGAGCTTTAACCTGAGCATTGTCTTTCATTTTATTGGAATGAGTTAGTGAAGTGACTGGTTTTGACAAAACTGTGTTCTCATCAACTTGGGAGGCAAGCCTTAATTTTGAGGATTTAGATCTTTCTGACATAAATGCATTAGGCTGCCTAACTACAGACCGTTCTTTAGTGATTTGTGAAACTGGCTTCCCCAAGGTTGATGGTTTTACAAACTTAGTGTTCACACCCTTCCCTATAGTTTTTCTAAGCTCATTTTTTAAGGCAACTATGCAAAAACTCTTATCTTGAAGTTGAGCTTTGAGAGCTTCAATGTCTGCTGACAAAGAGCTTGTTTGATCCAAATACTTAGTTCTATCTTCTTTAGCAGGGACACATTGTTCTATGTGAATCTTTCTCAGAGACTCATTCTCTCTTAATAATTTGGCCACACATAACGCTAATTCATCATTCATAGCTTTAATGGCATCATTGACATCTATATCAAGATTGTTCACACCCAAATTACTTTCCTTATGCATGTCTGAGATGTCTTTTTTCAGATTACATATGGTTGAGTCTTTGTCCTGAAGCTGGGTTTTTAACTGGTTGATTTCAAAAAATTCATGAAATTATGGGAATTCCGGATTTATGCGTGGTTTTGTAGCTTGAAAACTTTCTTCTTTTTGTTGTATTGCAATTTCCAGAGAAATGCAATGTTTTTCAAGAATTGAGTATTTGTTTGAAATTTCGTCATAAATTTTCTTATCAACCACGTTATTAGTCATGATATGTTTTATCTTTGACTCAGCCTCAGTTACAGAACATTCATCTACATTTTGTTCTGTAAAGTCATCAGTTTGCACAAAGTTAATCACATATGGATCATTAATAATAGTTACCGGATGTTCTGCACCCGATGCTTGTTCATTCACCATTCTGCACTCGACATCCTCCTTCTGTGAGGCAAGAGTTTATGAACATCTTGTTGCATCCATTTTTGTTGTGTCTGTCATTCTGACGTCAGCAATACCTGATGATTCGACTAATAAGTTTCCCAACTCATCACACGTCTCTATTGACTGCATCCCACATTCATTCATGTTATCACAGTTCTATGTAGCTTCCTCAATGTACTTCTTCACATTGTCCATAAGATGGATAAGTGTCTCAATGAACTCATTGATTTCCATTCCAATGTATCTTTTGAAAGACACTTCAGTCATGTGTTGATCATAATCTGATGAATATTCCCCACTGATGAACGATTGAAATTGTTTGTAGATTACTTGAAGTGCAACACTAGAACTATCCCTTTGAACCTTCTCTTTGTCAAGTTGTAGATCCAATTGCTCTAAGTTTAACAGCAAAGTTCTTGTTAATGTGGATAAGTCCTGACGGAAGAGGGCATTACATGTTCGTTCCATTCTTATAGGTAGAAGTAACATGAGGTGAGAGTAAAGTTGCTGATAGGGCTCAATGTAGCATTCCTTTTGCATGGCATTCTGTAGCATGAACAAGTGAAATTCTTTCTCATTGGACTCAGAGCATGAAGATCTCAAATCATCATTGGTTGAATCAATCATGGTTAATCTTTTAGAGTAACTAATACTTTCTTTGTTGTCCACAGTATCATATAATTTGAGCACATTTGACATTACAGGATCAGTGGTGGAAGACATTTTGTTAATATCAAATGTCAAGTCTCAATTTTCAATAAAATATCAGACTATTAAGCACAAACTGCTTCTATCAATCCTCTTCTGACAAATCGCACGAATGAAAAACCGCTCCAGTCAACTCGCTTCCTACTCAAATCGCTTTCCAGACAAATCGCTTAAGTGTCAAAACGCTTAAGTGTCAAACCGCTTACTTTACAAATCTCTTAAGAGACAAATCACTTAAGTTGACAAAACGCTTAACACACTAGAACAAAAAGTGGATTTGGCCACACTGAATATGTGTGACGATATACATATAGTCACACATGTTTTTTCGGCCGTGTGTGACTAAAGGTCGCACGACCATAGGTACCCTATGGTCACGTGTTTGACTTTTTTGTAGTCTCTATTACAAAAGAGTAACCAAAACCGTAACATGTGTGACTAATTAGGTACAAATTTTGTTGGATTAATCCGTATTAGTGACCATAAACACTGTATAGTCATACAAAGCATGTTTGTTTTGGGTATTTAGTCACATACAATTAAGCATAAAGTGGCAAAAAGTGTTAATAAGTGTGACCATATGTTGTTTAAGGTGAAGAAATATGTCTTTTGTGTGACTATTGATCATCTAATGGCCACTTGAATTTTATGTTTGTGTGGCCTTTTCTAACATTTAGTCACACAAAGCATGTTTGTTTTGGGTATATAGTCACATACAATTAATCATAAAGTGGCTAAAAGTGTTAATAAGTGTGACCATATGGTGTTTCAAGTGAAGAAAGGTGTCTTTTGTGTGACTATTGATCATCCAATGGCCACATGAATTTTATGTTTGTGTGGCCTTTTCTAACATTTAGTCACACAAATCATGTTTGTTTTGGGTATTTAGTCACATACAATTAACCATAAAGTGGCTAAAAGTGTTAATAAGTGTGACCATATGGTGTTTTAAGTGAAGAAATGTGTGTTTTGTGTGACTATTGTTCATCCAATGGCCACTTGAATTTTATGTTTGTGTGGCCTTTTCTAACATTTAGTCACACAAAGCACGCTTCTTTGGGTATTTAGTCACATCCAATTAATCATAAAGTGGCAAAAGTGTTAATAAGTGTGACCATATGGTTTTCAAGTGAAGAAATGTGTGTTTTGTGTGACTATTGATCATCCAATGGCCACATGAATTTTATGTTTGTGTGGCCTTTTCTAACATTTAGTCACACAAAGCATGTTTCTTTGGGTATTTAGTCACATCCAATTAATCATAAAGTGGCCAAAAGTGTTAATAAGTGTGACCATATGGTGTTTTAAGTGAAGAAATGTGTGTTTTGTGTGACTATTGCTCATCCAATGGCCACATGAATTTTATGTTTGTGTGGCCTTTTCTAACATTTAGTCACGCAAAGCATGTTTCTTTTGGGTATTTAGTCACATGCAATTAACCATAAAGTGGCTAAAAGTGTTAATAAGTGTGACCATATGGTGTTTTAACTGAAGAAATGTGTGTTTTGTGTGACTATTGATCATCCAATGGCCACATGAATTTTATGTTTGTGTGGCCTTTTCTAACATTTAGTCACACCAACCATGTTTCTTTTGGGTATTTAGTCACATACAAATTCAGCATAAAGTGGCCAAAAGTGTTAATAAGTGTGACCATATGGTGTTTTAAGTGAAGAAATGTGTGTTTTGTGTGACTATTGCTCATCCAATGGCCACATTAATTTTATGTTTGTGTGGCGCTTTCTAACATTTAGTCATGCATCGAATTAAACAAGCGTGACCAAAAGTGTTAATAATTGTGACTATATGAATCTTTTAGTCACATATAAGAAATCAATATATATCAAAACAAATTCTAATATATAAAATATATTCAAAATATATTCAAATACAATAAAATTGGAATGTATATAAAATTGTAATGTCGTACATAATAAAATTCTCAATAATTTAACGACTTGACTCTTGATCTTCTTAGCTTCCTTTTGCATGGTATGACTAGAGCGTAGCGCTTTGTATGTAATTTAGGTGCGATTCTGTTCTCACCAATCGGTTTATGGTACTTGGTGGTGTTACTTGTAGGAAACAAAAGACGGGTATCAAACACCGAATTAAATATGAAGAATGATATATGTAGGTTTATAAAACACATGCATCTATGTACCTTTTCATCGAAAACCACTTGATCCTTTGGCCATGCATAAAACCACCTCTCGCATCCTTAACTGCTTTTGAGACCGTTACTTCCTACATCCGTATGCACGCTGCATCCACTAAATATTTTTCATGAGATACTCTGTAGCAATCCTTTGGGAGTGGTTTGTTATGAAGCATTTGTTTTCCATCGGTTTTGTACACGGTACCCTCCGCAATAATAGTTGATTTCTTTAAGTGCCACAGTTTGCACTTAATTACCTAAAAGATAATTTGTTGCATGTATATATGTATCAAGAATTAATTAAACTAAAGAACATATGAAAATGTTTAAATACATACTTGTGGTAGTCTTGTTAATGGAGACTCTGTTCTTGTGATCCGTAAATTTGACGTGAAGAATCCTTTCGTTTTGATCTAGTCGATTTCTTAGATGCGACAGTTATGAGTTTCCTATATGTATAATACATGGTAAATAAATAATGTATGTAGAATTCAAAAATCCCGGGGGTGATTTATTACTTACACTTATTTGAATTTCCTTTTCCAAAGTTGCAAGTCCATTAGACTTCTCAATGCTCGCAACTTTCTCACGTCCAAGAACACGTGTTCAAGCATCCTCATCAACCTTTGCTATTTAAAAGATTAATGTTCACCGGAGACACCGAAATATAAATTGTTTAAGAAGATGAGCGGTATTTAAAGGGTAAAAAAGATGGAATGTTACTTTTTATGTCTTACTTCCGTTTACATCAATGGAGTTGAAGTTGATCGCAATCGCCCCTTTGTGCGACCAATTGTTTCATCAAATCAGTACACGCCTCTTTTTCTTGACGTTGGCGCCTCTCATCATCAAGTTCACTTTGAAGTAACACCACTCTTTCATCGATGATTGTATCGATTCGAGGCGATCAAAATACCTCTTGTAGGTTACTCCACCTCCCACCTCTCGCATATCCTCCCTTTTCCTTACCTAATACAAGCTGTCATGGCATCGGTGCCATGATCAAGCTTCAAGATTCCTTGTTTGATCTTGTCGTCCATTTCTTTCTCGCACACAATATGGGAAATAGGTTATTTAATTCTACCAAGATTAACTTGTAACTAAAAAACTAAAACACACCAGTATTAACTTATAAATAACAGTTTTAAGTAAAGCAAGAGCAATATTAACTAAAAGTATTAACTAAAACACTACTTGTATTAACTTATAACTAACGGTTTTAAATGTCTGATGTGATGATTAACTTATAACTAAACAAACATAATAATAAAATTTTAACCATTGCACTACCCGCCTAATGCAGTTCGGTTTTGGATAGTAGAATGAACTACCGCCCGTGATGGATAGTTAAAATCTCTAAGCGAATCGAGCCGAACCGCCCGTGAACACCCCTAGTATATAGAAATTTGGTTTAGATCCAATGAAAAATGAAGGGTTTAAATTGCAATATTAGATATCTTCCTAAATACTCCTCCTGCATATCACTTTTTCTTTTCTTTTTCTTGAACTATTGCATATCACATTTATGCATGGAAGAATATGAAGGGCTACTGATAACACCCAAAATAAATTTTCCGATGCCTCTTAAGTGTTTTTTGTGATTATTTGTGCAAATTGTGAGGTACATTGTAATTATGTATACTTACCTAACCATAAAATCAACACACAAGTATCAATCATTTTAACTCTAAACACACAACTATCAATAATTTTACCCTAAACACACAAAATGTCTTCCACACCTAATATCGATGAAATGAAAGCCGCCATCGAATCCGCAAGCTCGGTGATGCTTTCGAGTTGTTGATATTTCAAGACATAGCAGAGGAGAAAAAGTTGATCGGCGGATGGGAGAAGAAGAGACGATTCGAGGGAAGCTGTACAAAAAGAATGACAATCGATGAGGTCGGTAGATTGTTTACTCGTTTCAATCTTTGTTGCGAGAATCGGTGAGTATGCCTTCGTGAGATACGGTTGAAGGATCGAAGGAAGATTGATTTCTTGGCTCGACTTTTGGTGCTATGTCGTCGGAGTCAGCCGGAGAAGGAGGAGTTCTTGGAAGATTTGGATGAAGTTGATGAGTCGAAGATGGAGCATAGGAAGCTTTGGAAGTTTTTTTGTGTTTTGATGATGTATAGTTGATGGTTGTATGGATGCTTGCTATTAGCGCTAATTTGTTTATATAAGTAATTATATGTAAATGATCAATAATCAATGATCGATTACAATGGTTAATTTTAGGTTTTAATGCTTTATTAACTTGAAGAAATAAGTTAGTTTTATTTATTTATTTACTTTTATTAGAAAATGGTCAAGTAGTGTGTGTTTGACTTTCAATATTTCACACATTTATCTCTCTTACACTCGGTCAAAACACACAGTTAGATTCTAATTAATAGCAGATTTAGGGTTTTCAATCAAACGCAAAATCAATGAAAATAAATGTTAGTCAATGAAATACTCTTGAGGGCTATTATAAAGGGCTTGATTCTCTTCCTATTGAGCCTAATATCTCAGATATAAATGTTATAATTTAATGCTAGTTTGTTAGTTTAGGATGTTTATTGATTCATAGATGATATTGTGTTATGTTAGTTTAGGATGTTAGTCAGGGTATTAATCATTTGCATAGGAAAAGTAGTTGTTTGATGATTTATGGATCATTAGTTGAGGTAATAACGATTACGTGTTATACATGCGGTATGGAGTGCGTGAAGAATGAGACACGAAGAATGAGATTAGTAGACACGAAGAATGAGATTTGCGGGTAGTGGTGCTAGGTTGGCTTTTAGGTGTCCCTTTTGCCTCCTTGCGTGTTTTGTTTTGCCGTAGTCTTAGGCCCGTCGTGGTTTGCGTTGCTCTGTTGTTGCTCCCTTAGGTTGGCCTCGCTTTTGGTGTGCACTGGGCTTTTGGTTTTATGTCCATTGCGCTTTGCTATTGGCGTATTACGACTGCTTGTGCGTGTTTCTTTTCTGTATGCCTGTTTGCTTGTTTGCTTGCTTTCTTTTACTACGCTATTGCCTTTTGGTTTTGTCGTATGCTTTCTCTATCCTTTCGCACTACGCTATTGCCTTTTGTTTGTTTGTTGTTGTTGTTGTTGTGATCGCATAATAGTCAATAAGGTATGCGGTTTAGTAAATATAAAAGCATAGTTAAATGTTAATGTATGGGGACTCGGAAGGGTTAACTATGCTTCTTTTTAGGAAAACACTTTTTATGATCTTAAATACACAATCAAACCCTTTACGAGTTCCGTCTTGTTCCTTTTGTTTTTCAACAATCTAGCAATTTGCACAGTGCGTGCAATTGCACAAAGGAGTTGAAGCGACAAAAGGACCGATGAGGGATCTCGAAAGGGTTTGATTGTGTTCTTTATGAGGTGTGTTGATTGCGATAATGATATAGTGTGTATTGTTCATGGCGGGCCACACTCCTTCATTATCCCATTCAACACATACACTTTCGTAGAATCGATAATTATTTACACTTGGTACTTTGAGCTTCCTCTAAAACCCATTCCTATGTCACCGTCATAGCAATGGGTTTGGTGCAAATCTTTGCGACCATTTCGTAGACATGGCAATGGGATTTCAGTGGACGTTCAAAGTACTAAGTCGCTCCACTTGCTTGGTTATAACATATTGACATTTAACTTTTTGACCATTTCCTTTGCATGTATAAACTCTATTTTGTTCATAAGTGTCTTACTTTGATAGAGGTCGTGATGATATATCTTAATAAATCAATCGATGATGTGATAGAGGTATGTTCAACTTCCTTTTGAATCCGCAACTATATCATATTGTTCCTTAACTTTTTAACAATCTAGCAAAACTATAATTATGATTTCAAAAACATAATTAACCCTTCTCGATTCCATATAGTTCCTTTTGTTTTTCAACAATCTAGCAAATCGCTCAGTGCGTGCCTTTGCTCAAAGGGAGTTGGTTTATTTTGGGCCACATGTGTTTATTTGTGATATGCAAAAGGTTGTGATGACGATTATCTTATTTGATATGCAAATGATGTGATTTACCGTATGTTGGCATGGCAATTTTATTACATTATTTTGCGGCCATGGCGGTTATATCACGATGTTTGGTGTTTATCCAACATTTTACTGATCGAGCCTTGCTAATGCATATTACACCGCACACTCGGTTTGGAAGTTTATATGAGTCGATATACTTGTTATAGACTTTTGCTAGATTGTTAAAAAGTTAAGGATCAATATGATATAGTTCTTGATTCAAAGGAAGTTGAGCGTACCAAGGTGGTTACGTTACTTTGTAGATGAGTAGGAATTTCAAGACATAGTTACCCATTCTAAATTCCCAAGCGATTGCCTTTTGTTTTTCAACAATCTAGCAAATCGCTGGTGCGGGCCTTTGCTCAAAGGGAGTTGAAACGACAAAAGGTACCGTAGGGGATCTGAAGGGTTCACTAAGTTGAAATTCCATACACATCTACAAAGTAACGCGCCACATTGGTATGTTCAACTTCCGCTTGAATCGCAACTATATCATATTGTTCCTTAACTTTTTTAACAATCTAGCAAAACTATAATTATGAGGTGTCGGTGTGTATGAGGTTGTGATGACAAGTATCTTATTAAATCATGCAAATGATGTGATATCGATGTTTTGAAACTATTGATTTATACTGATCGAGCCTCACTATTATGTGCAAAAATGAGTCAATTTTTTTGTTGTATGGTAGATGGGTTGCACTGTATACAAGATCTTATTCCCTAGTTTCAACATTAAAATTTTAACCATTGCACTTAAAAGTCTTTTCATCATTGGATAGGCTTTTTGTCTTTTCATCTCTGTAAAATTAACTTTTGTAGAATCGATAATTATTTATTCGGCACACCTTTGGTACTTTGAGCTTCCTCGAAAACCCATTCCTATGTCACCGTCATAGCAATAGGTTTGGTGCAAATCTTTGCAGACCATTTCATAGACATGGCAATGGGATTTCAGTGGACGCTCAAAGTACTAAGCTTCTCCACTTGCTTGCTTATAACATAGGTGTCTTACTTTGATAGAGGCGTGTTAAGCTTACCATGACCATCAACGCTTTGATCAATTATGACGGTAGTTTTAAACTTGAGATTGCCCATATCTTGACCGGTTTATAGCAATGTATAAACGATTATGTCGCATGTTTGTGACCGTTTTATTTTATATGCATAATATTATCACAACCTTGTACTTTAATGAAGTTGGTAAATTTCTTGGTCAATCATGTTTCATTGTGGTCGGCGTCCGTTGGCGTCACGTGTATATATAGTTTCGTTAGAAGCTATATATAATCATTGGTCCCTATCATACACCCGTCCCAATGAATCATGATTGGCTCAAGATGTTAAGCATCTGTGTATATAGTCGTAGTAGAATGGGTGGAATTTGACATCGAATAAGAATGGGGTGGAAGAAGTTAATCTTGGCGATTGCTAAGTTAATCTTGTCGATGCTAAGTTAATACTAGTAGTGCTAAGTTATTGAATAGTATGTTTCTTATTTAAAAGTACCTACAATTATATACTTTATTACAACGTATAACTTTTTTGTTACTTGGATTCCACAGGTTTTTATCATCACGATGAACGTGACATTCAAGGACGGAAACATCGTACAAAAACATTGCAAACGTTGATGCATTGGCGGTGATTCAATAGCTACATTGTATATTCGATTAACCAATATTGTATTCGACATATGTATTTATTTATAGAAGTTACGATATCGTGTATGTTAATGTAATATTATTTATTTGTATGTTAAGGTACTTAATTTTAAGGTGATTCTACCAAATATTTTGTATGTATTTAATCAAGGGTTTAGGTCATAAAATAGTTGCGTACTTTTTCAAATGTACCGTTTTGGTGCGTAATTGTTGTGTAAAATTTACATATTTGCATATATACCCAAAACATGCTTAAGTTGCATTGTACATCATGCATTAAAAATTGTATTATGGAGAAATATGAAACTTTTTGAGTTTTAGTGGGTATATATGCAATGCTCCCATAATACAAGCTAAAAAATAAAACAAAAATCTTTCCTTAATTAATAGTAATCATTGCGGCTTTGAGAACCGTGACATATTACGGCTACACTTAATCACATAGTCAAAGCAAAATATTCAAGTCTATCTTCTTCAACACAACAACCGCATCATCGTATGTTACACATTGTTTTTTTTTTTTTTTTTGTTTTTTAACCATGAACCGCAAATGTAAAGTGATTGATATGCACGCATGTTTCGATATGTTGATGGATACAAATGCATGTTTGGTAATTTTTCAAGAATGTTTAACATATCCTAAAGAATATAGTATCCTTTGATCATAATGTAACACCGCTTTATTAGAACTATATGCGATTTGATTCTTTAGAATATTGTGTGACATGTAAATATAGGATGATTTGAATAAAAAAATCATGGATATATGTGGATTGTGGAAAACGTAGCGAC
Organism: Chrysanthemum lavandulifolium; assembly: GCA_022545495.1. Classification (NCBI taxonomy): domain Eukaryota; kingdom Viridiplantae; phylum Streptophyta; class Magnoliopsida; order Asterales; family Asteraceae; genus Chrysanthemum; species Chrysanthemum lavandulifolium. Next base: position 208,531,727 of record CM040243.1, on the reverse strand, counting down.
TATTTGTTAAATAGCTAATTAGACAACTTGTAAACATATGTTTAATCTAGGTTAGTATAGCTTTTATATGATTTGGTAAAGCACTACACCTTATGTAATTAATTATCCGAGCTTAGGTTTAAACATTGGATGAAGCAATGGCGTATGGTATGTTGGGTATATTATGGATTTCTTACTAGATTTTAACAAACGTATGGGGTAAGATGAATAAACGTAAAAAATCTGATTTTTACTCTAAAAGGACTATATGATTATTGGTTTTGAAACATAGTTAAATATGTAGTAGTACATCTTTAATCATATTTTGTTTGACACCTTAATGATAAAGATGTATTGATCATCTAAGACTTGTATTAGTTGAATGTTATGCATATGAGATAACCTTATTGACCATTAAGGCGATTGTGGTTTTAAAATAGAATGAGCATCCAATTGTTGGTGGAGGCAAACCGCACAAACATTAGGACATTGCGGTAAGTTGTACTTAAAATGCTTACTTAAGGTTATAAATTTATCGATGTAACCATCAAATTGATATACGTGCTTACTTTTTAAATTTAAGATGCTTCTGCTTTGTTCTTCAAACACTTTGTACCCAAGAGTATTTGGATATACCTAATCCACAATAGGGGAACCAAACATAAGGTTTATGGAAATTGGTTCGTGGTCGCATTACTTTGCAAGGGTCCGAGTGGCAAGCTTTTATTGATCAAAGCCAAAACATCAATGTGGCCACATTCCATTTCATTCGTCGGAAGAAGACTATTATTATGTAACGGTACAACGATGCGAGCCACGAATGCCCGGATACGATCCGCTCTTCTAGGTTGAGACAACGTGGGTGCTCGGTTACGTTGGATGAATATCTGCACAACCTCGGTAAGAAAAAATGTTAATCAATACATTGTATAAGTTTGTTGAAAATGGGGATTATTTTAATTGTTTGACCCGCTAATGTTTTCTTTAAACTAAAGCTGTTACGTAGGTCATTCCTTGCAATTTCCGGACAATCTCGACAATAACCAATTTTACGTTCTTGTTCTTTGGCGTGCGTAGCGACTATCACTCACCGTCAAATTGAAATCTTGGAGGAAAAGCAGACACGTGCATGAGTTTGGTGGGCACGGATGGAATGTATTGGTTCACGATGAAAACTCATTTCTTGGCACAAGAGTTGTTTTCACAAATCTCCTAAACAATACTCTTTCCACGATGCCATTTCTTTGAAAATGGGTGATGATGCGTTCGAACTTGTGCAACGATGGAGTGAATCGTACAAGACCGTTCATGAGAAACCCGTAGATGAAGGTATGTTAATCAAAGTGTAGACATAATCTATGACTTTATTTTAAAATAAACCTTTCCATATAATAGCTTTTAAATTATTAATTACCATTTTATTAAATTCCAATTGCGGATGAGCGTATGAAACACATATGTGCATGGAACGAATGTACTGAGCATGAAAGTGAAAGGATTGTTTTACGCACCCATCCTTGCATATGTCACGGACAGAGTCGTTTGGTAAGTAATGGTACAAATCGGACCATTTCGGTCATTATTGCTTTCATAAAAACTAATATATGCTTCAACACATGGACATACTTTTGATTAGCATACTACATTGTTCTTTTAATGCAGAACATACCACATAAGTTTACTGACGAAATCACATGTGGAAGTACCATAACGCATTGTTGAGATACCGGGAAGACATGGAGTTTTATGTGAACGTGAATCTACAACACCACAAATGATAGGCCTAGAAGCAAGAACCACGTTACCATAAACGCCATATGGAGAGAGATTGTTGAGGAGTGTCGGTGGGAACGAAACAAAATGGTCGATTCAATCTTGTTGACTTTTCATCGACGACCAAGCTTCGTGTCTTCCGTAATCCGCTTATAATTCCAGATTTAGCATGTGCTAAAACGTAATTCCAGCGTTATCGGTTGTTATTGATAGACACGTTTATAAGCAGATTTTAGGATTGTCTAGGATTTGGTTGGCTTCATTTAGGTGTGTGTTCCCAAGTAGTTGAAGCCATTCATGAGATGGAATGTAAACTACTTGGTATAGCCCCTATCCGAAGTGTATGGTTCATCTTGGTGCATTAAAAGGTGTTCTTTGTGATGGTTTTGTCTTTGGTTGTCATCTCATCCATGGTTGTATGATATGGGCGGTTTGTTTTTGTTATCGACTTATAAGAACGGATATATCGATATTGAATAGAGTTTCCTAGTATGCAACTTGATATATGACTTGTCCATATCGATTGTGTGTTGATTTTTCATTTTACAAAGTTTCCTTGATTAATACAAGTTCATCTTTGCACCCAAAAAATATATATATTTTGTGTTGTGGTATACTTATAAACGTAAAACTTTAGTGGTTAAAGCTTCCAAAGACAAAGTTAAGTCTAGTAGGTTAGTTTTAGTGGTTAAGGCTGCCAATTACAAGGTTAAGTCCGCGTAAATAAGATAAGTCTGTTTACTATTAAGTAGTTAGTTACATTTATGAAAAACATAATAGTTTTTGTGTGACTATTGATAATCCAATGGCCACATCAAATTTCTTTTTGTGTGGCCATTTCTAACATTTAGTCACACAAAGCATGTTTCTTTTGGTTATTTAGTCACATACAATTAAGCATAAAGTGGCTAAAAGTGTTAATAAGTGTGACCATATAGTGTTTAAGGTGAAGAAATATGTCTTTTGTGTGACTATTGATCATCCAATGGCCACTTGGATTTTATGTTTGTGTGGCCTTTTGTAACATTTAGTCACACAAAGCATGTTTGTTTTGGGTATTTAGTCACATACAATTAATCATAAAGTGGCTAAAAGTGTTAATAAGTGTGACCATATGGTGTTTCAAGTAAAGAAAGGTGTCTTTTGTGTGACTATTGATCATCCAATGGCCACATGAATTTTATGTTTGTGTGGCCTTTTCTAACATTTAGTCACACAAAGCATGTTTGTTTTGGGTATTTAGTCACATACAATTAACCATAAAGTGGCTAAAAGTGTTAATAAGTGTGACCATATGGTGTTTAAAGTGAGGAAACGTGTATTTTGATTGACTATTCATCCTCCAATGGCCACATATTAAGTTACGTGACCATATGTCTTTGGATTTTGGCTACACTTGAATAATATGTGTGACAAAGCGTTTAGTGTGACCATATCGTCATTTGGTCATGGTGTTAGTAGCAAATGTGACTTTATAGATTAGCTTTCGCAAGCTAACACAAACTAAACTTTAAACACACATATTAACTTACGTGAACATATGTCTTGGATTTTGGCTACACTTAACGAATGTGTGACAAAACATTTAGTGTGACCATATATGGCTTTTGGTCACAGTGTTCAAGTGTGTGACATATATTTGTCACCGTTTATATGTATATCGTGACTAATGCTTCAACCTTACTTTTCATTTGTCACTTGTTCCAATTTCGGATGTGGCTAAAGAGTTGGCAAAACTATCGGTCACCCTTAAATAATGTGTGACAAAACTTGACTCTATGATTTAGACACACAAAAATTACTTCATGTGACTAACGCATCAAGGTTACTTGTATTTGTCACGCGTTCCAAATTCATATGTGGCTAAATGATCGAAACAAAATCACAGACACCTTTAGCCACACAACGTTCAATTGTGTGGCGACATTCTAATGGTCACACAATTAAAATTTTCATGTGTGACTAATTAGTACATGTTGTCAATTTTCGTACCTTCAGCCACACAAATATGCGAATGTGTGGCTGTTCCATTTCGACCATGCGTGACCAAATCCCGTTTTTGTACTAGTGACAAACAAATCGCTTAAGTTGACAAAACGCTTAACAGTCAAAAAAGATAACATACAAACCGCATAAGTTGACAAATTGCATAGTACACAAGTACACCCACTACTTCCACTACTTTGTCCTTTCTTGTCGTTTTGTCTCAATAGACAAACCGCTTCTTAGACAAACCGCTTCACAAAAATATGACAAATCGCATAAATATAGTGACAAACCGCTTCAACAAGCCTTCATCCGTGAGACAAATCGCACAGTTTTCTAGACAAACCGCTTTAATGAAATTCTATTCGAGGGACAAACCGCATAAGTGAAACTTTCAAAAACAACACTTTTCAATCCAAAAACAATCCAACCACGACGATTCAAGCCTTCCAAACCAAAACCTAAACACTTATAATGATTCTAAACACAAAAGTACTATCAAAATTCAAACTTTAACACAAGAAATGATCCAAATGATGAAAACTACTCTAAACTTATTCAAACCCAAAAACCTTATGAAAACCACTAGAAATCCAAGAACATGAAAGATGAGTGATCAAACCATGGCTCTTGGTACCATTTGTAACATATTGGTTTTCATAAACACATAATCAAACACAATAATGGGGCATATAGAATAAAGTTTAGAGAGAGAAAGTGAGATGTTCTAGGAGATAAAAATCCAAATGAAAGGTTAGATTAGCAAGTGAACATCCAACCCTCTCCCTTGTGGGGAGAGGGCTATTTATACAAATGACTACGCCCTCATTCGGGCTGTGGATCAGGCATACATTGGGTAAAGATCCGTCCTTCTTCCACGGTGTTACTTATACTACTAGTAATCTAACTAATATACCGTTATGTTTACGAGCTGTAATATGCTAACAGTTTTTGGGGTGACCGACACTTCTACATGGATTTACTAAATCCTAACAACCAACGGACTAAACATGTAGAAATAGATTTACACTTTGTTAGGGAATGAGTTGCCATTGGACATGTTCATGTTCTTCAAGTTCCCTAACACATCAATATGCAGATATTTTCACTACAGGACTACCTTCACAGTTGTTCTTCAAGTTTAGTTCTAGTCTAAGCATTCATGAACCTCCATGTTCGGACTAGGGGGTGTTAAATAGTATACACGAGATGATGCACCCGCGCGTTGCGGCGGGTTTTTTGCATTTAATTTTTTATGCTATATGAGTTTTGTTATATGTGTGGTGTGTAAATTGTGTGCAAAAATCTTTATGTAAACGTATATTCATTCATATCTTCATCAGCATCAGCTTCAACTGCACATAAAATAATTCTAACTTGATAAAAATGCCAACCAATTCATCCAATTCAACTGTCATTATTGTATTCATGATCGCTATTTATTCCACCACAATGGCCAAGTGTATTGAATTTTTGGACCATAATGCTTTAAAATATAACAGTTTAAAGACAATATCAGCCAATTGCCATAAGCTCCCAGTCAATTGACATGACCTTTTTAAAGTAATAGATACTTTTTTCCAAATGTTGGTATTAAAGTCTAAATGTAGACAATTAATCATTTTAGTCTACCAGCTTGTCGACTTACATAAACAAAATACTTCTATAGCTAAAGTTGATGATACACGTGTATACACAACGACATCGCCCCAAATGATAAACCGTACACATTCACAATGCACCGCGACGTAAAGTACCTAAATTTTATGTTAACCCGTTTATACACAAATGGGTGCATTTGGTGCTTGAATAAGTTTTCAATAAAGCAATGTGGCGGACACAAACACTATATCTTTGCTAACTAAATAGATACTCATTTTGAGTGTTCATACTAAATGTTATGGGCCATTGTGCAACTTGCTTTTTATCTTGCCTAATGCAAGATGATGCATGACATGTTCACTTATATTTTATTATATCTTAGTGAGTCAGTTCCATGTTTAACCTTACCTTATAACCTAATAAGATTTTGTACGCCAAACCTTTATACATTTGTGTATAATCCTAAGCTATTTCAACAGAAGTAGAGTGTGATTCTGAGTGTCCTAATACACGATTGTAAAATGTTGGGAATTAAGGTAATCTCTTGTCTGCCAAGCACAAACTCACGATCTTGAGAAGCTTCAGATTGAAGAGATTCTCAAGAAGAATTGATGTTGCAGAAGTTATACTTCGCCAGAAGTGATAAAGCGACAGTGTGTTGTCACGAAAGTGGGAACCACGTGGGAGAGATAAGCTCGGTTTAGAGTAAAAGTCAACAGTATGTATAGGTTGGCGCCATTATGTAGAGCTTACTCGGAATAAACACGATGATTAACAAAACAATATGATTAGTTGCATGCTTGTCTAGTTGCATGCTTAGTCTAGTGTAGTAGTAGAAGCGTAAATTGTCAACGCTCATTAGGGTTTCTTGCCTATATAAGAAACCATATTAGCTTGTAATAGACAAGCTTTTCTTAAGTTTCTCAAGTCTTGTATTCTATTCAAACATAGAGTTTCTATAATCAAAGATCCATAGAGGATCGAAGTGTTCTTAGTTAATATAACTTGTATTCATTTTCCGCTACAATATCAAGTTGTGAGATCTTCTATTAGTTTGCTTGTGATTACATTGGCAACACTAACGATCTCCGAGTGCTTAAGATCTATCAAGGTCTTTGTTTCTAACAAGTGGTATCGAGCCTCGGGAAAGTCTCTACGATACTAAGAACCATTCTCTCCCCATACAATCAAATCTTCATTCACCATGCCCGGATCGACATCTGAAAATGAAGTCACCAACACAAACAACACCAACACCACTTCCATGCAACAACTCGGCCTCACAAACAAGAATGGTAAATTCCCTTATTTAAAGAGGAAGAATATGAACTTTGGACTATGAAGATGGAAAAGCTGGATTTCCAATATTGATTGGAATCTGTGGGAGGTAGTAAAGAAAGGAAATAGTCTAAAGAAGATGATTCTGATGAGATGGGAAGTTTATCATGGCTCCACCAAAAGCTTCTTGAAGAAGTCTTGGCCATGCAGAGAGAGCATAAAGTGAAGACCGTTCGCTTCAAGCCACACCAAGATCATCTATGTGATTTTCATCATATGGATGATGCTAAAGATATTTGGATGGCTCTCAAAGCAAGGTTTGGTGGAAATGAAGAATCAAAGAGAATGAGGAAGTCCATGCTAAGACAACAGTTTGGGACTTCAACATATCGAAGAAGAAGGTATCCACAAGGGATACGACAGTTCCATAGGATCTTGAGTCGGTGAATCGGTTGAATGCTAAACCGGACAATGAAGATTGCAACTCAAAGTTCTTGAGGTCCTTGCCACCATCATGGTTTCATGTTAGTATTGCACTCAAGGCTAAAGGAGGGTTGGACATGCTCACCTTTGATGAGCTATACAATGCACTCGAACCCTTGAGCGGATGTCGGGACTCCTACCGTACATCTTCTTCTAACCATGCGACTTTTGTTGGGACCTCTCATTCCAACATGATGGTACAAGCTCCTAGCTCCAACTATTTTCCATCATCTCCTAGTTCCAACTACTTTCCATCATCATCTTCAACTCCCCGCACCACATAACCCTCGTCCCACTCCACCAAGTTCTCAAGCTAGGTCTAGTAGTGTGATGGAGGATGTTCTTCATTCGTTTGTTCTCGACTATGATACTCGGTAGTATCTTGCATATGAAGACTTTGATCGGTGGACCCTCTTGAAATGGAGGAAATGAAGTCGAAAATGCGGTGGCTTTGTTGTCGGTGGACATCAAAAGGTTTGAAGAGAAGGTGGAAGGAAGTTTGTTTTCAAGGAAAGGAACCATTTCGCTTTGATAGGGGAAAGTCGGTGCTACTCTTGTCATCGATGGGGCATTTTCAGAGAATGCAAGGACAGAAAGAATGGAGATGGAGCCAAATATCTTTCCTATCGCAGAAAAATAGAAGCTGGAGCATCAGACTCTCCTCACCATGGATGAACAGTCAACTGGACTACACATGAACCTGTTAATGAGGAAGCTCATGATACTGACAAGGTTGGACTGCTTGCAAGGTGCACTTTGGATGAAAGGCATGATCAGTTTGCCTTAATGGGATTATCTCAGGATCATCCCCTTAAGCATAAGAATATTGGTATTGTTGATAGTGGTTGTTCCAGAAGCATGTCTGGAAACAGGGATATGATGCACAATTTTGTCCCTATAGAAGGAGGAGGCAATGTAACGTTTGGAGGAAGTGATGGGAGTATCACAGGGAAAGGCACCATAAAAACACCTCATCTGGATTTTGAAAATGTGTACTTTGTTATGAACTTGAGATTTCAACTTGTTCTCTGCTTCACAAATCTGTGACACTAAGAACAAAGTTCTCTTCATCGAGAATGAATGTCTTCAGTTGTCTAAAGACTTCAAACTCCCGGAAGAAACTTCAATTCTCATGAAGGTTCCTCGTACTCACAATTTATACACATTCAACCTTAATGAAGTTCAACCGGTGGTGACCTCACTTGCTTGGTGGCTAAAGCATCTCTTGATGAGTCCACTAAATGGCATAGAAGAATGGCGCATGTGAACTTCAAGACCATTAACAAACTCTCAAAATGGGTCTTGTTGAAGGACTTCCCACCAAAGTCTTCACAAATGATCACAATTGTGTCGCTTGCAACAAAGGAAAACAACACGTAGCTTACAAAGCTATCAATGCTATGAGCATCATTATTGAACCTCTTGGTTGCTTCACATGGATCTGTTTGGTCCAACTCAAGTCAAGCATTGATCATAAGTTCTTCGTTTGGTAATCACCGATGGCTATAGCAGATTTTGTTGGGTTTTCTTTCTCGAACCAAAGATGAAACATCTCAAGTCTTGATTGAATTCATCACTCTTGTTGAAAATCGTTAAACAAAAGGTTAAGGGTATTCGTGTGATAATGGGACGAGTTCAAAAATGCTATTCTTATAGAACTCGTGGGTCAAAAGGCATAAAAGGGACTATAGTAATCCAAGAACCCCACAACAAAATGGGGTGGTGAAAGAAAGAATAGAACCTTAATAGAGGCTGCTAGATCCATGCTTTGGACTCTAAGTCGCCCACCATGTTACGGATCAAGGCTGTGGCGCCGCACGCTATGTGCTCAACAGGTGTCCATTACTGCACCACAACTTAAAACCCCATATGAACTTCTCTTTGGAAAGGTTCACGTCATTCACTACCTAAAACCTTTCGGTTGTCAAGTGACCATTCGAACACAAGTGATCCGTTGGGAAAATTTGATGAGAAGGCGATGATGGTTACATTGTGGGTTATTCACTCATAGTAAGGCCTACAGGTGTACAATTTGCAAGCCAAGAAGATAGAGGAGACGTTGAACACGAGATTTTTAAAGATAAGCATAACATTCAAGGACAGGGTCATACGTGGTCTTTTGACCTTGACTACTTAACTGATTCCTTGGGTTACACTAGACACTTGGCTAATCAGAATGCAGGTCCTCAAGACTCTCCAACTAACCATGCAGGTCCCTTTGATGATGACTCTGAAAATGAGTTTGAAGATGATGAGCAACCCATACTTGTGCCTTCCTTCTCTCCTAACAATGTTGCAGGTACCACCTCCAAGGATACTGCTGATTCGAGTGATGAAGATGACTCTCATTATGCTGAGGACCTCGCTAGGCTTCGGACTCAAGAATTTGCGACCAAGCTTGAAGCGAGAAACGAAAGAAGGGTAACTAATGAAGGAGTCGCAGAAACAACGTGTCTGTGAAGATGACTCTGTCACACCTTCCATCCCCAATCTGCTTTCAAGGCTATCTTGTTCCTCCTCAAGTATCTTCGACTTTGGTGAACCCTATACACGCTTTCCAAAACCTTCGGATCTTGGAAATCATCAACCCAAAGTCGGCATCTTCACCTCACCCTCTTATGATTTGAATTTGAACCAACCATCACTAATCTTGATTCATCCATTGAAGTCAACCCCATCGCTACTCGGAGGATCAATATTGCTCATCCTCAATCCAACATCATAGGTGATCTTCCGCACTGTTAGAACTCGAAGGGCTATCACAAGTCCTCATTTTGATGATTGCTTTTCTCTTATGTCTCTAACCAACAAAGAGACAATCACACAGACTTCAAACATTGTCTGCTTGCTTGTTTTCTCTCAAGTGGAACCAACCGGTGTATCTCAAGCTCTTAATGATTCAAGTTGGCTAGAAGCAATGCAAGAAGAGATGCAACAATTTCACAACCAGCAGAGTTTGGATCTTGGTTCCACTACCCGATGGCAAATATGCCATTGGGACAAAGTGGGTTCGAAGAATAAGAGATTCTCGGGGTGTTTTGATTAAAAACAAAGCAAGGTTAGTAGCACAAGGCTTGAGACGGGAGGAAGGAATTGATTATGATGAAGTGTTTGCCCTGTTGCGAGTTGAAGCAATTCGCATTTTCTTGGCTTATGCTTCTTATATGCGCTTCATGGTGTATCAAATGGATGTCAAAGGTGCTTTTTCGTATGGTGAGATTGAAGAAGAGGTTTATGTCTCTCAACCAAAGGGATTTGAAGACCCGGATCACCCAAATCATGTTTACAAAGTTGTTAAAGCTCTCTATGGCTTACATCGAGGCTCCAAGAGCTTGGTATGCTCGGCTTTCATCATTCCTTTGAAGCATGGCTATAGGAGAGGAGCTATTGATAAAACTCGTTCCTCAAGAAGAATTACTCCGACATCATTCGGTACAAGTGTATGTGGACGACATTATCTTTGGTTCCACAAATGAAGCTTGGTGCGAGGAATTCGAGGAACTTATGAAGGTGAATTTCAAATGAGTGCTATGGGAGAACTTACTTTCTTTTGGGTCTCCAAGTTCAAAGAAACAAGATGGCATCTTTATCGGTCAAGATAAATATGTGAGGACATTCGAAGAAGTTTGGTATGGAAGGTGTTAGGATCGCCACCACACCTTATGAAGCTCAAGACTAAAGCAAATCATGAACCGGATCTACAGTGAATGTGCATCTGACAGTCCATGATTGGTTCATTAATGTATCCGACGACTTCAAGGCCCGATATTACGTTTCTTTGTGAGTGTGTGTTCTCGACATCAAGTCACTCCACTTGCTTCACATCTCATCGTGTAAAGAAGATCTTTAAGTACCTCAAAGGCCAACCTCTTTAGGCCTTTGGTACCCAAAAGAATCTCCTTTCAAATTAGAAGCATATAGTGATAGTGATTATCTTTGGTGCAATCCGATAGAAGATCCACAACCGAGGTCGCCAATTTCTAGGCAAAGGTTGATTTCTTGGCAATGCAAGAAACAAACCATTGTGGCCACCTCAACCATCAAGCGTAGCACGCTGTTGCCAGAACCGCGTGGACAAGTCCTTTGGATTCGTAACCAATTCTTTGGACTATGGGTACAACTTTATGAACACTACAATTCATATAGATAATCAAAGTACCATCCGCATAGTCAAAATCTAGTTTTTCACAATGAAGCGAAACACATTGAAATCGGGCACCACTTTATAAGAGATGCTTATGAAAAACATTTGATAAAAGTGGCTAAAATCCATACCGATAATAATGTGGCGAGACCTATTAACAAAGGCTTTTGATGGACCAAGGTTTCAACACCTCGTGGTCAATATTGGAATGCTAAACCCTTGTTGCATAGTTTAAGGGAGGCATAGGCCTCGGGGAGGCATATGCCTCAGGGGAGGATTTGTGCAAACTCTGCAGATTTTTGTTTTATATTTACTCTGCAGATTTTTTTTTTTTTTTGGTTTGTTTCTATATTTTAGTTTGTACTCTAACACTAACTTCTAATATTTCTCTAGTTTGTTTGTTCTTGTTGTAGTGTTTGTTTTGCAGTTGTCTGTACTGCATTTTGTCTATTCCTTATCTGGATTGCAATTTATACATCTCAAGATCAAATTCATCAAGAGTGGCTCATTAGTACATGGTCAGATAGCTGAGAAAGTGTTGCCTGTTTCTTCTGATAACAAATACTGAAGCATACAATTTGATTCTACTGAAGATAATACTGAAAGAAAAGAAATTGAAGTCAAATTGTTCATTCATTCATTCAAGAAACAGTTTGACTTCATACACATAAAGTCAACTCTATTTTGCATCCTCAAGCTAAGCCTAATCTAGTGTATATCTTTCATTCAAATCTAATGGAATGTTGGATATGCGTTAAATCTTCGGCTTTGCCTTCAGAGGTCTTGCGTAACCACCCATTCCGCTTAACCGGGTCGGTTGGATATGCACGACCGGACGACGAAGATGCTAAGGACCAAAATGGAGGGATGGATTGATGCAAGCGATTGATGATGACGATGACCACGTAGGATGACGAAGAGAACTATCGTGTCCTTTGTGCTTCATCTATTCATTTCAACCAAAATGCAATCGATCCACCCTCCTCAAGCCCTTCTTCTATACGATGGGTGTTTATACACCAAAAGATGGCGCGATGAGACCAAGAACCACCTCTCTATCTTTGGGAGTGGCGGATTCTCGCACGAGGTCTTTGTTGAGACCGAGGTGCCGGAGGTTGGGAGTAAGAAGTTCCTCCTTATAGGAGTCATCGTAATCATCGCAGATTCACTTGGAGTCACTACAATGTCATCTTCGAAGAAGAAAGAAAGGGCGATTTATTTGGTCTTGGATAGGGTTGAGGAAAGTAATGGTACCATGGGTTTGATTCACCACTGATGATGATGAAGAGGATGAGGAAGTCGAGGAAGTGAGATCTATGATCTCGTGTTTGGAAGTCATAGTGCAATTGGGTTAATTGGGGTTATTTGGGTTCTAGGGTTTATGGTAAATATTTGGGGATCTTGGTGAAAAGATGAGTTACATTGGGATCATTTTATAGACGGATTCGAGGTTCAATGAGTTTAATGCAAGTGGGTGGTACAAGAATTCTAGAAACTTATCAAGATATTCTTATCTTTGATGCATTCTCACGATGCCATAACTTCAGCAGATTGATCTTGTATTCCAAGTGTTATTTCGGTCGGGTCAAAGATGTCATACACGCCAAGAATGGTCAACCAAGCGGTCCATTTTCTTTGACCATAATTTGGGCAAAACACTTCATCCACCATCACCGCTCGTAAGCTAACAAATTCCTCTCATTCCACTTACACAAACTCTCACCATTTCAAAATCATAATCCTAAACACTCATATTCCTCATGGGTCTTGAATTTAAATATGATCACAACAAAGTTGCTTTTTCGGGTAATGGCAAAGGTTATGAAGCTATTTAACCAATGGTGGAATTCTGAAAAGGTCCAAGATTCGTTATGCTCTAACTCATTCTCCAAATGAGATATATGAATCACTTCGTTACTCAATTTTGGGCAATCACGAGAAAAGGAGTGAGGCAGAGATTAGGGTGTGATTGATGAAACGAGTGCATTGTGACCGAGGACCTAATCGAAGGAAGCTTCACTGGAAGATCTTGATGGAGCATTTTACTCTAATCGTGAAGATGTGTTGAATGGGCTAAGGCTATTGGCTATCGTAGTACTAGAACCGATATGTGGCTAAAGAAGGAACTCGCCCCAAATGGAGGTTCTGGTTCACACACCGCCCAATGCATGAGCAACAAGGCGGAGGATGGGACCGGTTCTCAACGGTGGGATATGGTATTGTGTGTCTTTCTCAAGGGTAACTTTCAATTTTCTAAGTATATTTTCGAAAACATGGTTGAAAATATTCAAAAGACAAAGGAAAATTTTAATGTACCCAAGGTTTTTACAAATCATATTAGACACCTCTACCCAAGCACAAGCTTTTTATCCTATAAGTTCCTTGACTGCTAAATTGTTTGCAACCATGAAAACTCACTTTCAAGGGGAACATCATCCCTTGTTAGCTGCTATGTTGCCCCAAGGTAATGAGGCTGCTAATGAGGAGAATGTGGCTCATAATCCTCCTACTTCACCTGTTGCTACTGATGGTAATCCATTGGTCAACATTGATGAGGCCCATCTTCATTGTTGAAGCAACTCATGTTGCTCCTGACCACCACCCGCCCCGGTCCTCCACCCACACTTGATACTCATGTTGAGTCAGAGCTTAATAGACCACCCACACCAAGTCCTGTGAGGGATCCTCTTGATGAAGATATTCCCCACATTGAGCATGACCAGGTTACTTCTGAAAGGTCCAATGAGGCTCCCTCACCACGAGCAATCACTGGTGGGCCGAGGACCCCATTACACTCTCATCTGTGTATGCTCTTGTCAACAGGTATGCTGCAGAGGTTAAGAATCTGAAAAAGGAGCTTGCAGAGACCAAGTCTTCTCTTGGAGGCAAAATTGAAGAACTGCAGAATCAGATTAAGGTCTTAGAGCACAACCTACAAGGGTCTTCCAAAAGGAAATTGGTGGTTTCATCTGATGAAGAGCAAGAAGTTCCTCCCTTTGGGTCTCTAGAAATGTTGGCTGAAGTTTCTCTCAATGACCCTTCATCTGTAGCTGCCACTTCATCAAAGAAGACGAAACACTGCTACGTACACGGAAGAAAGAGATCCGATCTTCACAAGGTTTCTTCAAGCTTCGGAGGAACTCAGTAGTTGATAAGGTGCATCTGGCGATATACAAATGGAGGATGCATCTCCGCACCTTGGACAGACTTCATCTGCTCAAGAACCATCGACCCTTCACCTTCAAAGCAGATCATCCCGATGTTGTCGTCTTGACCACCTCGGTTGATAATCTACATCAACATGTTGATTTAAGTACTCGGAAGAAATTCACATAGTTGATCTTATCAAGAAGAATGTGCTAAGCGACCGATGACAAAGGGAAAATGTCATCGCGAAGATGAGCTTGGTCCTAACCTAGTGACCGAGGAGGAAAGACTAGGTCAAGCTAGTAGATTGGCGAGTTTGAGAAGTCAAAGGAAGATGCAAGATTGGCTAAACAATTTGAAATGTAAGAATTCTCATCTCTAACTCCCGAGAGAAGAAAAGAACTAGATGAATTGAGGGTTCGGATACTGCACGCACAATGGGATGTTCTAACTCGGCATGTCATTTCAAGACCTCTCTAGCTCAAAGTATCCTAGGTGGAGATTTTCTTAGTGACAACTATGTGGAGCGAATGAGGGCTCGGGAAGACAAAGGAAGCAAGAAGCACTTGCACAAAAGAGGCGATCCAAGCTCAAGGCCAAAACAAACCTCCCACTAAAGATGAAATAAGAAGGGTGGTGAAAACCAATATTCACGGTCCAACTCGCCTAACAATGAAACAAGTCAAGGCTTTTCCCGATCATGTCTGTATCGCAAATATAACCAAATCATGGAGGAAAGATCATTATCTTTAGCAAAATCTCTCAACCTAAAGAGGACTTGAGAGAATGAGGTCGCTCCGAAGCCAAAAGACTCAAGGTCGTTGATGCTACAACCAAAGAATCTTCTCCGGTCATTCTCGCCAAGCAACCTCAAGTTGCTTCTTCATCGCCAAGGGTCAATCTGTTGAACCATCTTCCATTCCTCCTGAAGCACACAAGCATCGGCTCCCTCTCCCACAAGAACACCTGTTGTCACAGAGAAGATTCAAGTTAAGGAACCGATCTCGCAGAAACCAAAATGTAAAAGGCTATAAGGATATCCCGGGATGAAAGCACTTCGTGCTTCAACCATGTCTCCATCTACCGATTCATGCCCCACTACTGAAGCACAAGATGAAAATGCTCCCCTCGGAGATCTATCCGCTGGGAGGAGAAAGAAGTCTAAGGCCAAAATTTCTCCTTTGGATCTTGAAGCTAATGACTCATCTTTTATCATAGAAGAGTCGCTGCCGATTTTCCGATGGAAACTCGTAAGATGGGATAACCGGACATTGAAGGAAGATCGATGAATGTTCTTCTTTGTAGGGACTCTACTTGATGGAATTCACCTTTCAAGGAAATTCTACACTTGATAGATAGAGCGGACTTACTTTCTCTGTTTACTCAAGTTTCCACCCATTATTGCAACAAAGAACCTCAAGGCTCGGAATGTACCGCCAGAGATTTTCAAATCTTGTTAAACTCCCACATTCCCAACAAAGAAAGCATCTTCCATTTGGGTAAACTCACATCGGTGGAAGCTTATATCTTGGAGATTCTATCCTCTCCTCGGGTGCATGTCCTTGAGACTAAGGGTGGAATCACAAAGTGTGCTGTTGTCCGAAAGAAAGTATCCTCGCCTAAAAGACTTATGGAAAAGATGTTGAGTCGAAATTGGAAATTCCTCCGGATCCATGGGAAATGAAAGACAATCTGCTTTAACACTGGTCGGATTGATCAAAACTCAATCGCAACAATTGCAATAGGCCTCTTCTTCTTCCAATCAAGACAATTGGTACTCCCCGCACTACTTTGTTTTTTCATTTTAATCGCTTTTCTTGTGTTATTTGCCTATGTTTGTCAAATTTTTATTAAGTAAACGACTTTCACCAATCCACACAAACATCATTTTAAAAATAGTGATAGCGTTTATTTAATAAAAATTAGGTTTTATATTTTCCTTTTCAACTTATTATTAAGCTTTTTCGCTTTATAAATTGTTTTAGTTAAAAAAAAAAAAAAAAAAAAAAAAACTACTTTTATGTAGAATTTTTGTCGATGGTCTCTAACTCACCCGATGTACCTTTGTATATCAAAGAGTTGGCTAGTCCAAAGGGTACACTTTGGTAAAGACACATCAAATCATTGATAGTCGTAATGGTTTGCTCAAAACCATAGGGTTAGCAACCACCCATGCTTAATCACGAGAGTTGTATGGTCATCAATTCACCATGGTCTATTCTGTTTGGAATCTAAGAATTGGCTAGTCCACATGTATATGGCATGTGGTAAAGACAATCGAATCCATATTTGGTTCTCAATTCACCAATCCTAAGAATTGACTAGTCCCGAGCAAAGCGGCTACGGTAAAGACAAGACAAATCCGTTTATATGGTTGCCGATTTGCCAATAAATCGATGGTTATCAATGTACCATAGTTTTCGAACTCAAACATGTGGCTACTCCGGTAGTAATGGCTATTGGTAACGAGACATCAAATCCATTAATTTCGATGATTCACCTCTCACGGGAGTTAACACACCGGAAGTGATGAGAATAGTATTGAACTTATATGTTTTGAGGTACACGATGTCATATGTTCTTTGCAAAGATTTGGTGTTTCACAGTTCGATTGTTGATCCTCAAGATCTTGTCCACTCACCGCTCACACAACATTATGGTACAATCCTCGAGGAAAATGTTACAATCCTCAACGGATTAGCAATCTATCAAGGAAACCGGAACTTAACCTAGTCAAATTCCGGTTTAGGGAGGATTGTTGGGAATTAAGGTAATCTCATTGTTTCGCCAAGCACAAACTCGATTCTCGCCAAGCTTGAGTTGAAGAGATTCTCGAAGAAGAATTGATCTTTGCCGGGTTATACTTGAAGTGATAAAGCGAGCAGTGTGTCTTCCGAAAGTGGGAACCACGTGGGAGAGATAAGCTCGGTTTAGAGTAAAAGTCACTGTATGTATAGGTTGGCGCCAGACATGTAGAGCTTACTCGGAATAAACACGATGATTAACAAAACAATATGATTAGTTGCATGCTTGTCTAGTTGCATGCTTAGTCTAGTGTAGTAGTAGAAGCGTAAATTGTCAGCGCTCATTAGGGTTTCTTGCCTATATAAGAAACCATATTAGCTTGTAATAGACAAGCTTTTCTTAAGTTTCTCAAGTCTTGTATTCTATTCGAAACATAGAGTTTCTATAATCAAAGATCCATAGAGGATCAGAAGTGTTCTTAGTTAATATAACTTGTATTCATTTTCCGCTACAATATCAAGTTGTAGAGATCTTCTATTAGTTTGCTTGTGATTACATTGGCAACACTAACGATCTCCGAGTGCTTAAGATCTATCAAGGTCTTTGTTTCTAACATAAAACTTAGACCAAAACATGTTCATAAGCTTAAATAAGCTACCCGTATCGACCCGTTACCTAACCAACCCATTTTGACACCTCTTGATGAAAGTAACATCTGTTAGTAACCTGATTGTATCGTGCCACTTTCATGCTCATCATGCATATAGATTGATTCGTTACAGGAGCAAATAACCAAGTCATTTCCAACTATTTGTTAACTGTAATTAACATAAACTTAGCAGGCTCCAATGAAAGGCCTTTTTTGTAGCATCAACATTCACATTCAATAAACTCAAATTGCAATAAAAAAGTAGTTTGTAGGTCGAGTATGGTTTAAAGATTCCAATGACATAAACTATAAACGTACCTGTCCAATAACCGACAACTTGCATCCTTCTAAAATGAATCATACCTGATTCTGAAGACGCATCAGCCCCCACATTTATTCCTCCCATTTTGCTGTTTTCGGTTTCGCTTGAATCATATAATCAACCTACCATAACATATAGCAGAAAATGTCAAACCATGAAAAAACTGGATAGATATACACAAAGTGCATCAAAGTATCAACTAATCCCAGAAACACACACTATATATTCATATATATTGTAAATGAGCCTGAAACGGGAACCACATAAACAGATATTTCAGCACGATCGGGTATACTAACCATTAGACTATTGGTTTGTGAAGTCCTTTCAACTTGTGTTTCACCATCATTTGAATTCCATTCAGAGGAATGACCTTCTGGAATGAGTATTTCCGCTCTACAGTCTGATAACTTTAGGTGGTCAACATTATTATCCCATTTTCTGTGAATAAGGGGGTAGCTGCAAGAATAACATAAAGCAAGTTAGTAACTAAATAGATAGCCTAACAATATCTAAAATTGGTCACGCCACAATCCATCAAAACATTATTGAGTTCATCCATATCTATTACATTATAATCAAATAAACATGGCAAACAACATATATATATGATTACTATATATAATTGCGGAAAGTGCACCTAATATGACAACAAACAACAATTAGGCATAGTGGATGAAAACAGAAAAATATAAGGAAACGTCGACATAATATTAGAATCTCGTTTTTGAAAACATAGCATGCTCATCAAATACTCATATTCCTTTCATCGACATCTAGTCATACTTAACCGTAGTAATTGCCTACGAAATTTGTGACCGACATTCCGATAACAACAGCTGATGAACTTATCTGTATGACTATTAAGCACATTAAGCAACACATCATTTTAACTAAATATTTTGATTTTACCCATTTGAAAAATAAAAGATGAAACATAAATGAAATCAACTCATTATAATTGGGACGAAATCATTGATTCTAGTTAAGACATATGATAATGCACATGTGATAATGCGTAAAGATTTATTGCACCTGAGGGATGTTTTTTAGGAAGCAAATTCTTGATCTTCAAGTGACACATTTGTGAGTGTTTGGTTAAAACCCCATGTGACGGTTACTTGATCTTCTGCTGCCTTTAGAATTGCAAGATTGAATTTTACAGTAATTAACAACAAAGTTTGATTCTTTGCGCAAGTATACCAATAAAATTAAATTTGAAGGATCTATCATTCATTGCTTCTTTAAGAGTAGATTGTAATTATGATCATACCTCAGCTTTGTCTGTGTGAAACATCAACTGAAAAGGTTGCAAGAACGAACTTTCACCACATGCTCCTGATTCGATATCACAAATTGCACTACGTTCGAGTAAGAAAAAAATTAATCTATGAACCAACATGTAAACTCTTAACCCTTCACAAACAGTAGCATACGAATCTGTTTCCACATTAATAAACAAAAGTACTTTTTTCAGATAACGTTATATGGTCTTAAATAAATCACACTAACCGAAATGCAATCCATACATAAGTACATGGTTCAAATTGGCATACCTATAAGAATATATCAGTGTTCACACCATCTTCATTTCAGATGTGTGACCAGCTGGAAGCAGCCTACAATGAGAATCCCAAACACCATATAAATCATGCATTCACGTTTTCAGTCCAATTGCATGAACTTGAAATTGGAATGACAGGAATTTTTGTCAAGAACACTCTTAGACAGTAACCTGAATCTGCTTCATTTATATTTTTCATTTTATCAAACTTATTTTTTAATGCCATGATTTTTAATCTTTTATTTTGAGACAACCTTTCTTTAATATTTTTTTTTAACAAAAACAAACAAAAAAATAAGCAATGACAAAAATAAGTTTGATAAAATGGCCCAAAAAACATAATTCTCATAAACATAAAAGAGTGTCTAAAGCAAATCACGCAAATCCCTTAGTAGTCAAAAGCAACAAAAAACGAACCATACCCTTAATAGTCAAAAGCACTTCCAAGAACACCATAGCAATCTTTCTGTTTGAACCTGCAAATAACTCACAAATCACTTATAAACCGAATTGATTATATTTTTTAAAAACAAAAATTTCACAACCCATAAACCTGAGCACAATTAAACCCAAACCCACATATCTGAAATTATTTGAACCAACAAAAGCCATTTTTTTATGTGGGTTTTTTCTTAAAGGGTTATCAAATCTAACATAAATGACTTGGATCGAAATTAGTGGTGCTATTCGTGCATATGTTGATAGCTGAATGAGTTTTTAGTTTTGGGGATTTAGTTTGTGGAAGAAGATTAAGGGTTTTTTAAGTTTTGGAGATTCAGTTTGTGGAAAAAAAATATTATGACTGATTAATGCTGCGTGTGAGGTTGTTGGGTGAAGGTTCTAGGTTTTTTATTTAGGTTTAGTAAGACGGTGATGTAATCCGGGTTGTGCCAACCCGAAACGACAAAGTTCACGTTTTTGCAATACTCAATACGAAAAACAAAAATGATAACTACTGTAGACATATCTCACAGAATTTCAGGTTGAGTTGGGTCAAGAACTGTAGATAACGACGTCGTTTATGACGTGAATTAAAAAAAATTATAATTTAGTATAGTGTTTATTACTTTTTTATAGTTTAAGTGTAAGCCTTAATAATAATTAATAGAAGTGATGGTCATTCACGTTTAGGAACTTTGTAACGTGTGTTAGATATCGTATTAGAATAGTCAATGGGCTCGTGGATTGGACTAAGCTAAATGGCTCATAGTTATGTTAAGCTAGCCTTATGTAATTTATTATCCAATCCAAGCCCAAGCCCATAAGGGTATTATGTAAGGAAGTACAAATACCCCTCAAATGGTCATTTGAGGGGTGTGCTTGAATGTGTATGTGTGTGTTTTTCTTTGAAATAAACATCATCTTGTTTTCATCTTTCTCTCCTCCATACACGAGTAACATATCTTCAAGTCACCCCCTTTCTTATCTTTATTTCTTCTTATACGCATAAGCTTTGTGTTTGTTTACGTGGTATACTCATTTGGTAAGCTTGGTAAAGTGATAAGGTTGATATATTTAAGGTCCTACAATTGGTATCAATCGCCTAACAATGGTTTAGGAGTCTTTGTGTTACGTTTTTTTGGTTAAAGCTTTTAAAAAGTTGCGTTTTTTATAAAAAAAACGTGGGCTTTTATTAAAAAGTTTTGATTTTTACGTGTTTTTAAGCTTAAAGTTGTAGTTTTTATTGATCATTAAGTGTTTTTGAAGAAGTTTGTGCAAAAGAAATCGTTTAGAAACGTGTTTTTGGGTGAAAATTAGTGTTTTTGACAAAATTTGGGTATTCTACTCGTAAGGTCTTCAAAGTCAAAAAGTCAAAACCCTAATCTTACTCGTAAGCATTTCTAGTCGTAAAAACCAAATCCTACTCGTAAGCATTTGGTGAAGAATCTTCGTGCAACAACGGTTACTCAGTACTTCCCTCACTTGGATAAGTTTGTGGAATACTTCGACTTGTGGATATCTTTCACACTTGGACGAGTGTGAAGGATTTTGGTTCGTAAGGAAATCTTACTCGTAAGGAATTCTTACTCGTAAGGAAATCTTACTCGTAAGGAAATTCTTACTCATTAGGAAATCTTACTCGTAAGGAAATCTTACTCGTAAAGAATTCTTACTCGTAAGCAAATCTTACGCCTAAGGAATCTTACGCATAAGCATCTTACGCCTAAGGAATCTTACGCCTAAGCATATTACACCTAAGGAATCTTACGCCTAAGCAAATCTTACGCCTAAGGAATCTTACGCCTAAGGAAGTCTACGCCTAAGCATCATACGCATAAGCATCCTACGCCTAAGGAACTTTACGCCTAAGCACCACTGTTTACGCCTAAGCTCAAGTTTACGAGTAAGATCTTAAGCAGAACTTCAAACGGCTATAACTTTCGAACCGTAACTTCGTTTTCAGCGTTCTACCATCAAAACGACCGTGAGAACGAGAAGAATGACACGCCTCGAGTCAACCTTCTAGTCCTAAAAATGCTTCGAACAGAAGTTATTGAGGTTTTTAAGTTTTTAGAGCAAATTTTCACTACAACAACCGAGCTTAATCTTCATCAAACATAACCCCTTTATCGTTGAATCGATCCTACATCAACTTTATCATCAAATACCTTCATCAATGGCTACTCAACAAAACATTCATGCGGTAGGTGCGAAAACCGCCTCTATCTTTGGAAAAAGGTGGATATCTTCAATGGACAAGTCGTATGCTCCGCTACATCAAGACCAAACCTAATGGAAAACTCATGCTTCAATCCATTACGAATGGACCCTTCAAGCCACGACCGGTCAAGACCACAAATCTTGATGCAACACCTCCCGTCCAACCATCTTTTCGTGTTCAAATGAATCGAGAATACACTAAAGAGGATAACAAAGCAGGTTGAAGCGGATGACATGGCAATACACATTGTCCAAATAGGCTTACCAAGAGACATCTTTGTCTTTGTAGACATCTGTGAAACTACCTACGATATGTGGGAACGTTTTGAAACGACTATGTTATGGCACATAAATTGGTCAACAAGATCGAGAACAAGTCGCTAACCGAATGGGAGAGGTTTACATCAACTCGGGAGAATCCATTGAATCCTACTATGGAAGGTTTTGCACTTTGATGAATGAGCTTATCGAAACAAGTTGGCACCCAGAACTATCGTGAGTAACATCAAATTTCTCAACAATCTTCCAGAAGAATGGGGACGATATGTCACTATTGTCAACCAAACAAAGGACTTACATCAAGTGAACTTTGATCATCTCAACGATTTTCTGAAACAAAACCAAGCTGAAGTCAATGAAGTTAGGAAAGAAAGATTGGCAAAGAATCATGATCCATTGGCACTAATTGCAAAGACTCAAACTTCAGTGAATACACAATAACAAGCTTCATCATCTTCCACTAACAACAACTTGAAGCAATACATTCCACAACCACAAGCTGCTATCCCTCAACAACAATTCTATCCACAAGAACAACAAGTCAGTCAACAACAACAGTATCCACAATACTAGGAACAAGGAATCACTGATCTTGGCGAACAAGAACAAGCTTTGTCAATCGCATTTGCTTTTTGACTAAAGCATTCAGAGGTCGCTATTCCACACCAACTAACAACAACTAAAGGATTTCATCAAACACTCGCAACAAGCAAATTGCACACGGTAGGGTTTGAATATGAGTCATCAAGGACAAATGGTTGGAGTTATTGGGAATCCTGACGATATGCTACTTGATTTCACATGGGTAATCAGTTTGTTCCATATAAGGGTGTCGGTTGGGTGAGAATATTGGAAATCGGATGGGCGAATGTTGGGAATAGAGCGATGGGTGTCGAATGGGAATGTTGCAGCTCCGATCGTTGGGAATTATGGAAATGTGAATCGAGGTAATCGAGTTACGTGTTACAATTGTCAAGGAGTGGGTCACATGGCAAGGAATTGTCCTACTAAGCGAAAAGAAGAATGTTGCGTATCTTCGTAAGCTATCTTTGTTAGCAAAGAAGTCGAAGCGAGGTTGCGGTTGAGTGTTGAGGAAAATGACTTTTGCTATTATGGATGAATTGGAAGACCTAGAGGACATCAACGCATATTTGCATCTTCATGGCAAATCTTGAGGAGACTAAGTCGACATCGATTCGACAAACCTCCCATTTATGACGCCAATGCAAGATGTCGAGGTACCAATCATTGATCCATGCTATAACAATTTCATATTTGATGTGTTTACTCATGACGAACAACATTCTGTGACATCAGCACCTACTTACGATACATACCTAGACAATCCGAGTTGTAACTGTAATTAACATAAACTTAGTAGGCTCCAATGAAAGGCCTTTTTTGTAGCATCAACAATCACATTCAATAAACTCAAATTGCAATTAAAAAGTAGTTTGTAGGTCGAGTATGGTTTAAAGATTCCAATGACATAAACTATAAACGTTCCTGTCCAATAACCGACAACTTGCATCCTTCTAAAATGAATCGTACCTGATTCTGAAGACGCATCAGCCCCTGTTTTCGGTTTCGCTTGAATCATATAATCAACCTACCATAACATATAGCAGAAAATGTCAAACCATGAAAAAACTGGATAGATATACACAAAGTGCATCAAAGTATCAACTAATCCCAGAAACTCACACTATATATTCGTATATATTGTAAATGAGCCTGAAACGGGAACCACATAAACAGATATTTCAGCACGATTGGGTATACTAACCATTAGACTATTGGTTTGTGAAGTCCTTTCAACTTGTGTTTCACCATCATTTGAATTCCATTCAGAGGAATGGCCTTCTGGAATGAGTATTTCCGCTCTACAGTCTGATAACTTTAGGTGGTCGACATTATTATCCCATTTTCTGTGAATAAGGGGGTAGCTGCAAGAATAACATAAAGCAAGTTAGTAACTAAATAGATAGCCTAACAATATCTAAAATTGGTCACGCCACAATCTATCAAAACATTATTGAGTTCATCTAGATCTATTTCATTATAATCAAATAAACATGGCAAACAACATATATATATGATTACTATATATAATTGCGGAAAGTGCACCTAATATGACAGCAAACAACAATTAGGCATAGTGGACGAAAATAGGAAAATACGTCGACATAATATTAGAATCTTGTTTTTGAAAACAAAGAACGCTCATCAAATACTCATATTCCTTTCATCGACATCTAGTCATACTTAACCGTAGCAATTGCCTACGAAATTTGTGACCGACATTCCGATAACAACAACTGATGAACTTATTTGTATGACTATTAAGCACATTAAGCAACACATCATTTTAACTAAATATTTTGATTTTACCCATTTGAAAAATAAAAGATGAAACATAAATGAAATCTACTCATTATAATTGGGACGAAATCACTGATTCTAGTTAAGACATATGATAATGCACATGTGATAATGCGTAAAGATTTATTGCACCTGAGGAATGTTTTTTAGGAAGCAAATTCTTGATCTTCAAGTGACACATTTGTGTGTGTTTGGTTAAAACCCCATGTGACGGTTACTTGATCTTCTGCTGCCTTTAGAACTGCAAGATTGAATTTTACAGTAATTAACAACAAAGTTTGATTCTTTGCGCAAGTATACCAATAAAATTAAATTTGAAGGATCTATCATTCATTGCTTCTTTAAGAGTAGATTGTAATTATGATCATGCCTCAGCTTTGTCTGTGTGAAACATCAACTGAAAAGGTTGCATGAACGAACTTTCACCACATGCTCCTGATTCGATATCACAAATTGCACTACGTTTGAGTAAGAAAAAAATTAATCTATGAACCAACATGTAAACTCTTAACCCTTCACAAACAGTAGCATACGAATCTGTTTGACCCACATTAATAAACAAAAGTACCTTTTTCAGATAACGTTATATGGTCTTAAATAAATCACACTAACCGAAATGCAATCCATATATAAGTACATGGTTCAAATTGGCATACCTATAAGAATATATCAGTGTTCACACCATCTTCATTTCAGATGTGTGACCAGCTGGAAGCAGCCTACAATGAGAATCCCAAACACCATATAAATCATGCATTCACGTTTTCAGTCCAATTGCATGAACTTGAAATTGGAATGACAGGAATTTTTGTCAAGAACACTCTTAGATAGTAACCTGAATCTGCTTCATTTATATTTTTCATTTTATCAAACTTATTTTTTAACGCCATGATTTTCAATCTTTTATTTTGAGACAACCTTTCTTTAATATTTTTTTTAACAAAAACAAACAAAAAAATAAGCAATGACAAAAATAAGTTTGATAAAATGGCCCAAAAAACATAATTCTCATAAACATAAAAGAGTGTCTAAAGCAAATCACGCAAATCCCTTAGTAGTCAAAAGCAACAAAAAAAGAACCATACCCTTAATAGTCAAAAGCACTTCCAAGAACACCATAGCAATCTTTCTGTTTGAACCTGCAAATAACTCACAAATCATTTATAAACCGAATTGATTATATTTTTTAAAAACAAAAATTTCACACCCCATAAACCTGAGCACAATTAAACCCAAACCCACATACCTGAAATTATTTGAACCAACAAAGGCCATTTTTTTATGTGGGTTTTTTATTAAAGGGTTATCAAATCCAACATAAACGACTTGGATCAAAATTAGTGGTGCTATTCGTGCATATGTTGATAGCTGAATGAGTTTTTAGTTTTGGGGATTCAGTTTGTGGAAGAAGATTAAGGGTTTTTTAAGTTTTGGAGATTCAGTTTGTGGAAAAAAAATATTATGACTGATCAATGCTGCGTGTGAGGTTGTTGGGTGAAGGT
Source organism: Chrysanthemum lavandulifolium (assembly GCA_022545495.1). Taxonomy (NCBI): domain Eukaryota; kingdom Viridiplantae; phylum Streptophyta; class Magnoliopsida; order Asterales; family Asteraceae; genus Chrysanthemum; species Chrysanthemum lavandulifolium. The sequence goes on along the minus strand of CM040243.1, from coordinate 208,505,231 downwards.
TCTAGGTTTTTTATTTAGGTTTAGTAACACGGTGATGTAATCCGGGTTGTGCCAACCCGAAACGACAAAGTTCACGTTTTTACAATACTCAATGCGACAAACAAAAAGGATAACTACTGTATACATATCTCACAGAATTTCAGGTTGGGTTGGGTCAAGAACTGTAGATAACGATGTCGTTTATGACGTGAATTAAAAAAAATTATAATTTAGTATAGTGTTTATTACTTTTTTATAGTTTAAGTGTTAGCCTTAATAATAATTAATAGAAGTGATGGTCATTCACGTTTAGGAACTTTGTAACGTGTGTTAGATATCGTATTAGAATAGTCAATGGGATCGTGGATTGGACTAAGCTAAATGGCTAATAGTTATGTTAAGCTAGCCTTATGTAATTTATTATCCAATCCAAGCCCAAGCCCAAGCCCATAAGGGTATTATGTAAGGAAGTATAAATACCCCTCAAATGATCATTTGAGGGGTGTGCTTGAATGTGTATGTGTGTGTTTTTCTTTGAAATAAACATCATCTTGTTTTCATCTTTCTCTCCTCCATACACGAGTAACATATCTTCAAGTCACCCCCTTTCTTATCTTTATTTCTTCTTATACGCATAAGCTTTGTGTTTGTTTACGTGGTATTCTCATTTGGTAAGCTTGGTAAAGTGATAAGGTTGATATATTTAAGGTCCTACAATTGGTATCAATCGCCTAACAATGGTTTAGGAGTGTTTGTGTTACGTTTTTTTGGTTAAAGCTTTTAAAAAGTTGTGTTTTTTATAAAAAAACGTGGGCTTTTATTAAAAAGTTTTGATTTTTACGTGTTTTTAAGCTTAAAGTTGTAGTTTTTATTGATCATTAAGTGTTTTTGAAGAAGTTTGTGCAAAAGAAATCGTTTAGAAACGTGTTTTTGGGTGAAAATTAGTGTTTTTGAAAAAATTTGGGTATTCTACTCGTAAGGTCTTCAAAGTCAAAAAGTCAAAACCCTAATCTTACTCGTAAGCATTTCTACTCGTAAAAACCAAATCCTACTCGTGAGCATTTGGTGAAGAATCTTCGTGCAACAACGGTTACTCAGTACTTCCCTCACTTGGATAAGTTTGTGGAATACTTCGACTTGTGGATATCTTTCACACTTGGACGAGTGTGAAGGATTTTGGTTCGTAAGGAAATCTTACTCGTAAGGAATTCTTACTCGTAAGGAAATTCTTACTCATAAGGAAATCTTACTCGTAAGGAAATCTTACTCGTAAAGAATTCTTACTCGTAAGCAAATCTTACGCCTAAGGAATCTTATATAAAAGCATCTTACGCCTAAGGAATCTTACGCCTAAGCATCTTAAGCCTAAGGAATCTTACGCCTAAGCAAATCTTACGCCTAAGGAATCTTACGCCTAAGGAAGTCTACGCCTAAGCATCATACGCATAAGCATCCTACGCCTAAGGAACTTTACACCTAAGCACCATTGTTTACGCCTAAGCTAAAGTTTACGAGTAAGATCTTAAGCAGAACTTCAAACGGCTATAACTTTTGAACCGTAACTCCGTTTTCAGCGTTCTACCATCAAAACGACCGTGAGAACGAGGAGAATGACACGCCTCGGGTCAACCTTCTAGTCCTAAAAACGCTCTGAACAGAAGTTATTGAGGTTTTTAAGTTTTTAGAGCAAATTTTCACTACAACAACCGAGCTTAATCTTCATCAAACATAACTCCTTTATCGTTGAATCGATCCTACATCAACTTTAACATCAAATACCTTCATCAATGGCTACTCAACAAAACATTCAAGCAGCAGGTGCCGAAACCGTCCTCCTATACAGGAAAAAGGTGGATATCTTCAATAAACAAGTCGTATGCTCCGCTACATCAAGACCAAACCTAATGGAAAACTCGTGATTCAATCCATTACGAATGGACCCTTCAAGCCACGACCAGTCCAAGACCCTGGAAATGTTGATGCAACACCTCCCGTCCAACCATCTTTTCGTGTTCAAAATGAATCAGAATACACTAAAGAGGATAACAAACAGGTTGAAGCAGATGACATGGCAATACACATTGTCCAACTGGGCTTACCAAGAGACATCTTTGCTGCTGTAGACAGCTGTGAAACTGCCTACGATATGTGGGAACGTGTTAGACGGCTATGTTATGGAACATAAATTGGTCAACAAGATACGGAGAACAAGTTGCTAACTGAATGGGAGAGGTTTACATCAACTCCAGGAGAATCCATTGAATCATACTATGGAAGGTTTGCACTTTGATGAATGAGCTTATCGAAACAAGTTGGCACCCGTAACTATCGTGAGTAACATCAAATTTCTCAACAATCTTCCGGAAGAATGGGAAGATATGTCACTATTGTCAACCAAACAAAGGACTTACATCGGTGAACTTTGATCAACTCAACGATTTTACGAAACAAAACCAAGTGAAGTCAATGAAGTTAGGAAAGAAAAGGCGCAAAGAATCATGATCCATTGGCACTAATTGCAAAGACTCAAACTCCGGTGAATACACAACAACAAGCTTCATCATCTTCCACTAACAACAACTTGCGACAATACATTCCACAACCACAAGTCGCTATCCTCAACAACAATTCTATCCACAAGAACAACAAGTCGGTCAACAACAACGGTATCCACAATATCAAGAACAAGGAATCACCGATCTTGAAACCGAACAAGAACAAGCTTTGTCATTGCATTTGCTTTTTGACTAAAGCATTGAGGTCGCTATTCCACACCAACTAACAACAACCAAAGATTTCATCAAACACTACGCAGCGAGCAAATTGCACGGTAGGGTTTGAATATGGGTCATCAACGACAAATGGTTGGAGTTATTGGGAATCATCACGGATATGCTACTTGATTTCACATGGGTAATCAGCCGTTCCGTGTCGTGGAGTGTCAGTTGGGTCGAATATTGGAAATCGGATGGGGCGAATGTTGGGAATAGAGCGATGGTAATCGAATGGGAATGTTGCGACTCGATCGTTGGGAATTATGGAAATGTGAATCGTGGTAATCGAGTTACGTGTTACAAGCTGTCAAGGAGTGGGTCGCATGGCAAGGAATTGTCCTACTAAGCGAAAAAGAAGAATCTGCGTATCTTGACTATCTTTGTCAGCAAATTGATCGTAAGGGGTTGCGGTTGAGTGTTGAGGAAAATGACTTTTGCTATTATGGATGAATTGGAAGACCTAGAGGACATCAACGCAAGCCGCATCTTCATGCAAATCTTGAGGAGACTAAATACGACAGATTCCGACAAACCTCCTGTTTATGGCCTTGATGCGATGTCGAGGTACCAATCATTGATCCATGCTATAACAATTTCATATTTGATGTGTTTACTCATGACGAGCGACGATACGTGACATCAGCACCTACTTATGATACATACCTGGACAATCCGAGTTGTAACTGTAATTAACATATACTTAGCAGGCTCCAATGAAAGGCCTTTTTTGTAGCATCAACAATCACATTCAATAAACTCAAATTGCAATAAAAAAGTAGTTTGTAGGTCGAGTATGGTTTAAAGATTCCAATGACATAAACTATAAACGTTCCTGTCCAATAACCGACAACTTGCATCCTTCTAAAATGAATCATACCTGATTCTGAAGACACATTAGCCCCCACATTTATTCCTCCCATTTTGCTGTTTTCGGTTTCGCTTGAATCATATAATCAACCTACCATAACATATAGCAGAAAATGTCAAACCATGAAAAAACTGGATAGATATACACAAAGTACATCAAAGTATCAACTAATCCCAGAAACTCACACTATATATTCGTATATATTGTAAATGAGCCTGAAACGGGAACCACATAAACAGATATTTCAGCACGATCGGGTATACTAACCATTAGACTATTGGTTTGTGAAGTCCTTTCAACTTGTGTTTCACCATCATTTGAATTCCATTCAGAGGAATGGCCTTCTGCAATGAGTATTTCCGCTCTACAGTCTGATAACTTTAGGTGGTCAACATTATTATCCCATTTTCTGTGAATAAGGGGGTAGCTACAAGAATAACATAAAGCAAGTTAGTAACTAAATAGATAGCCTAACAATATCTAAAATTGGTCACGCCACAATCTATCAAAACATTATTGAGTTCATCCAGATCTATTTCATTATAATCAAATAAACATGGCAAACAACATATATATATGATTACTATATATAATTGCGGAAAGTGCACCTAATATGACAGCAAACAACAATTAGGCATAGTGGATGAAAACAGGAAAATATAAGGAAACGTCGACATAATATTAGAATCTCGTTTTTGAAAACAAAGCACGCTCATCAAATACTCATATTCCTTTCATCGACATCTAGTCATATTTTAGCAGTAGCAATTGCCTCACGAAATTTGTGACCGACATTCCGATAACAACGGTGATGAACTTATCTGTATGACTATTAAGCACATTAAGCAACACATCATTTTAACTAAATATTTTGATTTTACCCATTTGAAAAATAAAAGATGAAACATAAATGAAATCTACTCATTATAATTGGGACGAAATCATCGATTCTAGTTAAGACATGTGATAATGCACATGTGATAATGCGTAAAGATTTATTGCACCCGAGGGATGTTTTTTAGGAAGCAAATTCTTGATCTTCAAGTGACACATTTGTGAGTGTTTGGTTAAAACCCCATGTGACGGTTACTTGATCTTCTCACGCCTTTAGAAGCGCAAGATTGAATTTTCTGATGAATTAACAACAAAGTTTGATTCTTTGCGCAAGTATACCAATAAAATTAAATTTGAAGGATCTATCATTCATTGCTTCTTTAAGAGTAGATTGTAATTATGATCATACCTCAGCTTTGTCTGTGTGAAACATCAACTGAAAAGGTTGCATGAACTAACTTTCACCACATGCTCCTGATTCGATATCACAAATTGCACTACGTTCGAGTAAGAAAAAAATTAATCTATGAACCAACATGTAAACTCTTAACCCTTCACAAACAGTAGCATACGAATCTGTTTGACCCATATTAATAAACAAAAGTACTTTTTTCAGATAACGTTATATGGTCTTAAATAAATCACACTAACCGAAATGCAATCCATATATAAGTACATGGTTCAAATTGGCATACCTATAAGAATATATCAGTGTTCACACCATCTTCATTTCAGATGTGTGACCAGCTGGAAGCAGCCTACAATGAGAATCCCAAACACCATATAAATCATGCATTCATGTTTTCAGTCCAATTGCATGAACTTGAAATTGGAATGACAGGAATTTTTGTCAAGAACACTCTTAGACAGTAACCTGAATCTGCTTCATTTATATTTTTCATTTTATCAAACTTATTTTTTAACGCCATGATTTTCAATCTTTTATTTTGAGACAAACTTTCTTTAATATTTTTTTTTTAACAAAAACAAACAAAAAAATAAGCAATGACAAAAATAAGTTTGATAAAATGGCCCAAAAAACATAATTCTCATAAACATAAAAGAGTGTCTAAAGCAAATCACGCAAATCCCTTAGTAGTCAAAAGCAACAAAAAAAGAACCATACCCTTAATAGTTAAAAGCACTTCCAAGAACACCATAGCAATCTTTCTGTTTGAACCTGCAAATAACTCACAAATCACTTATAAACCGAATTGATTATATTTTTTAAAAACAAAATTTTCACAACCCATAAACCTGAGCACAATTAAACCCAAACCCACATACCTGAAATTATTTGAACCAACAAAGGCCATTTTTTTATGTGGGTTTTTTATTAAAGGGTTATCAAATCTAACATAAACGACTTGGATCAAAATTAGTTGTGCTATTCGTGCATATGTTGATAGCTGAATGAGTTTTTAGTTTTGGGGATTCAGTTTGTGGAAGAAGATTAAGGGTTTTTTACGTTTTGGAGATTCAGTTTGTGGAAAAAAAATATTATGACTGATCAATGCTGCGTGTGAGGTTGTTGGGTGAAGGTTCTAGGTTTTTTATTTAGGTTTAGTAAGACGGTGATGTAATCCGGGTTGTGCCAACCCGAAACGACAAAGTTCACGTTTTTGCAATACTCAATACGACAAACAAAAAGGATAACTACTGTAGACATATCTCACAGAATTTCAGGTTGGGTTGGGTCAAGAACTGTAGATAACGACGTCGTTTATGACGTGAATTAAAAAAATTTATAATTTAGTATAGTGTTTATTACTTTTTTATAGTTTAAGTGTTAGCCTTAATAATAATTAATAGAAGTGATGGTCATTCACGTTTAGAAACTTTGTAACGTGTGTTAGATATCGTATTAGAATAGTCAATGGGCTCGTGGATTGGGCTAAGCTAAATGGCTAATAGTTATGTTAAGCTAGCCTTATGTAACTTATTATCCAATCCAAGCCCAAGCCCAAGCCCATAAGGGTATTATGTAAGGAAGTATAAATACCCCTCAAATGGTCATTTGAGGGGTGTGCTTGAATGTGTATGTGTGTGTTTTTCTTTGAAATAAACATCATCTTGTTTTCATCTTTCTCTCCTCCATTACGAGTAACATATCTTCAAGTCACCCCTTTCTTATCTTTATTTCTTCTTATACGCATAAGCTTTGTGTTTGTTTACGTGGTATACTCATTTGGTAAGCTTGGTAAAGTGATAAGGTTGATATATTTAAGGTCCTACAATTGGTATCAATCGCTAACAATGGTTTAGGAGTGTTTGTGTTACGTTTTTGGTTAAAGCTTTTTAAAAAGTTCGTTTTTATTAAAAAACGTGGGCTTTATTAAAAGTTTTATTTTTACGTGTTTTTAAGCTTAAAGTTGTAGTTTTTATTGATCATTAAGTGTTTTTGAAGAAGTTTGTGCAAAAGAAATTATTTAGAAACGTGTTTTTGGGTGAAAATTAGTGTTTTTGACAAAATTTGGGTATTCTACTCATAAGGTCTTCAAAGTCAAAAAGTCAAAACCCTAATCTTACTCGTAAGCATTTCTACTCGTAAAAACAAAATCCTACTCGTAAGCATTTGGTGAAGAATCTTCGTGCAACAACGGTTACTCAGTACTTCCCTCACTTGGATAAGTTTGTGGAATACTTCGACTTGTGGATATCTTTCACACTTGGACGAGTGTGAAGGATTTTGGTTCGTAAGGAAATCTTACTCGTAAGGAATTCTTACTCGTAAGGAAATCTTACTCGTAAGGAAATTCTTACTCATAAGGAAATCTTACTCGTAAGGAAATCTTACTCGTAAAGAATTCTTACTCGTAAGCAAATCTTACGCCTAAAGAATCTTACGCATAAGCATCTTACGCCTAAGGAATCTTATGCCTAAGCATCTTACGCCTAAGGAATCTTACGCCTAAGCAAATCTTACGCCTAAGGAATCTTACGCCTAAGGAAGTCTACGCCTAAGCATCATACGCATAAGCATCCTACGCCTAAGCACCACTGTTTACGCCTAAGCTCAAGTTTACGAGTACGATCTTAAGCAGAACTTCAAACGGCTATAACTTTTGAACCGTAACTCCGTTTTCAGTGTTCTACCATCAAAACGACCGTGAGAACGAGGAGAATGACACGCCTCGGGTCAACCTTCTAGTCCTAAAAACGCTCCGAACAGAAGTTATTGAGGTTTCTAAGTTTTTAGAGCAAATTTTCACTACAACAACCGAGCTTAATCTTCTTCAAACATAACTCCTTTATCGTTGAATCGATCCTACATCAACTTTATCATCAAATACCTTCATCAATGGCTACTCAACAAAACATTCATGCAGCCGGTGCCGAAAACCGTCCTCCTATACTGGAAAAAGGTGAATATCTTCAATGGACATGTCGTATGCTCCGATACATCAAGACCAAACCTAATGGAAAAATCATGATTCAATCCATTCTGAATGGACCCTTCAAGCCACGACCGGTCAAGACCACGGAAATCTTGAAGCAACACCTCCGTCAACCATCTTTTCGTGTTCAAAATGAATCGAGAATACACTAAAGAGGATAACAAAGCAGGTTGAAGCGGATGACATGGCAATACACATTGTCCAAGCGGGCTTACCAAGAGACATCTTTCTTTGTGAGACAATTGTGAAAGCCGCCTACGATATGTGGGAGCGTGTTGAACAACTATGTTATGGAACATAAATTGGTCAACAAGATATATACATATAACTAATATGAATACATAACATAAGCATAATAGTCAAACAATAGATACTAAATATGTAATTTAGCCAAATCACATCAAAATATTATTATATTCTGAATCATAACTACTTAATTCAAATCAATAATCATAAACAATATATATATATGATATAAATGCGAAATTTACAACATAAAATTGTACTACAATCATATGAACATATGGTAACTCATTAACTTAATGACTCATTATGATCATAACATGATACATATATGCAAATTATTCATGAATTACAGCAATTGATAACTTGTAGTTAACAAATTAATTACAGTAATAATCAATCAATGTAATGATAATCATTATATCTTATTGATTACAATGCAATGTATAACACTGTATAATATCATTTATTACGATGATTTAGAATCAATAATCAAGAAATCTACATGTTTAGCATAAATGACTGTAATATCATTAATTTAGAATGATTGAACTTTATCATTACATTAATAACGGAAACACGCGCTTTATTTGAAACATTAATCAATAATTGTGGCATTGAAATTGAGAAAGTTAAAAGGTCAATCGCGATGTTAAGGCCATGAATGATAATTAACCGAGCTTGAGAGGTACAAGGAGCATGCAAAGCCTTTGAATTTCACAAAACAAAGAGTGAGAATTAGAAATTGGTTATCGAGATTCCGCTTTCGAGAGAAAACAATTGCAAATCAAGTATAACACGCTGATGTTAATCGAACTTGAAAATAAAATCTTTAAACGCGAAATTTCGATCTTAAAACCAAGTTTCTAAACAACAAGCAACTTATTCGATCTTGAAAAGAGAAGAAACAGTTGATTGTCGATTTTTCAAAATGAGAAGATTCTCTTGATGAAATTCTTGACAAAATGAAAAATCAAAAAGTTGGAAAATTTGCTTGTTACAACGGGTCATTCGACCAAATCAACCAATATGCTAATTAATCAAACAAACCGTATTTTCATACAACACAAAAATGGCTCTTGATAACACACCTCCTTGTTTCCTCAAGAAAGCTCGGAAAAAGAATGTAATGTTTTGAACAATAGAAAAGTCGCATGAACCCATAATTGTTCATGATTCTCTTGAAACGTTAGAACTATCTGATGAGAGTAGATCAAAAATGCAACAAAAGAACCCAGATCTAAAACCAATTGATTATAACAAATGGAATAAAATTAATGGAATTACTTTTGTTACACAAAAAGAAAAATCAAAGTTTTCCATCACACCAAGTATTTCAAACAAATAGTCAACACCTGTTTCAAAACAAGTTTCAAAACCAGTTTCAAAACCTGTGGTTGAATCAAAATCATTGTCAAACATGGAACAAATGTCTTCAAACAATCCTTTTAACACAAGTGAGGCCAGAAGCATTTTAGAAGATGTTAAAACTAGAATTGGGAGACTTCAAGAGACTGTTAAATCTAAAACCAATATTACAACTAACATCAGGTTTTCTAGTTTTGATGATGAAATAAAAGTTTTTGAAACTCAAATTGCCCTCACCGAATAACATCAATTCAAGGGTAATTCATTTTGAACAAGCATTTTGAAAGAAACAATTGACTTTGTCAAGGACCATAAATCATAAAGAAAGCTAATGAAAGTGTTGAACACATCAAAGTTTTGGAAAATTTAAATGATTCTCTCTTCAAGATGTTCTCGTGTCGATATTATGTCCATTATTTTACAAACATATTCTGTTGAAGATCATGAAAGACTCGAGTCTGAGACCTCAAAATTGTTTCAAAATATGAAAAGCTCTTGAAAAGAAAATGTCTCATATTTTAAACAACTTGATCGAAAAACCGAGGAATGAAAGTATGACAAACTGTCGATGAGCGTGCTTACAATGACATGAAAGAGAAAATGATCTTTTGAGGGCTCGGTGGAATGTCAAAAGGAAAGGCAGTGGATACTAAGATTTCAAAACCATTGACTGAGGAGAAAGCAAATGTTCCCAAACAGGTTTTCAAACCAAAAATGTCTATTTCTCTACCTCCTCCAAAAGTCAATGAGAAAAATGATTTATCAAAACTAGTCACTCCACCTGCCTTGCCTAAACAAAATGAAAACAATGAAAAAGCGGTTATCGAGAAACCAAAAGTTTTAGCACCTGGCCTTTTTAGGATGAGTACGACTAATGCGTCTGCCTCCACATCTAAACCATATGGAACAAACGAAATAAGTTTAGAAAAGAACTCTAAAGAGACTAGGAAAGCGGAAACCACTTCTCTTGATAAAAATGTGAATCCTAATGCTTGCGCCTTACATTCTAGGACTAGAAAGCACCTCTAGGAGTAGCAGACTAAAGCATAAGAGCAATACAATGAACAATAGAGTCTCACATGCCTCTAAGAGTAGTAGCTTGAATAAAGAGAATAAAGTAGAAGAACACCCTAGGAATTTACCGCTTTGTAATAAGAAAGACATTTCATCTGAATGTAATGAACCTATGAAATCTGCTAAGTTTAATGAATGTAATGAATCTGTTTTTTTAACTTGCAAGAAATCTTTAATTAATGTTCATGATGATTGTGTTTCTAAGAAAGAGACTGTTAAGCCTGATCAGAAGAACATTCCAAAAAGAACTTATGCTAAACTAATAAGAAGTCTAGTTGCAAGATTTAGGTCTTACACTACTGATATGAAGCATAGTCTTTACTATAGGGATGATATTTGGAAACCAACGGGTAGAATTTTCACACTCCAGAATGGTAGAATGAGTGATAAACCAGTTTTCCCAATAGAAAACTTCTATGAGTGTGATTAGGATTTTACCTCTAACCTAAAGGAACCAAAATCAAAATGGTTTCCAAAATCTTTTTCTTCTGTTCTTGGCAAGTTATCGAAAGATGTCTTTGGATCGTTGACTCGGGTTGCTCCAAGCACATGACCTGGGGAATCAAGTCACGATCAATTTCGTCGAAATTCATGGGAACTATACGATTTGGAAATGATCATGTAGCAACTATGATGGGTTTTGAGATCTACCTTTGCAAATTATTTGATCACTCGGGTTTACTATGTTGAAGGGTGGGACGCAATTTTTTCGATCGGCGGTTGTGTGATGCGATTTAGAGGTTGCTTTTAGGAAAATGCTTGCTTCGTTAGAAACTTGGATGGCATCGATCTCTTAACGGGAATCGTGATACAAACTTGTATGCTATCGACATAAACCAAATGGCCTCTTCATCACCAATATGTCTTATGACACGAGCATCCGGAACAAAGTCCTCGGTTGTGGCATAGAAGATTATCCCATCTCAATTTCGACACCATCAACACACCGCCAAAGACAACATCGTCAACGGACTTCCAAAGTTCAAATACACCAAGGATCACCTATGTCCATCATGCGAACAAGGAAAAGCAAAAGAGCATCATATAAACCCAAACCAAGACCTAGTTCGGAAGCAAGGTTGCATATGTTGCACATGGACTTATGTGGCCCAAAGGAGAGTTGAAAGCATTAATGGGAAAAAGTATATTCTTGTCATTGTTGATGATTATTCAAGATATACTGGGTTAATTTTCGAGGTCAAAAGACGAAGCACCGTGCATCATCATCACCTTTCAAGCGTATTCAAGTACTTCTTCCAACTCCGAAGGGTGGTAAGAATGCACAACGGCCGAATTCACAAATCGAGTTAAGAGCTTATTTTGAAGATGTTGGAATTACTCATCGACATCGCTTGTTAGAACTCCCGCAGAATGGGGTAGTTGAAAGAAGAAACCGTACTCTTGTTGGCCGCCGCACAATGCTAATCTATTCTAGTGCATCGTTATTTCTATGGGTCGATGTTGTTGCCACCGCTTGTTTTACTCGAACCCATCCCTAATCCATCCAAGATTCAATAAAACCCCATATGAACTAGTGAACAATGTAAAACTTGATATCTCTTACTTTCACGTGTTTGGCGCTTTATGCTATCCGACAAACGACGTGAGAAGATATAGAAAACCGAAAGCTAAAGGTGATATTGGAATCTTCATTGGATACTCGTAAAACTCGAGGGCATTCGTGGTGTATAACGTAAGAACTAGGAAGATAATGGAGACGATGAATGTGAATTTTGACGAACTTTCACAAATGGCTTCGAGAGACTCGCTCTAGAACCCGCACCAAACCCGCAGACTCGGACACATAAGTTCGGGACTCATACAACAAAGAGCTCCATCAACTTTTGTCGACATACCTCATGAACAAGAATGGGAGAATTTCTTGAGTTAATGTTCGATGAATACTATGGTGGAACTTCGACAAATGCATCAAACCATCATTCAGCGCACCCGCTCAAAATCATCCACCACCACCAACAGAAGATGCATCTACCACGGTCGAAACCGAGTGCACCAACTCCATCAACGTCATCTACATCGACTTCTGCAAATCCTATTCTTGAAACAGTTTTACCAGCAGTTGATGAGAAAAACCAAAACACATCATTTCAAGAAGAACCTACACAAAACCATAACGATGCAATGTTAGATGAAGACTTCTTTGAAAACCCGTTTGCTACGGAATCAGCTGAATCATCTTCAAGCTTACGAGAACCATCTAACTCGCATACGCTTAACCAACGGTATCCTTCTACTCTAAAGTGGAAAAAAGACCATCCAATTGAACAAGTTATTGGTGAACCTTCACGGCCAATTCAGACGAGACGCCAACTTGCCACCGATTGTAACTTATGCATTTACATTTGCTCAATTAGCAATATTGAACCGAAGAACATTCGGGAGGCAATGGCAGACAATGCATGGATAGAAGCAATGCAAGAGGAACTTCTCCAATACCGTCTACATGACTCTTGGGATTTGGTTCCAAGACCAATTGACATTCGCGTTATTGATCTCAAATGGTTATGGAAGAACAAAAGGGATGAAGAAATGACTCTAATTCGTATAAAGCTCGTCTTGTGGCCAGAGGATACAGACAGGAAGAAGGAATATACTTTGAAGAGTCATTCGCGCCGATAGCTAGACTTGAAGCAGTCAGGATATTCTTAGCCTATGAAGCTCACAAAAACATCACAAAAACGTCACAAAAACTACATCATTGGTAATTAAAAGTCAAATAGAAGTGTGAGCATGGTGGAGAAAGACGTGGAGACACCTAACCAAAGAAGTTGACGTATGGCAGAATACCACATTAACTGATCACAAAGCATGAAGGAACAAAAAATTAAGACTATTCTATATCAACACACAAAGTTCAAGCTCAAGGAAAGTAAAGACCTAATCAAGTGGAGCATCTTTTGAATGACCACCCCTTAGGGGGAGATTGTTAGCCTTAATAATAATTAATAGAAGTGATGGTCATTCACGTTTAGGAACTTTGTAACGTGTGTTAGATATCGTATTAGAATAGTCAATGGGCTCGTGGATTGGACTAAGCTAAATGGCTAATAGTTATGTTAAGCTAGCCTTATGTAACTTATTATCCAATCCAAGCCCAAGCCCAAGCCCATAAGGGTATTATGTAAGGAAGTATAAATACCCCTCAAATGGTCATTTGAGGGGTGTGCTTGAATGTGTATGTGTGTGTTTTTCTTTGAAATAAACATCATCTTGTTTTCATCTTTCTCTCCTCCATACACGAGTAACATATCTTCAAGTCACCACCTTTCTTATCTTTATTTCTTCTTATACGCATAAGCTTTGTGTTTGTTTACGTGGTATACTCGTTTGGTAAGCTTGGTAAAGTGATAAGGTTGATATATTTAAGGTCCTACATTAAGGGTCCAATATGTTACAGTGTACCTTATAGTTGTCTATTTATACCAATGAGAAGGCATAGCCAAACCCTAATGGGTATTCACTAAATCTATCAGTTAGTATGGTATTTGTTTTAATAATTCTAGACGTCGTCGTCTTATCTCTTATCTTAAAAAAAACCGCCTTTATGCCACACCGTTAAACTCTAGTTGCCGTAGTATCTCTTATCTAAAAAAAATGTTTAGACCATAACTCATAAACCGTAAGGAGTTAACTTACGTCGTCAGCCCCATTGGCTTCGTATTGAAATTTCGAAGAAAATCATTACGGATACGCTGTTGTAGCAGTTGCCACGCGCCGTAACAAGCAACCGGGTTTTTAAAATACAATTTGCTCACTATTTTGCAAATAACTCTCAAGCAGCTTAGAGTTAGCTGACGCTGTAGGTGGCCGTGAATTCTTAATTAAATTCCGAAGAAAAAAGCATACCGGAGTTGCCGCCTTCACATGACGGACACTCCATTACGCGCCGTTATAAGTCCAAACAGTCGTGGAAAAAGAAAATTAATCTTTTCAAAGGGTGTCTAAAAGGCTTTTTTTTTTTCTTTTTTTTAATGTTTTTTATCATCATCATAAATATAACTATCTTTAATTATGTTTTTCTCTTTAGCTTTATGTTTTAATAATTTAATTATTTCTTATAATTCGGGTTTTCGTTTTCACAACTCAAATTGTGAGAAAATATTCGATAATAAATAAACTCAAACCCATTTATGGGTTTTGGGTTTTCAGGTTTCCTCTTATGTAACCAGTATGAATTTTGTCTCAATAAACATGATAACCTACATAATTTATATATGCATAATAAAACCTTAATTGACTCAAACCCGCAACCAGGTGCAATATCTATCCTCTAATATAAATATCCATTTAAGCTCCACATCAAGTAATCACCCTTCGACTTTATCAAAGTGGATATTTTTCACCAAGTCGGGTAAAGAATGTCATGTCCACCTCTAACCATGATACATTAATTTGACATATTAACACAAGGGAAGTGATGCTTGCACCACACTTTTTGATGTATACACTGCACTTATGCATATATCATGTTGTAACTTATGCATTAATAATATGATATTGTGATGAAAATATAAAAAATATATGGTGTAATTATCACCTCTCTTAAAACAATATGACGAAGATTTATTCGATTTTCATACACATTCGTAGTTACTAATACAATCTTGTTAGAGATTCATGCTGAATTTGAAATGTTGACATATGTTAGAAGGAAATATTTTGCAAAGAGAATAATACTAATCTTAAAAGCTTTGACCCTTTCATTTTGAAAGGTATGCTAGAAGACGTCAGTTTGGGATCATGATGGTGTAAGCTTTATGTGACCATGTTTTTAGATATCCTTGCAATTTCTATACTTGGTTTTCTCCAAACCAAGTATCCCTTGAGTCCTATTACTTTATATTAAAAGGTTGTCATCATATTTAATATATACTTGGTATATGAATTTAAAATTGTTTTAATAGCTGGTTTATGTGACTTGCAAGTATAATATTTAGTTCACAATTGTTATATACTTATTATACACATACAAAGTTTTTAAATAAGTAGTTATTTCGTCTATTAAATGTAGAAGGTTGAGTGTAATGGTAACTTTCTTTATCATCTTCATTTTCTTCTCACATTTGCACCACTTTTATCCTTGTAACAATCACACAACCCTCATCATTTAACTATAACCTGCCACACACGTACGAAGACACAAAACACACCTCACCCGGTGGTGATCACCACCTTCTCCTCCTTTATTTTGCTCCATTCCTCGTGATAACAACCTCTTGTAGCAAGGCATTACGTGTGATCATCACCTTTGCCTCACCCATTACGAGTGGTCTAAGAAAGAAACAAAAGCAACAACCAGCGAACAAGACAATAATTAAAAGAAGAAAAAAGAAGATGATAAAAGAGAAAGAAACAATACAAAATAAAAATTAACAAATTTTAACAAAATATATAATATATATATATATATATATATATATATATAGGGATATATATATATAATATATAATTAAAATAAGTGGTGGTAAGAAAGTGTGAGGTAAGTGACCAAAACCACGATTTGAGATGCAACGATTTGCATTAGATGCATTTCTATTAATATAAATGCAACATCTTGAGTTTGAAAGTTAGTTTGATGTATAAATGGTGCAAATTGATTTTCAAGATTTTGGCACGCAGAGGAACAAAAACAAGAGAAATCATGAAATCATCTAATAAGCGATATGCATCCGATTAAAAGCTAGAAAACATATTGTGGTGCGTTATAATGCATCTAAGATTATAGGGATGTATCTAATTTAGGTCGGTGCATCTCGGTTTGCGGTTATAGTTATTCTTATTCCTTCTTATTTTAAGTAATCTTCTTATTTTGATCCTAACTATATATATATATAGTAGGGATGCGATGAAGAACTTAAAATAAAAGTAGTAAGTGACCAAACCACGATTTGAGATGCAACGACTTGCATTTGATGCATTTCTAATCATATAGACGCAACATCTTGAGTTTCGAAAGTTAATTTGATGTATAGATGGTACAAATTGATTTTCATGATCTCGCTCGCGTGCAGAGGAACAAAAACAAGAGAAATCATGAAACGATCTAATATACATATATGCATCGATTAAAAGCTAGAAAACACACTATGGTGCGTTATAATGCATCTAAGATTATAGGGACGCATCTAATTTAGGTCACAAGATCTCGAATTTGCGGTTATAATTCTTCTTATTCCTTCTTATTTTAAGTAATCTTCTTATTTGATCCTAACTATATATATATATATATATATATATATATATATATATATATATATATATATATATATATATATATATATATATATATATATATATATATATCTATACTACTTATAAAGCGATCATATCCTCCTAACTCCAATCCTACAACTTTAAGATTCACCCACACCAACCAAACTCCTGTTCAAATTTACACACACCAAACCAACATCTGATCTTAAAAATTACCAAACCAAACCAACCATCCTCCCATCATAACAAACCAATACCCAACAAAACTCATCCTCCACTCATATTTACTTCCTTTTTATTTAAAAAAACACACAATCTCATCTCAAAAAAAAAAAAACACACACACACACACACAAACACTCTCATCCTAATCAAACACCAATCTCATTCATTTCAAAAAACACTCTCACAATCACATTCATTTTATAAAAAACTCTCCACACCAAACCCTACACCACCAGCCGCCATCCTACACCACCCGCCGCCTACTGCCGCCACCCTACTGCCGCCACCAACGACGCCGGCCACCACAGCAACAACCAACGACGCCCGTTTTTTTGGTATGTTTTTTTTATATATAAATTTTTCTTTTATATAATTTTTTATATAGACCCGTATTTTATTTTCATTTTCTCTAGAGATCGTTTTTTTTTGTTTTGTTTTGTTTTTTTCTTAAGATCCGCAACTTTTAATTTTTTAGTTGATATAATGTTTTTTGTAGATCTATTGATTTTTTTTGTAGATCTATTGATTTATGGATTGATATATTTATTTTATAGATCTATGTACTTTTCATGCTTTTAAAGTTTTTTTACTAATTTTATTATACATCTATATTTTATTTACAGATCTGTTGCTCACTTGCTTGTCATGGCTGAAGTCGCAGGAAACTTTAGTTGTTGGTAAGTTCGTATAATTTCTTTTTAAACTAAGTAGTCTATTAGTGTATTACTAAGTAGTCTATTAGTCTGAGTTTGTATAATTTCTTTTTAAAATATACAATGAGTTTGCTAGGCATCAAACAATGAGTTGCATCAAACAAAATGAAATTTGTTGGTATATTTTATTTTTAATTTTATTTTATTTACAGATCTGACTACTAAGTAGTCTATTTGTGTGAGTTTGTATTACTTTTTTTTTAAATGTTGTTGGTAAGTTTAGTTTCGAAATTTTTTTAGTAAATTTTGTTGTGTGTAAATTTGTTGGTAATCATAACATCCGAAAGGTAACCAGTTGCAATATTTTGGTTGTGCTTGATTTTTTTTTCATGATTTGGTTCATCTTTAATTTTTTGTAATTTTTTTAAGAAACGAATGTCGGAAACGGGTTTCCAAATGGCTGCCCGGAAATTTGCCAAATAAAGAATTTTGTAACGTAAAGGTAAAATCAAAAGGATGGTTGAAGTTTTCTGTTGCTCCGTATTTTTAATTCTCTGTTACTTTTTAGTTTGAAATATTCATAGCAATTTAGATTGATTCTTATTGGAACTGACTTTTGTTATTCATGGTTTCATAATTATTGCAATTTAAAATTGCATGTTCTCGCTTCAATAAAAGTTCAAATTTTGAACATGAATTTGGTATTTTGAGGAGAGCGCTGATGATGTTGACACAACAAGGAGAAGTATCAAAAGGTAGAGTGTCATGAAAAAAAAAAGTTTCAAAAGATAAAAAGGTTAAGAAGAGTATATGACAAGATAATGATACTCCATAGCATAAAGAGAAGATATGACAAGATAATGACACTCCGTAGTACAAGACTCCAAAAGTATTACATTTTTGGACATTTTTAGGTGATATGTGTGAATTATTAAATGTGTAAATTGTTAAAAGAATCAAATTTTTTGAAAAATTATTATTATTATTATTTTTTTTTGGAAAGTTATGTAAGTTTTAAATTCATTTAAAATTTTTGAAAGTTTCAAAGTTATAATGTGGACGTTTTTAATAGCTTTTGCAATTCAAAGACTTGGCGTAATTTGTTCAAATTGAATCATAAATTGAATCATAAATGAAGGAAAAATTTAGGGAGGTGATTTGCACATTTTTTAAATTTATTGGTACACTCTAATTTAAAATGTGTTGACATTTATACCCTCACATTACTTTTACACGTTTCATCATGTGAGGGTATAAATGTCAATACATTCTAAATTGTCAATACATTCTAAATTAGAATGTGCCAATCAATTTAAAGAGTGCAAATCACCTATCAAAAAGTTATATACACTTGATCGACAACTATCACTATTAAATAGTCCGTCCATAAGCATTTAATAAAGAGAAATACTATAATCACACAAAATTTACAAAAAAACTTTCAGACAATGATGTGTTATAAAAAAGAGAGTTATGAATGAAGAGAGTTAGTGATTCTAGCATACCTTTTTAATAAATAGTTTGTCTCAAACCACGGAAGAGGACACAAAACTACTATTATGGATAACCGGTGTAACCTCAATTATATACATGGATGAACTAAACAAGCATACACAAATATTGATTGTTTATTACTTTTATCTAAAAGATGTTGGGCTCGAGACAAGTAGTAGCCAAACCAAAGAATCTTTTGATTAAATGAGTAAATGATATTAATTCAAAATTTAAAAATTTTAAAGTGAGAATAACAAAGTAAAAAGTAGCTAAACCGAGAAAGTAAAATGTTCCTAGAATCAAAGAACACCAAAAAAACTAAAATGGACAAGTAACCTATTTGTAGCAACCAAATTATAAATCAAGTTTCATACCTATTTGTAGCGAACAAAAAATGATTTTAAAAAAATTGTTTCTCGCTTTGAAAAATTAAATGATGGTTATGAGATTCATTTTAGCAACCCTGATATAAAATATGTTCGTGTTTAAACTATGCCATTGTAACCCTGCCACCTCTATGAACAACATGCAAACTCAATGCACATTAGAAAAAGGTGATAGGCAATAAAAATAACTTGGACAATCACCGCTAAACTGCCGTTGAACTACTGGAAAATCAAACTAGAATAATCGATGTAAACAAAACTCTTCAAAAACTTTACACCGCTGACAAAATATTCCCTTACGCTTCAAAAGCGAATCGGTTGAAAAATAATTAAGCAGAGAAACTTGATCGAAGCCCAGATATCGCTGCATGCAAAGGCAGATTTCTATAGATACCATTCTGCATGAACATGCATTGCTATTCGCTAGATATCACAGATTCTTATTCTGTGGACACTCGACTAAACATTTGCATTATATATAAGCCAAATCTTATAAAGATATATATATCTTATATATATATATATATATATATATATATATATATATATATATATATATATATATAATATGTTTTGTTCAAGAAAGATTAACGATATTCTTATAAAAAGAGTGAAAAAGACTTCTAATTAATACTATTCGGGTTATTTACGTTTAAATTACTAGTTACTGAATTGAATTTTGAACATTATTAGGAAATAACAATTTTCAATTTCATCTAGTCTAATCAAAGGTTATCAAACACGAAATCCAAACTTTATATGGACAGAGTTTGTAGAAATGAAATACGTGTCTTAACTATATGTGGCATACAAATCATATCTATCATTGTTTAGATTATATGAAAATCTATATAACGATTAGCTGGGCACTAATCACCTTAAACTGGACGAACGTAAAACAATGCACAGCAAATGATTATATTTGTGAACTTGTAGTTCTGGTGTGAACCTTGATGCAACACTTAGGGGTTTAATTTGTAGTCATTGCGAAAAAAAAGTTTGAGGATGAAACAATATTTAAACTATTAATTTATTGATATATGTTATTACCATTTTTAATTAATGGTACATTGGGTATAACATATTATTACTTAATATTAAGTTTTTAGTCTCAAGAAAAATTACCCGTGCTTTATATATAATATATAGATAAGTTTATATGGTTCGAGTGCAGGGACGGAACCAGGGGGTTTCTGAAAACTATATGGATTATTTTTGATGTAGTGTTAATTTTTGAAAAAAAAATCGATTTTTCTCAAATGAAATGCACCAGGTCCACCAAAATGTGTTTCTAATATTATGGTTCAAAATTTTTTATACACCCGAATATTTGGTCCTGATTCTGTCGAGTGCATTGTCATACACATTTAGAGTGCAAGAGGTGCGATTGCACAGGGTCACCGCTTGATGAGGGCCACCAAATTTCATGCACTTCTATTATGTATATGAGCACAATACGAGACTCAAACTTAATTAATTCATACACTACTTATACATATGTATATTATGTGTGTGTTTGATGCCCTTTTTGTAGTAATGGCATGGGGTCACTAAAATCCATGAGACGGCCATGCTGAATAGAAAAATCGAACTTGGATATCTCTCTTGATGATACACGTTAATGATTTAACACAGTTACATGTGATTATTGGAACCTCAACGGTGTACTATACACAATATTGGCAGCTGGGGCTTGATATTTTCGGATGGAGATCTAAGTGCAAATCTCACATGGAGCAACTTTGTGACCAGACACACCGCTCTAGTTTCAAAAGAGAAAAGTTTGCGAGATCAAAATCTGTCATGTTTTTCTAAATCGGCGAAAAAGATAATCATTGGTCATATAATCATTGGTCTTGTTATTATTTGAGGGTGCCAAAATGTAAATAAAGCAAATGAGATTCATACCACGTCAGCCATACCGAATAAGCTATGCAATATACTAAACTACATCACCATGATTATATGACAACGTCACACAAATATACAAAGAAAGAAAAATATAACACCCAAAACTCAAGTTAACTCACATGTAGGACCCACGTGATCAGCAGCTCAACCGTATTCGTCTTGACCTTCTTATTCCCAGTCTATATAAATACATAACAAACTTTCTTTCTATTCTCACAAAAACAATATCCAACAAGTACGTACCTTAAATATGTCGTTTGATCATCCTCGTAAAGTTGTTCGAAAGTTTCTCGCTAGACCTCAACATGAAGGTGCTGGAGCTGTTGTTAGACGAAGTATCGGACGGTTAGTACAATGACGTCGTTGTAGTTTTTTCCATGGTCGTATTTTTTGGTATTTACAGTCGTCGTAATTCTGGCTACCTAGTAGTTTTATTATATATTACAATACATTTGCCTTTCCAAAAAAGCACTTATCTAACTGTTAGTGTCTTGATGT
Organism: Chrysanthemum lavandulifolium; assembly: GCA_022545495.1. NCBI lineage: Eukaryota > Viridiplantae > Streptophyta > Magnoliopsida > Asterales > Asteraceae > Chrysanthemum > Chrysanthemum lavandulifolium. Next base: position 208,483,292 of record CM040243.1, on the reverse strand, counting down.
TTAATTAGTTTGTAAGTTTGTAACTGTGACAGGGACATATAATTAATGATAGAAAGATACATAAACATGATTGGTTTTATATGAACAAAAAACCAAATATAGATGGTCTCTTTGGAAGCTATAGCAAGTGTGGAAGTTAATATATATTTTTGAAATGTTTTTTCAGGTTTGAGCTCAAATATTTTGATCCTTTCCTTGTTTTGGATGAATTCTCATGTGGGTCGTCTCACTTCTTGTCTTCTCTCTAAATATTTTTTTTGGCTTAGAAAAATATCTGATTTTATGTATATGTAATTTGCAGTATGTGCTCCTGCCGGCTTTCCTGATCATCCGCATAGAGGTTTGTTTATTTTTTTAGTTGTTCACATGCAAATGCATCTACAAAGTTTATAACCTCCTTCATCTCGGTCTCATTTCTTGATTCAAGTCACTTTTTTCTAACGTCGTTGTGTTTTCTAAACAGGATTTGAGACTGTCACGTACATGTTACAGGTAAAGTTCTATACATTCTATACAAATATGTTAAATGTGAAAAGTTCATAAAGTTTGCACATTTGAGTAGCTCATTAACATATTAAGCAAAAAAACTATTATTAGTATGTCTTTGAATATGCTGTTTACACCCACCAACTTATTTGCACTACTAAATATTCAGAAAAAATTACTCTGTAACTACTTGTGTTTGTCACTATAGTGCTTAAGTGAAAACTGCACTTCCTTAATAATGCTCTTGTCACTATGGGTGTTTAAATGCTAAATTAACTTAAGTCAACTTTGTTACATATAATTTTATTTTTTCTCTTTGGTATCGTTCACTTTTGAAATAAAGTATTAAAATGATTATAGCTTATGAATTCAAGAAAAATGAAACTCAAGATACGCGCACGTAAATTATTCACGTGGTAAATATGATTTCAAATGGGGTTGACTTAATACATTTAATATGGGAACTTATGTAAATCTAGATCATTATGCTGTCCATGATATGGGATTAGTGAGGTATGAAAAAATGGGTTAATTAATGATAATTTGGGTGAAATGTTTTAGGGAGCTGTAACGCATGAAGACTTTGAGGGACACAAAGGGACCATAGGAGCTGGTGATTTGCAATGGATGACTGCTGGAAGAGGAGTTGTTCATTCAGAAATGCCTGCTTCTAATGGCACTCAAAAAGGCTTGCAATTATGGATCAACCTTTCCTCAACACACAAAATGTACCAGCATGCTTGATTAATTATACTTATATCTTTATAATATCCCACTTAGCTTAAACTTATCTATATATGTTGACTTTTGATTCATATAACAATTGTATATTGTATTGGATGTGGTCCTTTTTTCTAACATAGGAAAAAGGTCTAGTATCATAAATCATGACTTTATAATGGGATTCCTTTAGTGGAAAATTTTCATAAGTTCTTAGTAAGGAATTTTTTTTATGAACAGGATTGAGCCAAGGTACCAAGAGCTAGATAGTTCGAATATTGCAGAAGCAACTGAAGATGGTGTTACAGTTAGAGTTATAGCCGGTGAAAGTTTGGGCATCAGTTCACCAATATACACAAGAACACCAACAATGTTTCTAGATTTCACGCTTGAACCAGGCACCCAACTGCAACAACCTATACCCGAATCATGGAATGCATTTGTATATGTATTGGAAGGTGAAGGTGTTTTTGGCAAATCAAAATCATCTCCAACATCAGCCCATAATATCCTACTTTTAGGTCCTGGAAACGGGCTTAATGCATGGAATAAATCATCCAAAATGCTACGGTTCATTCTAGTTGGGGGCGAACCGCTTGAAGAACCTGTGGTTCAGTGGGGGCCTTTTGTGATGAACACACAAGAAGAGATTGACCAAACAATTCAAGATTATGAGAACTTTGAAAATGGTTTCGAGAAAGCAAGATATTGGAGATCCGAAGCTACACAACAAGATAACGACTACTAGATTTTGATATTTTCATTATGTTTCGCTAATAATATAGGCGATTGTCTAGCTGTTTGAGTGAATGATTTTCAAACTTCATCCATTTGTACATCTAGAAGTACTGTTATTTAAAATTAAAGTTTCTTGAGTTCATTTTTTTATTTAGTTGATGCAGTGTCACACTTTAGTTGATGTGGACATCATTATTTCATAACCTTTTACTAGTTGTTTTAGCATGTTTCAATTTTGTTACAATATAATGAAAAGATATGAAATTTATAATGATACAATGATAAGAAAGTTTATAATGATAGGTGGGTTTATTATTTAAGGGTAAGTATGTAACCACAAACTTTGAATATCTTTTGGGAACCAGGGTTTTTGATTCTCTCAAACTTTATCCCAATTGCATGATTGAGATTCTAGAAGACTTGGTAGGCCCATATTTGAAGCATAAATGGTTCTTGCACTGTTTTGATAGAAGTGGAGAAACATGGGGTCGGATCACTTTTGGATATATCGGGGTAAAAATTAGTGTTGGTTTGTGGGAGTTGTAAACACACGTAAATGACTAGAAGTGTGTGAGCCGATGGGGGCACACACGATAAACACGAGTGTACGTGTCGAACGTATATATAAATACTTGAATAATATACCCGTTAATGCATGCTACTTGACCCGATCACGCTAACCGACCCATGGACAGGTTCTTGATGGACTTGGGTCGGGTTGGAGCAGCCTTGGGCCTTGTGGATCCAACTGATCGGGCATGTAGAATTGTTTGGGCTTGCTTGCTTGTCGACCAAGCCAAAGATCCAATCTCAAAGTTGGTTTAGTTTGCTATATAAGCAAACATATACCTCATGCATGTAATGACTAATTTGACTATACCTAAACCTGTTATGTAATCATCCATCCAGCAAACCATATTCTTGATCAGATTTTAATAAATCTGATTAAGGTTGGTTTGTTTTATTTGAATCCTAAACTTGCATGATTCTTATACCAAGTTTGAGTTAGGTTTCATATTATATTACCCTTTTACTTGCTCCCTGTGATCACGAAGTAAAGGAACTGATTGGTTCATATTTTGGTTTATCGGTCAATACAAGTCAAATATATCGGACAAAGCTTGTACGATATCGGGTATATACATTAAAACATCATCTTGGCTGTTTGGAAATCTCGAACAGATTGCATGCATGACATGGGTTTTCTAGTTTGATATATTTAAAGTATTTTGTCACATGGTGATTGATTTTAATAATACGTTCTCGACTAGCCATTTATCGAACGTATACGTTAATCGGGTTTGTGTGTGATACTCTTCGAAGTATCTATTTTAGATACTTAAGGTTTCGTATTGGTTTCTTGTTCCGTTACTAGAGATCAATTGCCAAGCAAGGTTAGGGTTTCTTTTATCCCTTTTATTAATTAATTGTTATATTAATTATTGTTTATTAATTAAGTGTTTAACCTAATTGCAATTACTAGATCCTTATCCGCTGCGTACTCGTAGAGGTTACTTGTTAACTTGTTCTTAAATCCCAACAGTGGCATCACGAGCCAACTCGTTTTTGCGATTATGGGTTACACGTTTCTGAATTAATAAACATGTTTTAAAAGGCTGCATGAAACTTAGTTTAGTTATTTGTTTTATTTTAATTTTGACAATTACATGCAATACTTGTCAATTTTTAATAAATAATAACTAGTCACACACAAATTAAAATTATATTGATAATTAGAATTAATTGTTACTTGGAATTAATTTGTTAATTAGAATTTAATTTACATGTTAATTATAAATTACTTTGTTAATTGAAATTAAATTGTTAATTAAGAATTACATGTTAATTAAAATTACTTTCTAATTAGAATTAAAAGTTAATTTGAATTTATTAATTGTTAATTAGAATTATTATGATAATTAGAATTACATATTGTTTATTAAATACATAAAATTGCATAATTACTTGTTAATTGAGATTGCCATGCGTTTTATGTGTATTCCGGCCACAAGACCCACTCAATTGCTTTTCTAAGTGATGTATGGGGCGATCTAGGTATTACATCCTAGTGACGGTCTTATGGTTCTCCGTTTGGGGAAGACTCGCAAGAGAACTCGGAACAATATGTGGTTATTTATATTGATGTTTATGCGTGTATGTTTGTGATTCCTATATATGCATTATTACTTGCTTTGACACCTAATTGTATGCAATATGGAATAATACATATCGTAACCATAACATTAATATTGGTCTTTATTTACACGTCTAAATACCATGCTCATTGTGACCTGCTATTTGATTCGTGGAAAATTGTTTTTGTAAAATAAAGTGACCTAATATATGAAACACGTTTTCAAAAATTTAAAAACTAGATGCTATGGACACTTGGGATGTACGGCTCACCCACTAGAACAAACTCAAAAGGGGGTTCAAAGAGGTGCGCACAGTCGCACCAAAAGGATGTCTAAGGTTATGCTTCGGCGCTTACCTGGTCCTCTGACTCCCTGTGCGTTCGATTGGAGCTACCGTGAACCATGATGATTACTACAGTGTCATTACCAAAGTTTTTAAAATTAGTGTTACAAAGTTGTTTTGCATGCTTCTTTGTACACGACTTTTACCACATTTATATGTGCATACCTATTTTTAATTTTAAGTCTATGCCATCCAACTATGAACACGTGCACTTGGATTGATTTCTCTGGTCAGACCTAAGGGCCTTTCCAACCCATGGTAGTTATTTCTCACTGGTCAGACCTCTGGTTATTTTTATACGTTCATACTTGGTCGACTTATTTCGAGTTAGCTTGGTTAGACCTTGAACCCGAGGCATAAAATGAGAACTAAACATGCTTTTGACATTATTACTTGATACTAATGCCTTAAACAGTCTCATAAATCTAAGAGTTGTATTATGCAATTAACGCCGTAAACACCTCTTGTCCTATTTTTTATACATCGGTCGGACCTATGGTAATTAAGTGGGGTTGCAAGATGGATCTTAGTCTTAATTAGTAATTAATTGGGTAGTTAATTCTTTTAAGAATGTAATTATCGAAAATACTATAATTGAACTTTTTATGTTCTGATTAATTGTGTTATTGCAACATAATTCGTAAACAAAATTGTTTTTCTTCGAAAGACAAACTTAGTCTCTTTTCCTAGTAAGAAGAGTGAGACTTATTCATATCTTTTCTCCTTAGTTGACTAACTAAGATAGGATTCCAAAATTGATAAACTCGTTTATGATCTTTCATTACCATTTCGTGGTCTAGAGTTAATTGAAAGATAGAATATTTTGTGTAACTGGAAACATTGTGTTTAGAGTTACCAAAATAAATAACATCTTGCACTTGTCACGATGTATGAGTTTAAACCGCAAAGAGTAAAGGAATTACTAGCATATCTGCTAGGTAATCTTCTTGGACTCTTATTATTCCTAAAGTGCTAATTACCCTTGGGGCTTTGTAGACGATAAAGGAGGAATTGCATGCTAAAGATTCAAGTTAATTGAATAAAAGAATGGCTAGTCCATTGTCTACCTAAGTAAAACTTCATATACTCTGTTCAATACCTAAGTACATGCTACTCGTAGGCATTTGAAGAGAATAGGAAAGTATATAAAGCGCTATATGCTTTCATCGAAATGTAACACTTACAATGTTGACAAATCCGGTGGGAGCAGCTTGCATTTATTCTTGAAATATCATTCATGTAATGTTGTCAATTTCTGTTGGACATTGGATTTCACAATCACACAAACAATCACAAATATGGGCGTATAATTATATGGTTTTAGAGAGAGAAAGTAGGATATTCTAGTAAGAGAAACTCATGGAAGGTTAGATTCCAAATGAACATCCAACCCTCTCCCTTGTGGGGAGAGGGCTATTTATACAAAGAAGCACGCCCTCCTTCGGGCTGTGGATCAGGCATACAATGGGTAAAGACCCGTCCTTCCTCCACGGTGTTGCACTAAGCTAAACTACGCTAATAACTAACTAATAAACTCACAAATAATGTATCATAAGATATGTCTACGAGCTAACTTATGCTAGATAATATTTGGGGTGACCGACACTTTACTTATGGAATTTCCAATTCCTAACAATCTCCATGTTTTACATTTTGCATCCTAGCATTCTATTAAATCTTCGGTCTTGAGCTCGTAGACTTCACTTCATCAAAATATTCAACTTTTGTGCTTTCATGGTGAAATTATCATAATCCAACTATAATGTACATTAAGTGGAGGTTATAGAGCTGATCCACACTATGATGACCTTTGAGCTTCATATGAGATCATCAGCCCCAGTTGATCTCAGCATCACTCATTGTTGTGTTGCCCGCATATGATGTAGTGACAATTGGACCGACATGCTCACATTCTGGATCATGAAATCTTCTTATCAGAGTAGCGGAAGCTTTAGTTGATTCATGATATTTGCAGCAGCATAGCAGAAGCATGGAGTGAAAATATCAGAGTCATTGATGTACCAATCATGATATCTTTGGAAATGAATGAGTTGTGTGAGCATGCTGCTATGGATTGATCTCTCCATTCTGATCAACTGCAAACGTCGGGTGTACCTGCATACAACAATTAGCAATAAAGCGCACGACAGTGTCTTTGACCACTTTCGTTGAATTGAGGTACACGGCCCACGGTTCCCGCTGATCGTACAAGTCTTGCCTATGATCGGTATAATTCAAGAATCTCCTTGACAGGGTTTCGCAGTGAGTTCTAGTGTTCTCAAACCGAACGTCTCAAAGAAGACAACACGGAGTGAGTGAACCAAATAATTTGAGATTCAGCGATTGATGAAAAGAGATTTGAAAAAACAATTGTGTATCGCTCAATAAAGTGTTTTTGCAATACAACGAAGGTTTTAAGAAAATCAATTATCAATCATAAACACGTTTAATTTTGAAACATTAATACACGATCGATGTGCTAGAGAAAAGATTTTAAGCACAACGACCGGTTTTCAAAGGTATCCGTCAAACCATAACTCGAACCAGATTGATTCATAGATTTGAATCGCCCATTGTTTCTCATTCGGTTGTCACATGGTTGATCTATTGGATAGATCTCACATGCCACCTACCAAGAGCTTGTTTGATGTTGGCTCTAGAAGGCTTTCCATCTTCATTGTGAATATGTTTTGATAACGCCACACGCGCTCGGGGTCAAAGGAACTTCCTTTTAAATCGAGCAAGTTTTTCAACACCCTAGGCAAGTGAACCTAATCGTTGTAGTGTAGTATTAGGGTAAGCCACGGGAATTGATATCGTTCTCTAGGGGAATAGGAATGCTAGTGAGGAGTTACTACGCTAAGCTTGGGGTTGAGGAAGATTATTTTTTATCTTTTTATGTTTTTTTTAGGAAATGAAAAGGTACGAATCTCGGGGTTTGGATTTGGGGGGTTGGTATTTCTACCGATTACTCTACTCTCTAATTATCTAATTAACTAAGGTGGGGGTAGTCTATGTCTAATTATTGTGTGCTCGTATGATGATTTAAAGATGTGTTTACTTAGGTTTTATTACTCCTTAATTATCTACTATTGATGGTTGCATTGTCACGTCCTTATTCTTAATCGCGTTGTGTGTCTAAAGTCGTAGGGTATGCGTTTATCCCTAACTCTTTGAAACTACCAAAGGGTCTCGTCTACAAAATCTCTAGGATTTATAAACTCTAACTCTAAGGTACTCTTTGGATGGTTTAGCCTACAACTACTCTAGGTGTTATAGTCTAAGGTTCACAAAGATTAATCAAGCATTAACTACACAACGAATGACCTATCGCATTACTAGATCATTAACAATTAAGATAAGAGACAACCAATCAATATTCAATAGTTAAGTTTCATATACCCTAAGCAAACACACAAGTAAATTAGCGGACATGGAGAACATGCAAGCATACACACAAATAATTGAAGACATAATTGAATTAATGAAGTAAAACACTTATCTTGGTGTAAGATAGGGTTTGGAACCCTAAAATCTTGTACAAGACAGCCTTGGTTCGGTTTAGGTTTTACTCCAAAAGACTACACATTGAAAACTAAAAATTCGGATTCTATATATAAGATTACATTCGTGAAGGCGTCACCTTATGATTTGTGACGCCGCCGGGTCGCCGTCATTAGGGTTTCGTCTTGGCCACGTTAGTCTTGCGACGGCGTCACCTTATGCTTGTGACGCCGTCCTCTTCACCTCGACGCCGTCTCGGATCAAATCTAGGCCGTGCGAGTTGCGACGACCTACTCTTTTAAAGCGACGACACCGCCACTTGAAAATAAGCAATTTGGCTCATCAGATCGTCACAACATGTGCTCGACGGCGCCGCAGATAACACCGACGCCGCCCCTTGTGTTTCAAAGACTTGAGTGTCTTGATTCTTGACTTTGGCCATTTTCTTTGTATATCCGCGCCTTTTCGTCCAAATAAGTGCCATTCCAGCAATTTGCCTTCAAGAGACCTAAAAAGTGAAAAAGAACGATATTAAGTAATAACGGATACAAAAGTGATCAAATAAGGGCTTAAACGACCCCTCAAAAAGGTACATTTTAAAACCTTATCAAATATCCCTACACTTGGTGTTTGCTTGTCCTCAACCAAATGTGCTTTTGGCCAATTAATTTATAAGTTAGGGGTCATGAAGCATTGGTTTAGAACACTCCACAACACATATAAGCCCCGTAAAAGTCATAACAAGCACGGAATTTACATACTAGCACCTCACATGGGGTGTTTGGGTACTCACATCTCTCGGGTGTATATGAAATATAACAAGTTGGAAATGGAAGATAAACATTCATTAACCGATCCTAGTACATAGATTACCATAGGCTTGAGAATAGATCAAACCTCCATCGCTTTGGCGTAAGCACCTAGGAAAGACTATCCAATAGGTCTTTTAAAGGGTTGTAATGATAGGCTTACGGTAGGGAAACAAAGGGTTTGGTGGGATAGGCTATTTAGTGGTGGCAAGTCAAAAATCTTTATGTTACAAGCATACGAAGAATGGCGTTGCTAAGCCAAGACTCGACACTCTAAACTCTAGATAACTGAAACAAACAAACATAAATTTAAAGGATAGATGTAGGATGGTAGCCCTTTTTTTTTTTTTTTTTTTTCTATTTTTTTTTCTCTTTTTCTATTTTTTCGATTTTTTTTTCATACACTTTTACTCTACCATCCTCTACGATAACATCAAAATGATAGGGATTTATAGGCACATCCCTACACTTGAGTTTTTATTACTCTAACACTAATTTGACCCGAATTGAAAAGATCAAAATACTTGGAGTACATTATTACGCAAATAAAGGGAATTTTGAATTTAACGTTCCCTTCCCGTCATTTCATAAACTTTAACTTTTCCCAATCGTCCCAAAACTGTATACAAAGGATATGACTCGACTTAGCAACTTATACAAGCAACTAGATAATTGAACTAAGGGTTTTTAGGGTGATAACAATAATGCACTAAAAGTGAGTGCATACAAGGTAAGCTAAGGAGATTTGGGTTTACATTTGGGGGTGGGGTGTAAACAATGCTCTTCATTGATATTCCGGAAAACCGAAACATCACGAGAACCACGAAAAGGATAGGCTCTAAGGGGTTAACTAGGGGTATCGTGTACTAAAGATGAGTACAACGCAAGGGTGTGGGGGAATTACTCAACCGATGTGGAAGAAGTAATTATATTACGGGTATCAAACAAGGGTTATCCTAATGCCTCTTATCATTTAGTTATTCCTAACTACACAAGTGTAGTCTTACTAGCGATCTCGGGATGCATCACAAAACAAGTTCTAGAATCTATTATACTACCGGTTCACACACTAAGCATTAAAGATGAATGCTTTAATTCCTACTAATCTAAGGGTGATCCTCACATTTTGGGTGGAATTTAGGTGGTAAAGGGTTTTGTGCTAGTCATGTAACTTCCTATCCATGAGACTCTTTTGTTAAGACTAATGGCCCACTCCTATATGTCATGAAAATTTTAAATTTGGTGCCAAAATTACCCTAACCGACATTTTCTCATGGTTTATTACACAAATACAATTGGACAAAGCAAATAATCAAGGATAAGCATAGTTTCAAAGTTCCCGTTTTATTTTCCCTCCCTACACTTAAACTGAACATTGTCCCCAATGTTCCCCAAAAGTATCAAAGTCATGATAATGGAAGGTAATTAAAAAAAACGAAAGAAACTCCCCTGATTAGCTCGGTAGGATCCGTGTGTGAAGTATTGGTTAAATCCTTTCCAAGAAGAATGTATGCGTGAAAGGCTCCTTCCAATCTTATGTATCTTCTTCTTGATAAATAAAACCTGCACACTTGAAGAAAACAAACGAAACATTCGCGTAAAATCGGCGGTAATAATATATATAAGACTCTACTAAACTAGGATATAATGCTTGTGGAATGGATGTTTACAGAATTTCTGGAAAATTAAGACCTGGAAAATTCCAAAATTTATAAGTAGCTCGTAAAACGAGAAAAAGTAATCGCTATTTTTACTCCTTTCGACGCCGTCAGTTGCGATCTCGCCGTCAGTTGCATCAAAGTTATCCCGACAAAAGCGGTCTGCGATTTTCGGAAAAATTCGGAAAATTTACATCTTTAAAATCGGAAAAGTTTTACGCAAAACATCCATTATGACTCGATACAAGCATTTGACTCGAACAAACACACATGTATATATTTTAATTAATTGCAATTCTCATGTTTACGTTTCTTTTAAAACGTGTGTAATCCTCCTACACTTATCCTTTATGTAAAATACCTTTATATGTGATTAAGACGAGGTTAAAAACAAAATAAAGCATTTTACAAATTTAAACATGAGAATAGACAATCAATAAAAGATATATGACACAAACAACAAGATAATCCAATCACACAAGTTATAGAGGAACCACGCCACATGCAAATTCACATACACATCGAATCATTTAAAGTTCAACAAAAGTTAAGATATCCTAAATTATTACATGCCCAAATAAAAATTGTTCCAACAACCAACCATACTTAGCCATAAACAATCCATGAACAAATACATGAGTCACTGGGGAGGGGGTCCATAACGATAGTCATAACTAGGGGAAGATGGCCCAAATACCCATAGGGTGGATAATCCTCCTCCCGCCCTAGGAACGGATAGATCTGGAGATGTGGGTCAAGCTGATCATGCATGGACATATGCTGCATCTGCCTGACAGTATGGTCATAGGTCCAGCTAGCTCTCTGGTCCTGTTGTGTCATCCATGTGTCCATGCGGCCCATCCATGCTCCCTGGTAGGCCTGCCAATCCCCACTGGACATCTGCCGGTGGCGTCGGTGAGCCTCTGCTTCACCCCTATTTGGTGTCTGCCGGTATCGTGGCTCCTCATCATCGCCGTCATCACCACCACGAATGTTGGGTGAGCATGGAACCACGCGTAACCTCTACCATAATCCATGAGGACATCCATAGCTTTAGAGACTTAGCTTTGACGACCCTTGGTGCCGCCATCGCATTAAGGTACGGGTACCTCCCACCGCTATACGCCCAAGGATCGGGCTAAGCGGGTGATAAGCATGCCTCCATATACCCTATCCTCCAACCTTATTCCACTAGCGATCCTCAAGTAGTCGGCCAACCGAATGGGATGTTGCAAAGTGCACACCTCGGCCAATATGCAAGAAAGATAGAATAGGTCGTGCAAGGTGACACGATGACCCGTGGCATGGCGCCACGTGATAGAGAAGGTGAGGGCGGTGCACGAGCCTAACCTCGGGTCCGGATCCGTGAGGCGAGGTACTCCCGATGGCGTACTCCCATCGCCTATCGTGTTCCGAGGCGAATACCCAACATGTCGTCCCTATGGGTAACCTCAGCTGCCAATTGAGCCCTTAAAACATCACTCTCAGTATTCCCAGATGCATATAATCCCAACCTCCAACCAAACTCAAGTATCGACATAGCCCTCCATTCCCCTCCTAACCTAAATCGGATCCCCTGAAAATCAATGTTATCCCGACATGATATAATATCCATCAGATAAGATGCGTGAAATTCACGCACCAACTCGCCATATACGGGCTCTCGTATCTTAAACAGCCTCTCCCACTGGGGATCAGTGAACTTGTCCCTCCTAAAACTGTTCGAAAACTCCCTAGCCAAATCATTCTCCTCAAGAAATGCCCAGTCCAATACAGGCCCTGAATCAATAGTCTGATGAAGTAAATCATTGTAACGGGCTTGACATCCTTCCTCGACAAATACCCCCCACCCAATGATCGTGTCAACAATGTTTTCCTGGGCGCTAGAAGACTGTCCCCTAGTTCTCTTTACCCTTCTGCTTATCTAAAACAGGAAATCAAATAGGTGGAGAACAAATGAGTAACATTCGTGATGCTAAAGATGACACCAGCAGGTGCTGACGGCGTCGCAACATACACCTGACGTCGTCAGCTCGACCAAATTTTGAATCCGACATTTGCGAGGGAAAAGTCTAAGTTTTTAACCATAACCCTTGACCCAAACACCCTTGTTGCAGCAACAATGGTATAATGGCTAGGTGGTTTTGATTCCTAAGCCGTCAAGGCTTCTCGCAAGGTTAACCCCATATGATAACACTATTATTCGCCTAATCTTAAGCCTAGTTAACAAGATTCATAGGCGATATTTAGCATAAATCAAATTAGTTGGGGTTTTCGGATTGAAAAAGAGGGGAAAACAAAATTGAGCATGAATTAGGACAATTGAATAGACAAAGATCAACGTATATCACTTACCTTGTGGAGATTGACGTGGCAAAATAGTGAATTTGATGTGGAGAAATCGTGTTGGTGTGGTGTGGGGCGGATAAAAAATGTGTAGGGTAAAGAATGCAAGAGATGGGTGATGTATTTATCCGTCTGATCTGGCTTGGCGACGGCGTCACTCGTTATGTGTGACGGCGTCACGCCCAAATTTTCGTAAAAGAAAATAGTTTTGTTAATCCGCCCGGATCAAAAATCGATTACTATCTTTGACAAAATTTTGGTTTTATTTTATGACCTATTTTGCCAATACACCCGTAATCTTCATGATGGTAAGTAATGCATATGTCAAATTGTCTTTCAATTGTAATCCTAGAAATTCAAGTATCGGTGTGAGGGTTCTTTGATCCGGTTTAAACCGAAAGAACTTTTCCTAATATTGGGAAAATTGGGAGTGACACGTGCACCATTCCAACTAATATGTTCACGGGAACAAGCGGGAGTGTTGATACAGAATTAAGACAAGGATGTGATTCCTTGGGGAGTTTTGTCACCTTCACTCGAGTTGGAGAGGGCAGGTGTCATCCCAACGCTTTTCGGTATCGCATATACCTTTTCTACCTTTTAGGTGTATTGTTCCTTGCGATTTCTTCACGGATTTTCAGCATGAAGTTGTCAGCTAGACCCAAGAAAGTGTCATGAGTCTTTCGTATCTGAGCTTCGAGGTGTCTTATTTCCTTTTCTTGCTTGTGGACAAATGTCAACATTATGTCCTCGAATTCCTCTTGCCGGGACTTTCTTGGGAGCAGAAATTCCTTGACCGTTTTCACATGCTTATCAGCATGGGCGGTTATTTCTATTAACGCATTCACTTGGGCCTCCATACTCATAATTGCTTGTGCTTGGGATGTTTACCCGTTCTCTTGGACAACTGGAATTTACCAACCTTCCTCTTCATATTGAGCTAGGTCCTCAATAACCTCCCAGCATGCTTCAGCATTGAGGTTACTTAGCCTTCCACCGGCGGCATAATCAATGGTTTGTTGGAGGGAGAGACTGACATGATCATAGAAGAGTTGGACTTGTAGCCAAAGATCAATGCCGTGATGAGGGACTTTATGAAGTAAGTCCTTGAATCGAGTCCATGCTTCGTAGAGAGATTCACCTTGACGTTGTTGGAACATCAAGATGTCATTCCTAAGCTTAGTAGTTCTCCCCGGTGGGAAAAATTGAGCAAGGAAGCGAGAGGTGAGATCATCCCAACTTGAGATGGAGCCGGCGGGAAGTCGCTCAATCCAATTACTAGCTTGGTCCCGTAGAGAGAATTGGAAGAGACGCAGACGCGTGGTCTCCCGAGTAGTAGCATCAAGGTCGATGGAATCGACAATTTTAAGGAAATCCTTAAGATGTTGATTAGGATCTTCGGAACGAAGTCCATGGAATGCACATCCGTTTTGCACCAACCGGATGGTGTCGGATCGCAGGGCCGTAGTTTGGGCTTGGTCGGGAAGCTCAATGGTGTTCCTATAGCCTAGGTGGCTAGGTCGGGAGTATTCACCAAGAGTACGGCCTCTTGGCGGGTCATTTGGTGGTAGGTTGATGAATGGTGGTTGGTTATCACCTTCCATGATGAAAAGTGATGGGTTACGAACAAAGGTCACGAAGAAGGGGGATAGACTACGAGGGAGCTAAAAATGAGAAAACATTTACTTGGTAGGAATCAAGTAAAGAAACCTAAACGAGGTGGACTACTAACTAGCTATTCAATTCCCCGGTAGCGGCGCCAAAAACTTGATAACGCTACACGCGTCGTTCGGGGTCAAAGGAACTTCCTTTTCTTCGAGCAAGTTTTTCAACACCCTAGGCAGTGAACCTAATCGTTGTAGTGTAGTATTAGGGTAAGCCACGAGAATTGATATCGTTCTCTAGGGGAATAAGAATGCTAGTGAGGAGTTACTACGCTAAGCTTGGGGTTGAGGAAGATTATTTTTTATCTTTTTATGTTCTTTTTTAGGAAATGGAAAGGTACGAATCTCGGGGTTTAGATTTGGGGGGTTGGTATTTCTACCGATTACTCTACTTTCTAATTATCTAATTAACTAAGGTGAGGGTAGTCTATGTCTAATTATTGTGTGCTCGTATGATGATTTAAAGATGTGTTTACTTAGGTTTATTACTCCTTAATTATCTCATATTGTTGGTTGAATTGTCACGTCCTTATTCTTAATCGCGTTGTGTGTCTAAGGTCGTAGCGTATGCGTTTATCCCTAACTCTTTGAAACTACCAAAGGGTCTCGTCTATAAAATCTCTAGGATTTATAAACTCTAACTCTAAGGTACTATTTGGATGGTTTAGCCTACAACTACTCTAGGTGTTATAGTCTAAGGTTCACAAAGATTAATCAAGCATTAACTACACAACGAATGACCTATCGCATTACTAGATCATTAACAATTAAGATAAGAGACAACCAATCAATATTCAATAGTTAAGTTTCATATACCCTAAGCAAACACACAAGTAAATTAGCCGGACATGGAGAACATGCAAGCATACACACAAATAATTGAAGACATAATTGAATTAATGAATTAAAACACTTATCTTGGTGTAAGATAGGGTTTGGAACCCTAAAATCTTGTACAAGACAGCCTTGGTTCGGTTTAGGTTTTACCCAAAAGACTACACACCGAAAACTAAAAATTCGGATTCTATATATAAGATTACATTCGCGACGGCATCACCTTATGATATGTGGCGCCGCGGGTCGCCGTCATTAGGGTTTCGTCTTGGCCACGTTAGTCTTGCGACGGCGTCACCTTATGCTTGTGACGCCGTCCTCTTCACCTCGACGCCGTCGGATCAAATCTAGGCCGCCCGAGTTGCGACGACCTACTCTTTTAAAGCCTCGACACCGCCACTTGAAAATAAGCAATTTGGCTACTATATCGTCACAACATGTGATCCGACAGCATCGCAGATAACACCTGACGCCATCCCCTTGTGTTTCAGCAGATTGAGTGTCTCGATTCTTGACTTTGGCAATTTTCTTCGTATATCCTTGATGCAGGTTTTACTGACCAGGTCTTAATATTTATAGTGTCTCGCTATACCTATGGTCTACCCTAATGCACTAACGGGCAGTGTTCCCGGTCGTGTGTAGTGTAGTAAATGGTAAGGCCGAGGTCGTCCCAAGAGCAATGTGTGTCGGATAATTACTAAGTCTAATTGCACAGAATATAAATGGTTTGATATGGTTTTAATTAATTAAACTACGAATGCAGGATATAAAAGCAATTAAATGGTAGAAAGGAAATCAATAGAGGAATAGTGGTGCTAACCTAGTTAATCATCCTAACTAGTTATGTCTCGTCTACTTACTTCCAATTACTTGGTGGGGTCAAATTCGAGAGGACGACATTTGGTCAATTCGCCTAACCTATCGACAAATATGCCACCACATGAGAAATCGGTAGCACCGTCATAAGTCCGTTGTTCTGGTCCCTAAGCCAAGTCATTAAATCTTGCTACATGCCGATTCTAAATAGTGAGTGCCCGGCCGTTAGGAACTTAGACACTACACCCCAATTCTTAAGTTCATCCAAACGTTAGGTGATCAGTTGGTCAAATCGCACAAGTAGAAAGGGTCGTCAGTTGGTCATATCTTACCCTTCCCGTCTCAGTCCGCTCACCTAGGGTCAGTTGGTCATATCTCCTAGGCAATTGGCCTCTACCACTGGAGTTAAGCGCTAAACAATTCTCGAAGGCAATATGGGTAGACACGCCAAAGGTTAAGGGGTGACTTGTCATTACTAACATGTCACGGCGAAGTGGACAAAATCAATGATACATGACCAAATCCATGGCCAAGACACCAAAGATTGCTCGCTGCATCACCTAGACACGCTTCATGACTAAAGGGTAGGATAAGACATGGGATGTATAATTGGTGTAAAATGAAAAACAAGCAGGTAGTCTATATCTATAACTAAGACATCACCACTTACCGTCCGCCCAAAGTTCAAGTTTAGAAGTCTAGAGACCGGATCATGAAATGCAAGGTAGATGTGTCATTAGAGGACGTCGTGATGGGCACACTACCTTTTCTTCTTCAGTTGGTATAACTCCAACTTCAATCTTCAAATGCGACCGAGGTGGCCTCCTCGATACTAAACAATAAAGCTCATACTATAGTGCTTATAACATTGCACTTTACAAAATCATAACTGAATCAACTATTTTTTTTTCGAACATACATGATAATATAACATCCCCCCACTTGAGATGAACAATGGGAATTCGGGGGGTCTTCAATGATCTTCATAATTGTTGTCGATGAAAGTGTGATTTCCAAACCTTTCCACTCGAACCTTGAAATTAGGCAAATGATGACTTCCCAATTACAAATAAAGACTACAGGGTAGGTTAAGGTGTAAGGGTGTAATGAGACAATATATTGGGGTGACAAAATGAAAGGAATGGCTCAGAAGGGTGTATCTAGGGGTATCTTGCACTAAAGGGGAGTGCAACAAAGGGTTTCACATGGGGTCGAAAAGTCGAGGTGACTTATCGATAGACTCACAATGGTAGGTGTTTGGGTGATAATCCTATAATCGCCTTCTAAAACTAAAAAGTCCAAATACATCGAGCTAACTCAACATACCTCGTCTATGGTCTCGAAATGATGCAAAGGCCAAGTTCTAAAGTTTACAAGCTAAAGCACACTCATAATTTGGTGGATTTGGGGTAAAATATAGGAAGCGGATAAGGCTAATCTTACCATGTAATATCAAGGGTTGTATGTGCTCGGCTAAGGTCTAATCTAGTTAGGTTCGGAAAAACATGTCAAAATATAAAATGGCATAATTTTTCAAAATAAACTAGAAAAATGAGGGCGAAATAAAGTTCAAGATATAATTCTACTCCCGTCCCCCACTTGAATTGTACAAAGTCCCTTTTGTACTAGGCATTAAAATAAAGGTGAAGAGAAAGGTAGAATTAGGCGAGAACTTCCGAAAATTGCTCCAAAAAGAAGAAGGCCTACGAGAAAGGATCGTGCCTTCGTTAAAGAGTCATGAGCAAACTTCAATCCCTGAAATCACAATACCGACAAGCATAATTCTAAAAAGAAGAAAAATAAAATGAAAAACAAACCTAACCAAGTGGACGAGTGAAGTCTCGTGAGGGTTTACAGGGAACACACCCACAAAGTTCATTTAAAAACTAATACAAGGTTACTGTGTTTAAGAATTAAAGCAGAGGAGAGTTACGTCGTAACTCCAATAAGAGAGTTACGCCGTAACTTGCAAAACCTGGAATGAGCTGAGAAGCGAATGGTTACGGCGTAACCACTGAGGTGGTATTACGTCGTAGTTGGTAATGCGTCAAGAATTATGCTGCTAAAATGTGGGTTACGGCGTAATCACCAAGATGAGTTACGTCGTAACTCTGTTCAGATCAGCAACTGCAGCAGTAATTATTTCATTGTCTCCTGCAAAAATGTTAGAAAACACAAAACCCAACAGAAAGGAAGTAAAAACAAAAGAAAGGGATAATTCGGGTTGTCTCTCAAAAGAGCAGTTTTCTTTATTACGAGTCTTTAAGTTAGACTCAGAGCTGCGGGGCTCCTATGGGGGTCTTTGAACATTCCCCACTTCCATTACTCGTTGGTGTTCATTCATCCAATTATCAAGCCTTTTTTTTCTTGTAGATTTATTGAGCCCAAATGCTCCCAACTTATGTGAAAGCCATTTATTACATGATTCTCCATGGTCATCATCTTTAATATTATCAGTAATGTTGATGTTTGATCTTGTTCCGCCTATGATGTCAGTGATATGGTTGCACCCGTACTGCTTGATCAGTTCCTTAATCAATTTCGAG
This sequence comes from Chrysanthemum lavandulifolium, assembly GCA_022545495.1. NCBI lineage: Eukaryota > Viridiplantae > Streptophyta > Magnoliopsida > Asterales > Asteraceae > Chrysanthemum > Chrysanthemum lavandulifolium. The sequence goes on along the minus strand of CM040243.1, from coordinate 208,464,693 downwards.
CTTCCAAGCTTTAATTTGTACCAATCTTCCAATGCTAATTCAACATCATGTTGCTCTCCCTTATGAGGGTAAATCCATTCATTAACTTTTCTTTCACATTTTTGAGGACGAGAAAATGGTGGCCATGCCGATTTGCATTCTGTGGTTAACATCGAGTTGCAAAAGTGTTTACTAGGACTCAGAGTTTCCTCCTTGCTAAGAACAATTTCATCCTGTTTCTGCTTACAATGTTCAACACTTTCTTTACGATTATCAGTAATAGGTCTAGAGTGTAGAGTTGGGTTAATTGATTGAACATTATTAGAAATTTCAGTTTTTGGTTTTAAATGCTCGTTCATACTAAAAGTTATTCGTTCCTTTTCGGTCCCCAAGGAAATTTGTTTTTCAAAAACCATGATTTGAGCTTTACAGGTGGCCAGAAAAGGTCTTCCAACAATCAAGTTGTAAGCCTCCCGCTTTCCCATGTCAATTACTACAAAATCGGTAGGGAAGAAAAATTTTCCAATTTTCAAAAGCACATTGTTCACAATCCCCCTAGGTACAGCTTTAGAGGAATCTGCCATTTCAATCATAATAGTTGTTTCTTTTAAATTGGTAAGTTTGAATTTATCGAATAAAGTAGTTGAGATAAGGTTAACCCCGACCCCTAAATCAGCTAATGCGGGAATCTTAATATTACCAATAGTACAAGGGAGAAGAAAACTTTCCTGGTGCTGCGACTTCTCAGGGAGTTGGCTAGGTAGGAACTCGTCGTCTTTAGCTTTATCATCCTCTTTAGGTAGTTAATCCCGGAGAGATCATTAGTGATAGAGGATGTGCATTGCTCCTTTTTTGCTTTATCCTGCGCAAATATGGCTTTGCAGAAAGTGGCTTTAGCATTACTTGTTGTGAGGTTCTTAGCTAACTGCCCAATTTGTGTCTCGAGGTTCTTAATTGCAGCATCTTGGTTACGTATGTTCATATTAGTGTCCTCCTTAACTTTGGTCATCCATTCCTTGAGCCTATCTTCCTTTTTTGTCGATTCTTCAATGCGTTGGTGTATTATTTCATCAAGACTCGGTTTAGGAGTATTATTGTTGATTTTTGTGTAGAACCCAGGGGATTTTTCTCGGTACCTAGGTCTGTAATTATTGTAGCTTTTGAAAGGGAATTCTTTTCCATAGTTCACTTCACTGATCCTTTTAACTTCTTCATTGGAGGAACAATTTTTTGAAGGATGGCCCCCATCTCGTTCCACTTGAATGGAATGCACATTTTCCTTGAGCTTCTTCATTTCCTTCCAAGGTTCTCTAATTTGTTGTTTATCATTTGCTAGGCCCTCAATATCATTATTTTTACTACGGTTGCTTCCTCCATTGTGCCATTTGTGAGAGTGGTCTGCCATTTTTTGAATGGTTTCCAAAGCCATGGTGGGTGTCATACTAGGAATTGGCCATTGAGAATCAATCATTTGTCTCGAACAGATGTTCAGTCCTTTGTAAAAGACGTTCACTTTTTGTTGGCAGTTAAGATCGTGAGTAGGGCACTTGTATAACAATTCGTTGTATCTTTCCCAAGCTTGGTATAATGTTTCATCACCCTCTTGCTTGAAGTTATGAACTTCCTCCATTTGCTTGGCCGTCTTTGAAGGAGGACAATATCTCTGAATGAAATATTTTTTTAAGATAGGCCAAGTGTTGACAATCCCAGCAGTGTCGATCGACCCATCTTTTGCGGCTCCGTGAGAGAAATAGGAATACTCGTAGCATTATAGCATCGTGTGAGACTCGGGGATTTTGAATAGGTGACAATGTATTCGACGTTGTCTACATGTTCATGGGCATCATCGGCGATGCTTCGAGAAGGGGTTTTCACGTAATTCCTCATGAATTGAGGTTTTATTTGAATTGAGCATCTTACGCAATGGTGGCCTTACAATCCACCGCCCTTGTTCTTCTCTTGTCAAAGCCAAATATTCCTCAAGAGTGAGGTTATCGATGTTAATGGCTTCTATGGTACCGAAAACTTGAAATATGATCGTGAGAAAAGTTTAAATATGAAATGAAAGACTTAATATTAATCCTAATATAGCTCCCCGGCAGCGCCAAAAACTTGATGCGGGTTTCTTGACGGTCTTAATATTTATAGTGTCTCGCTATACCTATGGTCTACCCTAATGCACTAACGGTCAGTGTACCCGGTCGTGTGTAGTGTAGTAAATGGTAAAGCCGAGGTCGTCCCAAGAGCTATGTATGTCGGATAATTACTAAGTCTAATTGTAACAGAATATAAATGGTTTGATATGGTTTTAATTAATTAAACTACGAATACGGGATATAAAAGCAATTAAATGGTAGAAAGGAAATCAATAGAGAAATAGTGGTGCTAACCTAGTTAATTATCCTAACTAGTTATGTCTACGTCTACTTACTTCTAATTACTTCAGGTGGGGTCAAATTCGAGAGGACAGCATTTGGTCAATTCGCCTAACCTATCGACAAAGATGCCACCAGGAGAAATCGGTAGCACCGTCATAAGTCATGTTGTTCTGGTCCCCTAAGCCGAGTCATTAAGTACCGCTACATGCTAGATTCTAAATAGTGAGTGCCCGACCGTTAGGAACTTAGACACTACACCCCCAATTCTTAAGTTCATCAAAGCGATAGGTGATCGGTTGGTCAAATCGCACAAGTAGAAAGGGTCGTCGGTTGGTCATATCTTACCCTTCCGTCTCGATCCGCTCACCTAGGGTCGGTTGGTCATATCTCCTAGGCAATTGGCCTCTACCGCCATTCAAAACTACCGAACCGGGGTGACTACCAAAGAACTATGCATGCATACACTTAGAAATAATTGTGCGGAGTAAAGGTAAGCGTAAACAAAACAATTAAGGAATCATAACTAGGCTAGCACCAAAGGGTGCTTAGCGCTCATATTAATCATGCACATCAATTCAATATTCAAAGGTTCGAAATACATGAATTGAAAGTAAAAGAAATAATAAATGCTAAAGCTTATCGTAATGGTGTGACTTCTTCCTTGGAAACGACTCGTATGCTTCCTAGACCTTCCTTGAGTATTTTCCCACGTTCTCGAGTATTGTGTGTGGAATGGAATGATTAGAAATCTTTGGAATTTATGGGTATTTATAGGCCGGTGCGGGTTCTGGCGTAAACAAAAGATGAGTTCGCCGTAACCTCCGTAAATGCACTAGATCTGCTAGTTACGGCGTAACCTTATAAGTGGTTATGCCGTAGTCTTCAATAATCCTGGTTACGTCGCAAGTGATGCAGTAGTTACGGCGTAAGTATCCGTGGCGTGGAACCTCTTTTGACCTAATGGAGTTACGTCGTAATCTTTGGAAGGAGTTACGCCGTAACCTCTTGACGAGTTGGACTTCGGGGTCACGCAATAGTTACAGCGTAATGTGAGAGATGAGTTACGTCGTAACCTCTTCAAAATAGGCATACTGTGATAAATCCTTAGTAATGTTTCCATTTCCGCGTCTCTTTTGCTCCAATGCTCGCAATTTACCTGAAAGTGTAAAACAATGGAAAACAAGCGTAAATCCATATAAATGATATAAATAACGAGCATTAACGGAAATTGACACTTAATAATCGGGACTATTTGATGTTATCAAATATCCCCACTTGAACTCTACTTGCCCTCAAGTAGACCTTATTAGATAGATTCCTAAAAGATATCTCCCAAAACACGGAAAATATGAGTTTACAAATCTCTTATGCTAGAATAAAACAAAGCCGAACACCTCGCGAAGGGAACAAACACTCAAATCTCTCAACTATTCTAAGTGTCAATTTGGGTGATCACTCAATTGCACATCATAGCATGTATTCTATCATAAGCTTGGCGGTTACACAAATCTCCACCACTGGAGTTAAGGGCTAAACAATTCTCGAAGGCAATATGGGTTGACACGACAAAGGTTAAGGGGTGACTCGTCATTACTAACATGTCACGGCGAAGTGGACAAAATCAATGATACATGACCAAATCCATGGCCAAGACACCAAAGATTGCTCGCTGCATCACCTAGACACGCTTCATGACTAAAGGGTAGGATAAGACATGGGATGTATAATTGGTGTAAAATGAAAAACAAGCAGGTAGTCTATATCTATAACTAAGTCATCACCACTTACCGTCCGCCCAAAGTTCAAGTTTAGAAGTCTAGAGACCGGATCATGAAATGCAAGGTAGATGTGTCATTAGAGGGCGTCGTGATGGGCACACTACCTTTTCTTCTTCGATTGGTATAACTCCAACTTCAATCTTCAAATGTGACCGAGGTGGCCTCCTCGATACTAAACAATAAAGCTCATACTATAGTGCTTATAACATTGCACTTTACAAAATCATAAGCGAATCAACTATTTTTTTTCGAACATACATGATAACATAACATCCCCCACTTGAGATGAACAATGGGAATTGGGGTCTTCAATGATCTTCATAATTGTTGTCGATGAAAGCGTGATTTCCAAACCTTTCCACTCGAACCTTGAACTTAGGCAAATGATGACTTCCAATTACAAATAAAGACTACGGGGTAGGCTAAGGTGTAAGGTGTAATGAAACAATATATTGGGGTGACAAAATGAAAGGAATGGCTCGGAAGGGTGTATCTAGGGGTATCTTGCACTAAAGGGAGTGCAACAAAAGGGTTTCACATGGGGTCGAAAAGTCGAGGTGACTAATCGATAGACTCACAATGGTAGGCTGTTTGGGTGATAATCCTATAATATTGCCTTCTAAAAGCGAAAAGTCCAAATACATCGAGCTAACTCAACATACCTCGTCTATGGTCTCGAAATGATGCAAAGGCCAAGTTCTAAAGTTTACAAGCTACCAAGCACACTCATAATTTGGTGGATTTGGGGTAAAATATAGGAAGCGGATAAGGCTAATCTCACCATGTAATATCAAGGGTTGTATGTGCTCGGCTAAGGTCTAATCTAGTTAGGTTCGGAAAAACATGTCAAAATATAAAAATGGCATAATTTTTCAAAATAAACTAGAAAAATGAGGGTGAAATAAAGTTCAAGATATAATTCTACTCCGTCCCCCACTTGAATTGTACAAAGTCCCTTTTGTACTAGGCATTAAAATAAAGGTGAAGAGAAAGGTAGAATTAGGCGAGAACTTCCCGAAATTTGCTCCAAAAAGAAGAAGGCCTACGAGAAAGGATCGTGCCTTCGTTAAAGCGTCATGAGCAAACTTCAATCCACGAAATCACAATACCGACAAGCATAATTCTAAAAGAAGAAAAATAAAATGAAAAACAAACCTAACTCACTTCGTAGGAATCACGGTTGCATTTAGCGAATGCAACAAGCCTTTAAACCACTTGGTGTCCCAGTGGACGAGTGAAGTCTCGTGAGGGTTTCTGAGGAACACACCCACAAAGTTCATTTAAAAACTAATACAAGGTTCTTGTGTTTAAGAAAAAAATTAAGAGAGGAGAGTTACGTCGTAACTCAATAAGAGAGTTACGCCGTAACTTGCAAAACTGGAATGAGTGAGAAGCGAATGGTTACGGCGTAACCACCGAGATGGTATTACGCCGTAGTTGGTAATCGTCAAGAATCCTCTTTGCTAAAATGTTGGTTACGGCGTAATCACCAAGATGAGTTCTGTAGTAACTCTGTTCGAATCGACAAGCTGCGGCGATAATTACTTCATTGTCTCCTACGCAAAATGTTAGAAAACACAAAACCCAACAGAAAGGAAATAAAAAACAAAAAGGGATAATTGGGTTGTCTCTCGAAAGAGCACTTTTCTTTATTATGAGTCTTTAAGTTAGACTCGAGCCGCGGGGCTCTATGGGGTCTTTGAACATTCCCACTTCCATTACTCGTTGGTGTTCATTCATCCAATTATCAAGCCTTTTTTTCTTGTAGATTTATTGAGCCCAAATGCTCCCAACTTATGTGAAAGCCATTTATCACATGATTCTCCATGATCATCATCTTTAATATTATCAGTAATGTTGATGTTTGATCTTGTTCCGCCTATGATGTCAGTGATATGGTTGCACCCGTACTGCTTGATCAGTTCCTTAATCAATTTCGAGCTTCCAAGCTTTAATTTGTACCAATCTTCCAATGCTAATTCAACATCATGTTGCTCTCCCTTATGAGGGTAAATCCATTCATTAACTTTTCTTTCACATTTTTGAGGACGAGAAAATGGTGGCCATGCCGATTTGCATTATGTGGTTAACATCGAGTTGCAAAAGTGTTTACTAGGACTCAGAGTTTCCTCCTTGCTATGAACAATTTCATCCTGTTTCTGCTTACAATGTTCAACACTTTCTTTACGATTATCAGTAATAGGTTTAGAGTGTAGAGTTGGGTTTATTGATTGAACATTATTAGAAATTTCAGTTTTTGGTTTTAAATGCTCGTTCATACTAAAAGTTATTCGTTCCTTTTCGGTCCCCAAGGAAATTTGTTTTTCAAAAACCATGATTTGAGCTCTACAGGTGGCCAGAAAAGGTCTTCCAACAATCAAGTTGTAAGCCTCCCGCTTTCCCATGTCAATTACTACAAAATCGGTGGGAAGAAAAATTTCCAATTTTCAAAAGCACATTGTTCACAATCCCCTCGATGCGACTTTAGAGGAATCGCCATTTCAATCATAATAGTTGTTTCTTTTAAATTGGTAAGTTTGATTTTATCGAATAAAGTAGTTGAGATAAGGTTAACCCGCCCCTAAATCGACTAATGCGGGAATCTTAATATTACCAATAGTACAAGGGAAGAAAACTTTCTTGGTCTGCTGACTTCTCGGGAGTTGGCTAGGTAGGAACTCGTCGTCTTTAGCTTTATCATCCTCTTTTAGGTAGTTAATCCCAGAGAGATCATTAGTGATAGAGGATGTGCATTGCTCCTTTTTTGCTTTATCTTGCGCAAATATGGCTTTGCAGAAAGTGGCTTTAGCATTACTTGTTGTGAGGTTCTTAGCTAACTGCCCAATTTGTGTCTCGAGGTTCTTAATTGCAACATCTTGGTTACGTAGGTTCATATTAGTGTCCTCCTTAACTTTGGTCATCCCTTCCTTGAGCCTATCTTCCTTTTTTGTCGATTCTTCAATGTGTTGGTGTATTATTTCATCAAGACTCGGTTTAGGAGTATTATTGTTGATTTTGTGTAGAACCTTGGGAGTTTTTCTCGGTACCTAGGTCCGTAATTATTGTAGCTTTTGAAAATGGAATTCTTTTCCATAGTTCACTTCATCGATCCTTTTAACTTCTTCATTGGAGGAACAATTTTTGAAGGATGGCCCCATCTCGTTCCACTTGAATGGAATGCACATTTTCCTTGAGCTTCTTCATTTCCTTCCAAGGTTCTCTAATTTGTTGTTTATCATTGCTAGGCCCTCAATATCATTATTTTTACTACGGTTGCTTCCTCCATTGTGCCATTTGTGAGAGTGGTGCGCCATTTTTGAATGGTTTCCAAAGCCATGGTGGGTGTCATACTAGGAATTGGCCCTTGAGAATCAATCATTTGTCTCGAAGAGATGTTCAGTCCTTTGTAAAAGACGTTCACTTTTTGTTGGCAGTTAAGATCGTGAGTAGGGCACTTGTATAACAATTCGTTGTATCTTTCCCAAGCTTGGTATAATGTTTCATCACCCTCTTGCTTGAAGTTATGAATTTCCTCCATTTGCTTGGCCGTCTTTGATGGAGGACAATATCTCTGAATGAAATATTTTTTTAAGATAGGCCAAGTGTTGACAATCCCAGCAGGTAATCGATCGACCCATCTTTTTGCAGCTCCCGTGAGAGAAATAGGGAATACTCGTAGCATTATAGCATCGTGTGAGACTCTGGGGATTTTGAATAGGCTGACAATGTATTCGACGTTGTCTACATGTTCATGGGCATCATCGGCGATGCTTCCAGAGAAGGGGTTTGCACGTAATTCCCTCATGAATTGAGGTTTTATTTGAATTGAGCATCTTACGCAATGGGTGGCCTTACAATCCACAGCCCTTGTTCTTCTCTTGTCAAAGCCAAATATTCCTCAAGAGTGAGGTTATCGATGTTAATGGCTTCCATGGTACACGAAAACTTGAAATATGATCGTGAGAAAAGTTTAAATATGAAATGAAAGACTTAATATTAATCCTAATATAGCTCCCGCGTGGCGCCAAAAACTTGATGCGAGTTTCTTGACGGTCTTAATATTTATAGTGTCTCGCTATACCTATGGTCTACCCTAATGCACTAACGGGCAGTGTACCCGGTCGTGTGTAGTGTAGTAAATGGTAAAGCCGAGGTCGTCCCAAGAGCTATGTGTGTCGGATAATTACTAAGTCTAATTGTCACAGAATATAAATGGTTTGATATGGTTTTAATTAATTAAACTACGAATGCAGGATATAAAAGCAATTAAATGGTAGAAAGGAAATCAATAGAGGAATAGTGGTGCTAACCTAGTTAATCATCCTAACTAGTTATGTCTACGTCTACTTACTTCCAATTACTTCAGGTGGGGTCAAATTCGAGAGGACAACATTTGGTCAATTCACCCTAACCTATCGACAAAGATGCCACCACGGGAGAAATCGGTAGCACCGTCATAAGTCATGTTGTTCTGGTCCCCTAAGCCGAGTCATTAAGTACCGCTACATGCTAGATTCTAAATAGTGAGTGCCCGGCCGTTAGGAACTTAGACACTACACCCCAATTCTTAAGTTCATCCAAGCGATAGGTGATCGGTTGATCAAATCGCACAAGTAGAAAGGGTCGTCGGTTGGTCATATCTTACCCTTCCGTCTCGGTCCACTCACCTAGGGTCGGTTGGTCATATCTCCTAGGCAATTGGCCTCTACCGCCATTCAAAACTACCGAACCGGGGTGACTACCAAAGAACTATGCATGCATACACTTAGAAATAATTATACGGAGTAAAGGTAGCGTAAACAAAACAATTAAGGAATCATAACTAGGCTAGCACCAAAGGGTGCTTAGCAGCTCATATTAATCATGCACATCAATTCAATATTCAAAGGTACGAAATACATGAATTGAAAGTAAAAGAAATAATAAACGCTAAAGCTTATCGTAATGGTGTGACTTCTCCTTGGAAACGACTCCGTATGCTTCCTAGACCTTCCTTGAGTATTTTCCCACGTTCTCGAGTATTGTGTGTGGAATGGAATGAATAGAAATCTTTGGAATTCGTGGGTATTTATAGGCGGTGCGGGTTACGGCGTAACAAAAGATGAGTTCTGCCGTAACCTCCGTAAATGCACTAGATCGCTAGTTATGGCATAACCTTATAAGTGGTTCGCCGTAGTCTTCAATAATCTGGTTACGTCGCAAGTGATGCGGTGAGTTACGGCGTAAGTATCCGTGGCGTGGAACCTCTTTTGACCTAATGGAGTTACGTCGTAATCTTTGGAAGGAGTTACGCCGTAACCTCTTGATGAGTTGGACTTCGGGGTCACGCAATAGTTACGGCGTAATGTGAGAGATGAGTTATGCCGTAACCTCTTCAAAATAGGCATCTTGTGATAAATCCTTAGTAATGTTTCCATTTCGCGTCTCTTTAGCTCTAATGCTCGCAATTTACACGAAAGTGTAAAACAATGGAAAACAAGCGTAAATCCATATAAATGATATAAATAACGAGCATTAACGGAAATTGACACTTAATAATCGGGACTATTTGATGTTATCAATTTGCCTTCAAGAGACCTAAAAGTGAAAAGGAACGATATTAAGTAATAACGGATACAAAAGTGATCAAATAAGGGCTTAAACGACCCCTCAAAAAGGTACATTTTAAAACCTTATCATGTTTGCATATCACTCCGATGTTCTGGCAATACCACAAGGATAATGCGTAGGACTCATAAGATATAATCTCTCTTTCCACATTGTGTGAAATAGAGAGTCTTCATTGACAGTGTCCTAATGAGATTTATTGATGATATCGAGGTTCTAGACTCAATTGTGCACATTTGGTTCCTATGCCAGAGACTAGGGAGAGGGTCTCCTTCTTCAATATCAACCATCTCTAAGAGAAAGTCGATAGATTATGTAGGTTCCTCGTGAGAATGAAACAAGCCCTTTTAAGATGAACTTGAGTAGCTTGGGAAGTTTAGTGCAGTGCGTCAACGGTTCCATGACATCTTGTCTTCAATACCGTGTTACCTTAGTAAACACCAAGTAGCATATGTATTGAACCCGATTCTCGCCCTAAGATTGAATTATTGGAGGCTATTTCTTTTCACCCTTTTCACATTTAATTCTTTTCATTCTTCAACCCCTTGATTGCTTACCGTGACTTCTTTACTAGAACCTTATTGGGTTTATTCGGTTCTAGCCTGTCTCGATCCGCACTCTTCCCATATCTCACTTTTCTCCTTTTTACATCATACCTAAGGACACTACACTATCTAGTGGATTGTCCCTGGGTAGATCCCTCCGGTTCTGGCGGGATCGTGGGAACGAATACCTAACCTCACCAACCTTATAACTCCATACATAAAGTAAAATGGTCGGTCTTTTAGTACAGTTCATTTTTTCGAGAAACCAATTGAAAAATCATATGAAAATCAATCAAGGTACTTGTGATATAGTATCAAAGCATTTTGTACCTTAATTGTTTAGATTATTTAGAAATGCTCCCCCTCAACATATGCATATGATTTTGAAATTGTTTCGCACATGGAGACAAGAGTTATTTTGAAATAAATTCTTGATCACAATTTCCATGGAAAAAGCCATTTGATTTTCTTTGGTAAATTCTCCACCTCAATATGTGCATAGGATATTTGAAATCATTTTATCACATAGGGGAAAGAGATCTTTTGAAATACAACCACGATTACCAAATATTTAGAAACCATTTAACACACAATCAAGGTACATTATGTTAAAACATGGAAATCTTTGTACCTTGAAGGTTTGTATTTGTTTTGAAATGCTCCCCTTAATATATGCTTGAGATTCAAAAGAGTTTAGCACATATTAGAAGCAAGTATGCACTTTGAGACAAAATGGTCATCTTTTATCATCTTTCATATTTATATCACATTTTCTCCCCCGATCAAAAATTTCAAATCCTTTGAGATTTTGGATCTCTAGTGATTTAAATATGTATGAAATAAAACATTTGTTGGAGAAAAATGTGTCCGGTTTTATATGATTTGAAGTGGACAACACTGAAGTTCCCTTTTTAGATAAAAAGGGAAGCCACAATACATAACCTATCACTACTACATACATTATAGTTGTTCATAGTACATACACCACGTTATACACATCTAAAATACAAAACAGAAACTACTTCCGGAAGATGTCTTCATTCAGTTCTTTGAAGCAGCTTATAGTGACCTTCACGAAGTCTACCACCCACAAAACTTTCAAGGCTGCGATAAATCATTCTAGTCTTTAATCTTCTTCCGATTGCAGCAATGAAATCTTCACACATCTTCAAGTCCTGTTCAGACCATAATCTAGTTTTGTTCCACGGCTTCATGTCAATCTTGATTTCCTTCACTCTTGAGTTCAATTCTTGTTCAACCATCCTTAGTGTACCATCACTGAACTTGTATAGCTCACATAGCCTCATTAGCATTCTTGTCCCGTATCTGTCGGTAAAGATTATGGCTCTAGGAGTGTCAATCACTTTATATTCGTGGTGAAATTCAAGTCCTGAGGCTTCCCATTGCGGTCTTGTTAGGTTGACGCAGGTCTGATAGCTTTCCATTCCAAGCTGAAAATCCTCAACTCTTTTTCGAATGACCAAGCCTCTGATCCAGAGATTGACAGCAGCAGAGAGAGCTTTCTTCTCACAAACAGGTAGGTGATCAAGGTGTCCTTGAAGGTTTAAAAGATAGAGATCTTCAAATTCATTTGGCAAAGATATGTTTGAGGTCATTTTCTTCATCACGTAATCTTTCAAGTACGCTCTTTGAAGAACAATCTTCTTGGATAATCATAGCCATAGATTGGGAAGATTTCTATATCGACAACACTTAGAATCATGACTTGGATCGAGCGACTTTGCGTCTTTTATCAGCTCCATGTCTTTCAATGTAGAATTTCTTCTTCTTGAATCACCAATGAGAAATGCCATATGAAGCCTCGATGTCATAAACATGTTCTTTGTCAGTCCAGAATTGATCAGGTACCATCTGCTCAAGACCCGGATCTGAGTAGGTAGAAGCTTTCATCTTTGAAAACGATAAAGCTGGTCTTCTTTCAGATGTACGAGCACATAGATAGTCCAGGTCATGGTTGAAGAAGAACTCAGACTGAATGGTCATTTGTCCAGGTTCACCACCGAGAGGAAGAGGCTTGTTCACATTGAAACGGCTAATCTGCTCACTGACTTGATCACTCAGCATCTTATGACATTCTTCCATCGGTATTGAAGGCGATTGGCATCCGAGTGAAAGACTTTGACAATTTCGAATGCTTGTCCTTCAAGATCCTTTGAAGTGATGGATGAGATTCCCTTCTGTTCACAAAACCACTTCATAAAGCTGCCCATATCTCCTGTGATGTGAAGAAGAGAGTCTTCAGTTGGGGCTTCATAGTTGGTAGTGATTGTTGAGGCCCAGTTGTTGTCAGGAATCATCGTGTCAGACTCTGGGATGAACCATGAATGTTTTGGAGTTTGAGGTCTCTCTTTGGTGAAGGTGCAACTCCAGTGGTTTTAGAGCGTTCACCCGAAACATATGCATCAAACCAATCATCTTCAGATGGCTTGGGGATATGTTTTGTGGATGCATCATCGTCATCAGATTCTGACTCTGCCGTGACATAAGAAACTTCATGTAGAACCTGGTCTTCTGGGATAGTGGAGAAGGTGGGTGTAAACCTAGAATCAACCGTGGTCCATGCTGCAGACTTCTTTTGAGTACCCTGATCATCGGATGAGCTAGATTGATTTGTCGATTTTGGAGGAGATGTTGGTGGTTGTGGTGAAGGTGTAGTGGTTGTGCCAGATGATCCACCAGCACCAGACGTTCTAGCTCCTCTAGTTGGAGGCAAGGGAGGAGGAGGTTTAGGACCTTTACGCAACGTCTCCAGCACCACAGTCCTCCTTTTCTTCTTAGCCTTTATTTCTCCAATGTCCTCTAAAAACTGTAGATGATTGTCGTGCTTAATCGATTCTTCGAGAGCCTCGAATAACTTCTTATGAACCTCATGCTTATGCTCGTTAGCTTCATACATCTTGTTAGAAAGGACAGCTCTCATATCTAAAATGGGTAGGTCTTTAAACCGTTGAAGCAGAGGAGCTTGCATTGCCCATTCTACAGCATCCTTAACTTCGCCTTCAATAGCGTCAGCTACCCCTTCATCAAAGTTAAGATGCTCCAGCCTGTAGACACGATCCTCGAGGACATTGACAGATTTAGGTAGTTGTCTTTCAAGAGCTTCAATTCTTTTCACTGCTTTGTCGAGCAATTGATCAGATGTTAGAATTTGAGGGGGTGAAGCCGGTGGATTGTCCGTGTCAGTCACTGTAACCACTGGTTCAAGTGATAGATCTTTAGCAGGATCAGGTGGTGGATGTTCGGTTGTAAGAGTAGGTGCAGACATCGGTGGGATGGTAGATGTGTCTTGCAGGATGCTGACCGTGTACATGGACTCAACTTCCTCTTTCTCATCATTAGGCTTATGAGTCTCGGTGTCTGAAGGTTTGTCATTTAAGAATTGATCACCGAAAGAGAAGTCTGTATCTAGGTTCTTTAATGAGGATAGAGAACCAGTAGACATGTTAGGTTCCTCCATATGCCTGGTTTCATTAGATCTTGACTCAAGGTTCTCCTGTGAGTCTTTCTGCAACTCTTCATCATCATTCTGATCAGATTGGGTATCACTCGATGCGGGAGTTTCATCTTGTGTTTGGATACCTCCTTTTCCAATCCGGTTTGTTCTTGGTGAAGATGATTCAACACTTCTTTTCTTGACTCAAATTGGGTGGTAGTTCGGATGGTGGAGAAGAGATGGTCAGAAGCATGTGAGCAGCTTGTTCATCTTCCGCTCCAGCAATCCCTTTACCTTTGTCTTGAGTGGAAGGAGTTGTTTGTCGTGACGCAGGCTCAGGTTCTCTTATTGTAACTCCTCCTACTGGTGGTCTCATGTTCTGGCTTTCAAGGCTTTGTTTAATTCCCAGTTGCAAAGCAGCCATGTCTTCATCAATCAAATTCGTATCACCCCTTGAAACCTCAGTTCCTTCAACGTTCCCCTTTCCAACATCTTTCTTCTTCCTTTTCTGTGTTGAAGTGTCAGTAGGTTGTGATATGTTACGTCTCTTCTTGGGAAGGGCAGCATATGAGGTCTTTGTACTGGAAGTGGACTTAGTAGCTTTGGGTTGTGATGGAATGGGAGAGTCTTCAACATTGGATTTGGATGCCCTTTTCTTGTATAATTTGAAGTGGTCAGTCTTCTTAATATCGTCAGTGAGAAGAACATCAGGAATTGGCAATCCAAATATCTCTTTATTGACTCCTCTAGCAATATATTTGAGGTTACCCAGAACAAATTCATCCTTAGCATTATGGAGGACTGATTCACTCCTAGGATTGAAGTTATGATTCTGTTGCAAGTACTGGATGACAAGCTTCGAGAATCTGATGCTAGGAATCACAAGTTTGTGTACTTTCTTTCTTCCTTGAGCTTGATTCTGAACATTTGTTCTAGCGGTGATGAATGTGTGCATTGACAACGAGAATTCTTCCCAAATGCGTTCCGAGACATTAATGTTCACCCCATTGACGAGACCCCATAGGATTTGCATAATAGGTATCCTTACTTTATCGAACCCTGAGGTTTTTCCCGATAAGCATAAGTTGAGAATAGTTGTCATGGCTCTCCAAGGTTGATACATGTGTCCGGTGATGATATCTGAAGCCCTTGTTATGCCAACTTGGTAACCCAAACCAATTAGAAAGACTATTAGCTCTTCTGCACTATGTGGAGGAACAGATTGTTTGGTAGGGTCACATGGTGTGATTCCTAGGGCCTTAC
The DNA here is from genome assembly GCA_022545495.1 of Chrysanthemum lavandulifolium. Lineage (NCBI taxonomy): Eukaryota > Viridiplantae > Streptophyta > Magnoliopsida > Asterales > Asteraceae > Chrysanthemum > Chrysanthemum lavandulifolium. The sequence continues at coordinate 208,449,689 of CM040243.1, read as the reverse complement.
TGAGAATGTCATATGTGATTTCAAATTGCTTATCATCAAGCTTGCAGGAATAAGCGGCAGTGATCTTGTCCCAAGTGACGGTGTTCCAAAATTGTTGTAGGTAAATGGAAGGGATAGTGCATTGTTTGGTTAGGGCACTAAAGAAGTTAGTGTTTTTAAGAATATCAATAGCCACCTTGAAGATTGGATTTTTTTGAATCCTTTCCATGTCCACATAACAGTTACTTTTCCCAATCTCTACCCATTTGTCTTCTGGAAGAATTTCATTGTCTGTAAGAACAATGGATGGAGTAGAGGTAGCAAGGTTCATGGATGAAGTTGTGTTAGCCATTTGGAATTCTGTAGAAACACACAGATAACACCAGTGTTAGAGAGCATGTTAGATAAGACATGGTTAGCTTAACAACTTAATAAGGCAACCTTATGACACAAGCACAACGAGTAGCATACATGACGGATTACCAAAAATCATATTAAAATACTTAGAAAATATGATAAGATGCTTAAGTACTTTTCAGATAATCAAATCGTTTTGACAAGGTTTTCTAGAGACAAGTTGTTTTGAACCAAACTGGTTAAAAAAAAATTGCTATAATATGATTTCATGAGACAGGTTGCTATTATGGAAGTGTTATAACAAATTAAAAAAAACAAGTTGTTAAATCAAGTTGCTGCAAGAGGAACCAGATACAAATTGCTTAGACTAAAAAGTTATAGCAAGTCGCTAAGAGAAATTTTGTCAAGACAAATTGCTACAAGTAAACTTGAACCAAGTCGCTAGCATGAAATAACTATAGCAAGTCACTTTACACAGTTTGTCAAACCAAGTCGCTACAAGAAAAAAATATCAAGTCGCCATTGTTAAAACATTTAAGTAAGTCGCTAACTTGTAAAGACAAGTCGCTATCAAAAGAAACAAGGCCAAGTCGCTACACATCAAATCACTAAGTCGCTAGCAAGAATGTATTCAGATATCACAACTTGCCATGATGAATCTACGAGCCAACTCGCTACCAAGAACACAGTGTTTATTAGGTGAGTCGCTACCAAGAACACGACCTATCATATGCATAACACCTCAATCCAATCAACAAATGTAACCATTATAGTAACACAATCAATCCGCTACAGCGAACAAATACAATCACCCCACAAACACAAGCAAAATCAGAAACACAACCCAAACGAACCACATACGAATAATACAACAAATCTCTCAAAGACCAATTAATACATACAACTGGAAAAATACATCTATCTTAATGAACCTAAACAACACCTACTCCATTAACACATATATCAAGTGATTCATTAAACGAATCCATTAACAAACCTAAACGAGGGGGTCAATTTGCCGAGGATCAGTGAATCAGTGGAATCTGTTAATATAACTGAGTTAGGGGAGGTATATAATCTACATGATATGAATCAAAAAAGTTGAGATTGTCTTACCACAAGCAAGTCGCTAGCAGGAAATGGTCACGAGAGAGAAAAAAAACTTTTGTGTTTTTTAAAATATGTAATCGTGAATCAAGTCGCTATGTTTTAAGAATGGATTTTCAAGTTTAAAAAGTTTACACTTTCAGTCCCTGTACTTGTGTAGAAAAGGCAACTCGCTAGTAAAGATAAAGGCCAAGTCGCTACCCCTTAGAAAAGCAAGTCGCTATCTATCTAAGTTTGTGCTATTAACATTTTCAGTCCTTGAACTTATCAGATTGCATACAAATACAGTGGATAAAAGCATGTTGAATAATATGACAAGTACCAAAGGTGACACAACATAGATAAGCAATTTAACACAGAGGGCATAACGAAACATGACATAAACATGCATGAGCACACAATACACATCAAACAATGATGCAGAGTGAAACAGAGATAACATGAAATATTCTCCCCCTCAATCAATGTCACCAATGAACATTGATTGAATTCAAACCCCTCGTTATAAAACAAGAGTATATCTTTTGTTCGAACTTCATCTATGGACCAGTGTCATTATTGAATGACATTTCTAGGACCGTAGATGTTATCGATTACAAGAGATACATCTTTTATCAGATTGTAGGTAAAGATTAAATTAATAATAACAAAAAAAAAATTAAAGAAAAAAATTAATATCTTAATTAATTTTTTTTTAAGAAAACTAATTTGTACACAGATTCATGAGAGCGAGTCCTGATTCAAGTCGAACAGGAGTCAAAGTACGAGGTACATCAATTCTGACAAGTTACAATTCCTGAGTGAGCAATCTTCATTTCTGATGGAAACCAAGTCATGATGTTCATGATTGAATTGAGCATTGTCCCCGAAATCTTTTGTAATTAGTTTGTGATAAGGTTTTAAAATGTACCTTTTGAGGGTCGTTTAAGCCCTTATTTGATCACTTTTGTATCCGTTATTACTTAATATCGTTCCTTTTCACTTTTAGGTCTCTTGAAGGCAAATTGCTGGAATGGCACTTATTTGGACGAAAAGGCGAGATATCTGAAGAAAATGGCCAAAGTTAAGAATCGAGACACTCAAGTTCTTTGAAATACAAGGGACGGCATCATCGCTTAATGCGACGCCGTCGGAGCACTTCGTGACGGGACAAGAGCCAAATTGCTTATTTTCAAGTGACGGTGTCGCTTTAAAAGAGTAGGCCGTCGCAACTCGACGGCCTAGATTTGATCCGACGGCGTCGAGATCGAAGGGACGGCGTCACAAGCACAAGGTGACGCCGTCGCAAGACTAACGTGGCCAAGACGAAACCCTAATGACGGCGACCCGACGGCGTCACAAATCATAAGGTGACGCCGTCGCGATTGTAATCTTATATATAGAATCCGAATTTTTCGGTTTTAGTGTGTAGTCTTTTGGAGTAAAAACCTAAACCGAACCAAGGCTGTCTTGTACAGTATTTTAGGGTTCTAAACCCTATCTTACATCAAGATAAGTGTTTTACTTCATTAATTCAATTATGTCTTCAATTACTTGTGTGTATGCTTGCATGTTCTCCATGTCCGGCTAATTTACTTGTGTGTTTGCTTAGGGAATATGAAACTTAATTATTGAATATTGATTGGTTGTCTCTTATCTTAATTGTTAATGATCTAGTAATGCGATAGGTCATTCGTTGTGTAATTAATGCTTGATTGATCTTTGTGAACCTTAGACTATAACACTTAGAGCAGTTGTAGGCTAAACCATCCAAAGAGTGCCTTAGAGTTAGAGTTTATAATTCCTAGAGGTTTTGTAGACGAGACCCTTTGGTAAGTTCAAAGAGTTAGGGACAAACGCATACCCTACGACTTTAGACACACAACGCGATTAAGAATAAGGACGTGACAATTCAACCATCAATAGGAGATAATTAAGGAGTAATAAAACCTAAGTAAACACATCTTTAAACCATCATACGAGCACACAATAATTAGACATAGACTACATACACCTTAGATTAGATAGATAGATAGTAGAGTAATCGGTAGAAATACCAACCCCAAATCCAAACCCGAGATTCGTACCTTTCCTTTCCTAAAAAAATATAAAAGATAAAAATAATCTTCCTCAACCCCAACCTTAGCGTAGTAACTTCTCACTAGCATTCCTATTCCCTAGAGAACGATATCAATACCCGTGGCTTACCCTAATACTACACTACAACGATTAGGTTCACTGCCTAGGGTGTTATAAAACTTGCTCGACGAAAAGGAAGTTCCTTTGACCCCGAACGACGCGTGTAGCGTTATCAAGTTTTTGGCGCCGCTGCCGGGGAATAGAATAGCTAGTTAGGAGTCCACCTCGTTTAGGTTTCCTTGCTTGATTCCTATCAAGTAAGCCTTTTTCTCATTTTTAGCTTCCTTGTAGTCTATCCCCCTTCTTTGTGTTTGTGTTTGTAAAACCCTTTTCATTTGTCGCTATGGCAAGTGAAATTGCATTTGAATCATTAACAAATGAGGAACAATTGAATTTCGCAGATTGGATTGGTTTTTATTGTTCTAATGAATTTGTGAGTGAACTTAGAGATATCCAAAAGGAGACGGGTGTAAGGTTGGATGGGTTTGATAAATTTTGTGCTTGTGTGGCTTCTATTCAACGATCATTGTTAGAATCAACTCCTTTTAGTGAGACCCTCTGGAAAATTTTTGAGAAAAGCCTCCTAAGCATAAACCATCAGTTGTTACAACTTGAGGAAATGGATAAGGAGGATTTATCCAACCTTAGGCATCATGATCAAAAAGACCTAGTTTTTAAGAACATGGAACCTAAACCCGAACAAGATTGTGAGATGGTTAGAGTTAAACCACCTATTTGCATGTGTGGGATAGATTTCAAAACATATGACACACATGAGGAATCCTTTAGGCAAATAGAACATAGTGATCAAATTTTTGAGAATGATTCTTATGAATCGGACCAAGAATTTGAAATGGCTAAAGAAGGATTTGAGATACTTAGGAGTGTATTTGGGTTAGATCATACTAAAACACATGATGAACTTTTAGGAGATCTAGATATAATGGAGAATGAGGTGGAAACTCCAAGCCCACAAGCCCTACCATCACTTGAGGAACACACATCGCCTATAACTTACCCGGAAGAAGTAGAAGAGACTATAGGAACCCTGATTGATATAGAACCTTTGGATCAAACGCCACTAGAGAATGTAGGTTTAGATGCTTGTTGTCATGACCTCTCTCTTAGTCCTAGGAAGTTCCTAATTTTGATGAACCGGAGCCTCAACCAAAAACCTTACCCAATTTTCCGTCTTTAGATGTGAATCTTGGAATTGAATTAGGCCCCAATCCACCCATCAAAATAAATAATCCGGGTAGTTGCTTGATAAAGGTGGTAGACTCTAGGCCATGTAGAGTGGAAGCTAATATAGGAGTAACCCATGACCTTACACACTTATATCACCCATTCATGGTTGATAACAAGAAACATTATGGGTTTAAACCGGGTTTATTAGGTCAAGATGGATCCTTAACTAAGAATCTTTTGAAGTTGATAGAAGATGATCCATTTTTAAGAGAGAGATTTGATTCACCCGCTACACCAATAGACTTAGGTAAGGTTATAATGAATGGAGCACACTCCTTTGAGCATATAAATCACCCATCACCCTCTCCTCACGTAGCAAATTTCCACCCTAAGGGTGTGTATCGCTACTATCACCCGCACTTAAGCTTAAGTGTAGGGAAAACCTCCCTTTTATCCGTTAAATAAGGGTAGAGTCAAGCTCGTGACTCGAACAAAAACAAGCGCTTCTTGGGAGGCAACCCATGTGTATTTGTTTTCATTTTATTTGTGTGTCATATATCTTTTATTGATTGTTTATTCTCATGTTTGAATTTGTAAAATGCTTTATTTTGTCTTTAACCTCGTCTTAATTACATATAAAGGTATTTTACATAAGGGATAAGTGTAGGGAGGATTTACACGTTTTCAAAAGAAACGTGAACATGAGAATTACAATTATTTAAAAGATATATATGTGTGTTTGTTAGAGTCAAATGCTTGTATCGAGTCATAATGGATGTTTTGCAAGAAAATTTTCCGATTCTAAAGATGTAAATTTTCCGAATTTTTTCGAAAATCGCAGACCGTTTTTGTCGGGATAACCTAACGGCGTCGGGATCGCAACTGACGGCATCGGGAAGGAGTAAAACAACAGATTACTTTTTCTCGTTTTCGAGCTACTTATAAATTTTTGGAATTTTCGGTCTTAATTTTCCGAAATTTGTAAACATCCATTCCACAAGCATTATATCCTAGTTTAGTCGAGTCTTATATATATTATTACCGCCGATTTTACGCGAAGGTTTCGTTTGTTTTCTTCAAGTGTGCGGGTTTAATTTATCAAGAAGAAGTTACATAAGATTGGAAGGAGCTTTTCACGCATACATTCTTCTTGGAAAGGATTTAACCACTACTTCACACACGGATCCTACCGAGCTAATCGAGGAGTATTAGTTTCTTTCGTTTTCATTACCTTCTATTATCATAACTTTGATACTTTCGGGAACATTGGGGACAATGTTCGGTTTAAGTGTAGGAGGAAAATAAAGCGGAACTTTGAAACTATGCTTATCCTTGATTATTTGCTTTGTCCAATTGTATTTGTGTAATAAACCATGAGAAAATGTCGGTTAGGGTAATTTTGGCACCAAATTTAAATTTTTCATGACATATAGGAGTGGGCCATTAGTCTTAACAAAAGCGTCTCACGGATAGGAAGTTACATGACTAGCACAAAAACCCTTTACCACCTAAATTCCACCCAAAATGTGAGGATCACCCTTAGATTAGTAGGAATTAAAGCATTCATCTTTAATGCTTAGAGTGTGAACCGGTAGTATATTAGATTCTAGAACTTGTTTTGTGATGCATTCCGAGATCGCAAGTAAGACTACACTTGTGTAGTTAGGAATAACTAAATGATAAGAGGCATTAGGATAACCCTTGTTTGATACCGTAATATAATTACTTCTTCCACATCGGTTGAGTAATTCCCCACACCTTTGCGTTGTACTCATCTTTAGTACACGATACCCTAGTTAACCCCTCGAGCCTATCCTTTTCGCGGTTCTCGTGATGTTTCGGTTTTCCGAATATCAATGAAGAGCATTGTTTACACCCCACCCCAAATGTACACCCAAATCGCCTTAGCCTACCCCTGTATGCACTCACTTTTAGTGCATTATTGTTATCACCCTAAACCCTTAGTTCAATTATCTAGTTGCTTGCATGAGTTGCTAAGTCGAGTCATATCCTTTGTACACGTTTTGGGACGATTGGGACTCATGGGAAAAGTTAAAGTTTATGAAATGACCGGAAGGAACGTTAAATTCCCTTATTTGCGTAATAACGTACCCCAAGTGTTTTGATCTTTTCAATTCGGGTCAAATTAGTGTTAGAATAATAAAAACTCAAGTGTAGGGATGTGCCTATAAATCCCTATCATTTTGATGTTACCATAGAGGATGGTAGAGTAAAAGTGTATGAAAAAAAAATCGAAAAAAAATAGAAAAAGAAAAAAAAATAAAGTGTTCAAAAAAAAAAAAAAAAACAACAACAACAACAACAACATACGGGCTACCATCCTACATCTATCCTTTAAATTTATGTTTGTTTGTTTCAGTTATCTAGAGTTTAGAGTGTCGAGTCTTGGCTTAGCAACGCCATTCTTCGTATGCTTGTAACATAGAGATTTTCTGACTTGCCACCACTAAATAGCCTATCCCACCAAACCCTTTGTTTCCTACCGTAAGCCTAACATTACAACCCTTTAAAAGACCTCTTTGATAGTCTTTCCTAGGTGCTTACGCCAAAGCGATGGAGGTTTGATCTATTCTCAAGCCTATGGTAATCTATGTACTAGGACCGGTTAATGAGTGTTTATCTTCCATTTTCAACTTGTTATATTTCATATACACCGAGAGAGATGAGTATCCAAACACCCCATGTGAGGTGCTAGTATGTAATTTCCGTGCTTGTTATGACTTTTGGGGCTTATATGTGTTGTGGATTGTTTTAAACCAATGCTTCATGACCCCTAACTTATAAATTAATTGGCTAAAAGCACATTTGCTTGAGGACAAGCAAATACCAAGTGTAGGGATATTTGATAAGGTTTAAAATGTACCTTTTGAGGGTCGTTTAAGCCCTTATTTGATCACTTTTGTATCCGTTATTACTTAATATCGTTCTTTTTCACTTTTAGGTCTCTTGAAGGCAAATTCTTTGGAATGGCACTTATTTGGACGAAAAGGCGCGGATATCTGAAGAAAATGGCCAAAGTCAAGAATCGAGACACTCAAGTTCTTTGAAATACAAGGGACGGGTCGGTGCTTAATCCGCGACGCCGTCGGAGCACTTTTGTGACGGACGGTAGCCAAATTGCTTATTTTCAAGTGACGGTGTCGGGCTTTAAAAGAGTAGGTCGTCGCAACTCGGCGGCCTAGATTTGATCGACGGCGTCGAGATCGAAGGGACGGCGTCACAAGCACAAGGTGGCGCCGTCGCAAGACTAACGTGGCCAAGACGAAACCCTAATGGCGGCGACCGACGGCGTCACAAATCATAAGGTGGACGCCGTCGCGATTGTAATCTTATATATAGAATCCGAATTTTCGGTTTTAGTGTGTAGTCTTTTGGAGTAAAACCTAAACCGAACCAAGGCTGTCTTGTACAAGATTTTAGGGTTCTAAACCCTATCTTACATCAAGATAAGTGTTTTACTTCATTAATTCAATTATGTCTTCAATTATTTGTGTGTATGCTTGCATGTTCTCCATGTCCGGCTAATTTACTTGTGTGTTTGCTTAGGAATATGAAACTTAATTATTGAATATTGATTGGTTGTCTCTTATCTTAATTGTTAATGATCTAGTAATGCGATAGGTCATTCGTTGTGTAATTAATGCTTGATTGATCTTTGTGAACCTTAGACTATAACACTTAGAGCGGTTGTAGGCTAAACCATCCAAAGAGTGCCTTAGAGTTAGAGTTTATAATTCCTAGAGGTTTTGTAGACGAGACCCTTTGGTAAGTTCAAGAGTTAGGGACAAACGCATACCCTACGACTTTAGACACACAACGCGATTAAGAATAAGGACGTGACAATTCAACCATCAATAGGAGATAATTAAGGAGTAATAAAACCTAAGTAAACACATCTTTAAACCATCATACGAGCACACAATAATTAGACATAGACTACATACACCTTAGATTAGATAATTAGATAAGTAGAGTAATCGGTAGAAATACCAACCCCAAATCCAAACCCGAGATTCGTACCTTTCCTTTCCTAAAAAATATAAAAGATAAAAATAATCTTCCTCAACCCCAACCTTAGCGTAGTAACTTCTCACTAGCATTCCTATTCCCCAGAGAACGATATCAATACCCGTGGCTTACCCTAATACTACACTACAACGATTAGGTTCACCGCCTAGGGTGTTATAAAACTTGCTCGAAGAAAAGGAAGTTCCTTTGACCCGAACGACGCGTGTAGCGTTATCAGAACTAGATGAACTCCTAATATTCATGATCTTAGGGCTTCGAACATTAAGCTTGGGATTGTTATTCATCATATCGGAATGAAATAGTGAAGAGATTGGTTTTGACAAAACAGTATTCGCATCAACTTGGGAGGCAAGCTTAGATTTCGATGGTTTAAATCTTTCAGTTCTAAAAGCATTGGGCTGCCTAACTACAGTACGTTTTGAGTTGTTCAGTAAAATTGGCTTCCCCAAGGTTGATGGTTTTGCAAACTTAGTGTTCACCCTATTTCCGATAGATTTCCTAAGCTTATTTTTTAAGGCAACAATAGTGAAGCTCTTATCCTGAATTTGGGCTTTGAGGGCATCAATGTCTACCAACAAGGAGTTAGTTTGATCTGTCAACTTGGAATTATTCTCTGATAAGTTCTTTCTTAAGGACTCATTTTCCCTTAATAGGTTGGACACACAGAGCCAATTCATCATTCTTAGATTTAAGCGTATCACTCACCTCATGGTTAGGATTGTTCATCCCTATATTACACTTCTTATGCAGATCTGAGAGTTCTAATTTCATATTGCATATGGTTGAATCTTTGTTCTGAATCTAGGTTTTTAAGTGGTTAATTTCAAAAATTTCTCAAAATTCTGGGAATTCCGGATTTATGCAAGTTTTTGTAGCAAGAAAACTTTCTTCTCTTTGTTGTATTGCAATTTCCAAGGAAATACAATGTTTTTCAAGAATTGAGTATTTGTTTGAAAGTTCATCATAAACCCCTTTTTCAACCATGTCATTTGTTTTAAAGATTTTAGATTCGAGCTTAACCAAGAAACATTTATCAATATCATAATCGAGTTAGAATCAAATTGATCGGTACATTATTAAATGCATTATGTTGATCGATTAAGGATACCTCATCACATGACACCGGTTCATTTCTTGGTATGGCATCCGTATTTACTTCATGCACAAGCAGAGGTCTTGAAATGCAAGTTGTTTCAAGCTTTTCGACTACGAGCCTTTGTATTGAAAGAGATCGGTTTCATCATCCTTTGTTGTATCGATATTCGCATTCAACATCATCCGTTCTTTCAACTGATCCATTACCCGATTTATCACAACTTTCACTTGATTTATTCTGACACCCATTCAACTTATCATTCTCTTGAGCAGCTTCCTTAATGTACATTTCCACATTATCCATAAGTTGGATAAATGTGTTGATGAACTCACGAATTTCCATTCCATTATGTTTCTTGAATGAAATCCCAGTCATTTGTTGATCAAAGTCTGCAGAATATTCTCCATTGATAAATGGCTGAAATTGGTTGTAGATTACTTGAAGTGCAGCACTAGAATCATCCATTAATACCTTCTTTATGATAATTTGAAGCTTCAGTTGTTCTAAGTTCAGCAACACAGTTCTTGTCAATGTGGATAAGTCCTGACGGAAGAGAGCACTCCATGTTCGATCCCTAGTTATGGATAACAGTTGTGTGAGGTGCTGATGAAGTAGTTGAAAGGACTCGATGTTGCATTCCATTTCGCTTGCATCATGTGTCATTAATAGGTGTGATTCATTGATATTTGACTCAGAATGTGAAGGGTTTTGATCATAATTTTTTGAATCAGTCATGGTTAAACATTCTGAATAGCAGACTGTTTCATTGTTCTGTGAGGTATCATAGAATTCAAGTACTTTGGAGATTAAAGGGTCGGTGATGCATGTCATTGTGTTGATGGATATTAGGCACAGGTAACTTGCATCAATTCACCAAATTGCAAAGTACCTTGAAGACAAGTCGCTACTTACCCAAGTCGCTATGTTCTCAAGTTGCTATAAACCTTAGAAACAAGTCGCTAAATACAAGTTGCTAAGGCACCAAGTCGCTAAGCAGACAAGTCTTTAAAGAACAACTAGCTAAGTATCAAGTCGCTAAGAACAACTCGCTAAGTTTCCAAGTCGCTAAGTTGCAACTCGCTACGAACAACAAAGACAAGTCGCTAGAAATTGTATAGACAAGTCGCTAACCCAACCAAGTCGCTAGCCAAAGTGGAACCTCCACTAACTTGTACTGTTTGTTGGCTTGTCTCAATAGACAAGTCGCTAAGATCAAGTCGCTACGACTTAAACTACAACTCGCTGGAAATTACTAACGCAAGTCGCTACGAAGAAATGCACTCCGAGACTCAAGTCGCTAAGATGATAAACTTCAAAACCACACTTTTCAATCCAAAACAAGCCCAACCACGATGATTCAAGCTTTCTAAATCAAACCCCAAGCACTTACAATGATTCTAAACACAAAAGTACACTCAAAATTCAAACTTTAACACAAGAAATGATCCAAATGATGCAAAAACCACTAAACTTTTTCAAACCCAAAAACCATATAAAACCACTAGAAATCCAAGGATATGTAACAGAGATGATCAAACCATGGCTCTTGATACCAATTGTTGGACATTGGATTTCACAATCACACAAACAATCACAAATATGGGCGTATAATTATATGGTTTTAGAGAGAGAAAGTGGGATATTCTAGTAAGAGAAACTCATGGAAGGTTAGATTCCAAAAGAACATCAAACCCTCTCCCTTGTAGGGAGAGGGCTATTTATACAAAGAAGCACGCCCTCCTTCGGGTTGTGGATCAGGCATACAATGGGTAAAGACACGTCCTTCCTCCACGGTGTTGCACTAAGCTAAACTATGCTAATAACTAACTAATAAACTCACAAATAATGTAACATACGATATGTCTACGAGTTAACTTATGCTAGATAATATTTGGGGTGACCGACACTTTACTTATGGAATTTCTAATTCCTAACAATTTCAGTGGGAGCTCCGAGATTAATTCCCTGTTAGTCACCCATATCATTTCAAACTTGCTTTGAAATAATTCATTACTTTCCGAATATGAACAACCATTGCTTAAAGGAAAATTGCATTTTATTTTATAAGATAACACGTTGCCTTTCTGCTGTCGCTTCCTGAAGTGTTATCTATAGAATAATAATCCACAATTCCTTATTTCATATTATGGTTGTACAACTACTTATGATCTCTATAACATTATCATATTGTTTGAACAATCAATCATGTGTTGTTTGTTTTCATAATATGATTTTGTACCTTTCACAAGTGGGAGAAATCTCAAAGTGTGTGCAAGGAACAATAATATTATTGGTATCTCTTAACCGCAAGGTAAAGGAAACTAATAATTTTACTAGGACTTAAACACATTAGATGTTTAATGCCCTACTACATGTAAATAAGAATTCTACTAGGACTTAAACACATGAGATATTTATTGCCCTACTACATTCTAATAATGATTCTACTAGGACTTGAATACGCTAGATGTTGGTTGCCCTACTACATTCAAATGTCATGATATAGTGTTAAGATACTTCAACATTTGACTACATGTTTTAGTCAACATAATTATGGTTATATGATAATGATCATAATTTTGAAGTATAAATTAACTTGAAATTACTATAGAACTCAATAGTTTACGTTCATGATTACTTTTGTTAGTATAACTATGCTTACATGTTAAGACATAATTATAAAGTCCTTGAATTAGTCAATGACTTATAACATAAAGTATATATATAGTAAAAGTGTTATGTCTTCTAGTTAACACATAAACATAAGGCCTTTGAATTATTCAAAGACTTATAATGTATTATTGAAATATTCTGTTTTCTTGTTAACACATGAACATATAATCCTTGAACAGTTATGTCCCTTGTGAACACGTGAACATAAGGTTCTTGTATTGTTCAATGAATGCACATTATTGCATGCACTTGGTTCGTAAATACTTTATATGCAATTTGGCTCGACCCAATTGACAAGTATTTGGTCCAAAGAGAATTAAGTTATCTATAGAATTCTGATATAGTTTCACAATTCTAATAACTCATAGGATACCATTTCATCAAGGTATGTCTAATGTGTTGGATCAAACTTTATTCATAAAGTTTGGTTCTTGATAGCTTTAATTGCTCTACCTCCAAAACATATCAAGGTTAGAAATTGCGTGTGTCATGGATACACTCAATATAGTTCAAACATAGAAGGTATTCAAGACAACCCATAACTAAAAACCCTAATTCATTAGGGATTTGAGGTTTTACCACTCAAACCAATTGAATCATAAACCCTTTTGGATTTTTGATTGTTCTACACTTCCTAGCTTGAAGATTGTAGTTTGGGTAAATACTTTATATGCAATTTGGCTCGACCCAATTGACAAGTATTTGGTCCAAAGAGAATTAAGTTATCTATAGAATTCTGATATAGTTTCACAATTCTAATAACTCATAGGATACCATTTCATCAAGGTATGTCTAATGTGTTGGATCAAACTTTATTCATAAAGTTTGGTTCTTGATAGCTTTAATTGCTCTACCTCCAAAACATATCAAGGTTAGAAATTGCGTGTGTCATGGATACACTCAATATAGTTCAAACATAGAAGGTATTCAAGACAACCCATAACTAAAAACCCTAATTCATTATGGATTTGAGGTTTTACCACTCAAACCAATTGAATCATAAACCCTTTTGGATTTTTGATTCTTCTACACTTCCTAGCTTGAAGATTGTAGTTTGGGTGTTCTTCCTAGCTTGACAAAACACAAAATTATTGCTAGAACTTTTGGTTAAAGAGTGATACTAAATTAGAGTTTTTCTATAAACCCTAATTTGAGTTGTTGGAAGGGATTCCATTATGTCTTGATTTAAGTTCTGAATTTGTTAAAATCTTATGAAGCATTTTATTAACAAATCTTGAGATGAGAACTTAAAATGTATTTTGTGATTCTCCATAAAGAACAATTTATAGTTTCTTAAATACTTAGTATTTAGAGAATTGTCTCTACTTACAAAAGTAAGTGGGAGTATATACATATCTCAAAGTTTTTGAGAACAAAATACTTAACCTTCTAAAATTCACTTATTAATGTCATACTAAGGCTAAACATGAAAATGTCGACCGAAGTATAATGATTACTCTCATTCATAAATCCGAAAGGATGCCTCATCACTTGAGTGATATTTTTAATATCATTGCTGAGGAATATAAGTTAGAAGATTATTGTAAATCAGCTAACTACTAAAATATATTATCACATCTTGAATCTGATAAATGTTTTAGAACTATGAATGATAAGATGCAGTCCTTAAATGGCAAATCGAGTTTTGAGCTTGATTGTTATTTTGCCTAACAGTTAACCTATGAGGTTGGAATGAGTTTCTTTTGAAGAAAGACTCACAAGGACAAAATTGTATAAATATTAATGTTTGGCATTTAATAAGAAGCTTTTAATCATACTTAAGCAATTGACTGTGATTAAATTTTCTTATATAATACATGCATTAATTATATAAAGATATTTAATTGTCATACATGTGCTTTGTATGTTGAATATGACAATTAGATTTTATAACTCTTTCTTTATGATTACCTTTTGCGAGGACGGTGTGTAATCAAAAGGGTTATGAATCTATATTATCTTTATGTAGTATACAAAATTTGAGCAATCCATATTTTGAATTGGATCATGCATCTAAGAGCTGAGATCTTGAATTTAATTACAATATGATTCTGATTGAATTAAGATATCTCTTGAGTACATCTGACATTGAGTGGGAGCATTGTGTTTTTCCTTAAAATTTATATGTTGAAGATATCATTCTATTTAAGCTAGATATTGATCCTTAAGCTTGGAATGAAACTTCACTTGGAATTTAGCGAATAAAACAAACAACCTTGGAATAAATGTTTATCTGGAATAAACAAATGCGGAAAATAAGTCTGACACAAATGCAATATATCATTTGAGCAAGTCTTAAAATGATATATTTCACTTGGAATAATTTACATGGATGGAAACCTTGTGTTTTTAAACTAAGGGTTTATCATGTATATATTATATTTTGCATAAGACTAGTTGTTGCTTTTGTACAAAAACAAAATGAGCTGACAACAACAATATCTAATTAAGAGCGTTTAGATTGTTGTTTTTATGTTTACGAATTATAAAGCATAGTGTTGTATAAGTACAAATGATGCTAGAGGATTATTAATACTAGTTGTAGTAGGATTTTATCATTTATGAAAAATCTGCTAACTAGCTATGCTTAACATAGAGCATTGTTGCATTACACATTAATGAATGAGGATACTTTACACTTTTAGAAACTGTAAAGAAGATTGTCAGTATGTCGTTGATTTCTAATACCTCATGCAAGGTAAGACGACATCTCCATACTATAACTCTTGCAATAGTATGAGCATATGAGATAAGACACTCATCTTATATTTCAAATCACTCACTATATGTGATATTTGAAACAAGTATTCGGAAAGTTTACTCAGATGACTATTTAGTTTTTCTTGTAAAAGAAAGGTTGGTAATGTTGGAAACATTAGGCTTCAACTTACAAAATGAGTTTTCATGCATATCTGTTTTAGTATTTGGATAATTGGGATTGATAGACAATTTTTACTTTATGATGAATAAAGATACTTGGTATTTGTTATTCATTCATATAATAATTGTTATCCTATATTTGCATGTTTAATCCTTGAATGATTTTATTATTCTAAATATGTCCATTGTCGGTTAACAATATGGGAATATTGTTATGTAAGGAAAATGTGAATGTTGGTAATATTCTAACGAGAATGTGGATTGTTCCCGCCAAACTCATATGTATTCACTAGAGATGCATATTGGATTCCCCAACTTTCAAACATTTACTTTTGGATCCTTGTCATAAGTAAAATATTGAAAATGGTTTGTTATCTTCATCCTTAGACTTGAGATGCAAGCAAGTTCATATATGTGGATATCATTTTTTGTAAGTATACGCAAAACGCTATCTCGAACAAGGTAGTTATAAAGCTATATTTCGGAGTGATGTGAAGCAAAGATCCACAACACTTGTAGTCAATAAAGGATTTGTTACTCCACTTGATATGTGAGAAAGATACCATGGCACCTCTCCGTTTAATAAGATAATTCTTGGCCGAACCCAAAGGGTAATGCAAGATGATACTTGATTACATTTGGTATATCTAATTAAATTCTATAACGAGATTCTAAATGGTTAAACTATATGGAATGATTTGAGATCCATAATCCATGGTTTAACGGTATCTATAACAAAGGATGATTAGAGCAAGACATTGAATGACCATGCTACTGAGAAACTTTTACGAAACTATTCTCTTAGACACTTTTAGTTAAAAAGCGAGTGAGAGCATTTGCTAGGCATTTCCGTCGTTAGTTTTGTGTGCCATTCGACACTCTAACTCCCAAATGGGAGCTGTTGGTTTGTGGGAGTTGTAAACACACGTAAACGACTAGAATTGTGTGAGCCGATGGGGGCACACACGATAAACACGAGTGTACGTGTCGAACGTATATATAAATACTTGAATAATATACCCATTAATGCGTGCTACTTGACCCGATCACGCTAACCGACCCATGGACAGGTTCTTGATGGACTTGGGTCGGGTTGGAGCAGCCTTGGGCCTTGTGGATCCAACAGATCGGGCATGTAGAATTGTTTGGGCTTGCTTGCTTGTCGACCAAGCCAAAGATCCAATCTCAAAGTTGGTTTAGTTTGCTATATAAGCAAACCTATACCTCATGCATGTAATGACTAATTTTACTATACCTTAACCTGTTATGTAATTGATCCATCCAGCAAACCATATTCTTGATCAGATTTTAATAAATCTGATTAAGGTTGTTTTGTTTTATTTGAATCCTAAACTTGCATGATTCTTATACCAAGTTTGAGTTAGGTTTCATATTATATTACCCTTTTACTTGCTCCATGTGATCACGAAGTAAAGGAACTGATTGGTTCATATTTTGGTTTATCGGTCAATACAAGTCAAATATATCGGACAAAGCTTGTACGATATCGGGTATATACATTAAAACAAACATCTTGGCTGTTTGGAATTCTAAGCAGTTGCATGCATGACATGGGTTTTCTAGTTTGATATATTTAAAGTATTTTGTCACATGGTGATTGATTTTAATAATACGTTCTCGACTAGCCATTTATCGAACGTATACGTTAATCGGGTTTGTGTGTGATACTCTTCGAGGTATCTATTTTAGATACTTAAGGTTTCGTATTGGTTTCTTGTTCCGTTACTAGAGATCAATTGCCAAGCAAGGTTAGGGTTTCTTTTATCCCTTTTATTAATTAATTGTTATATTAATTAATCTTTATTAATTACGTGTTTAACCTAATTGCAATTACTAGATCCTTATCCGCTGCGTACTCGTAGAGGTTACTGGTTAACTTGTTCTTAAATCCCAACAATTAGAAGAAGCAAAATAATAATAATAATAATAATAATAATAATAATAAATAAATAAATAAATAAAGCTTATGGTCGGAAAATCTATTTTCTCTAATAAAATAAGCTTTTGTACAAGCCCTTCTAAGCGTGATGCATTAAAAATTCAATTAATATCCTTACGTGTAATTACCTTATTTAGCTCGGATGTACAACTCAAAATTGCAGGAGGCTTTTAAAACACACATTCAACCTACGCTCCTTCTTCAGTTATATTTGTAAACTATTCACAAGCATTCATGATTTTTAATATCATGTCTTCATCCGCTCCAAATCGATAGCTTGAAAATCTTCCTCAATACGCTTCATTTTTAAATCCGTAATCAATATTCAGTTTCAAATTCACCCAAAATATAACATATTCCTTCTCAAAATCACTTTAAATATCAATCGACATCAATCACACGGCTTCACCAATTCAGAATTCTAAAAACAAAAATAGGTTCTCAAAACTATTGCTTTCACCACTTCTTGATTCAATCACACGGCTTCACCAATTCAGAACAACTATTTGAATGTTTAAATCTTCTAATCGATTCATCCGGTTCAATATTAATCGCATCTATTGAAGTTTTTTAGGGTTTCAGCTTAAATCCCATAGTAGAGATTGATAACAGGATTAGAGTTATATTATTTGGATGTTAGAATAGTTAAATCTAATTGTTTTTCAAACCCTAATTACTTCCAATTACATTATTTGGATGTTTTTTTCTTCTAATCATCAATATGATTGTGTTTCTATTCAATTCATTTGGGTGTTTTTTTTGTTTTCTGTTTTCTTTTCAGGTTGTTGTGATACATATATGACGATTTTGGGAGTTTCTACATAGCAGGTAACTTTTTGTAAATTGATTTAATTTTTATTGATTTGGGTCTTCTTTGCTTAATTGTAAATTATAGTTGTATTGATATGGATTTTAGTTTGTGTATTATGAGCATTGTAGCGCGAGAATATAATTTCAACCATTTGGTCATGTGGCGTTGGCTTTGATATCTTACCCGGTTGGAAGATAATTTTTTGGGTTTTTTGTTAACTAATAGGTAATCAACGTATAGAAGCTCGATCATGGCCACTGTTGATGACTTGGATTGTGTTACTCATTGAAGTACAACTTTAATAGCCATTGATTAACAAGTATGTCCAAAGCTGTGTAATAATTGAGGTCGGTGTTGTTTCACAAACACAAACAAGCGTAAAAGTTTGTAACATATATAATCGCAATAGTTTATGTTTTTAATTTTTGTTGTGAAGATGATGATAATTAGGATGACACTGAAGCACTTATGGCAGAGGTTGAACAAATAAGGAACGAAAGAGCCGAAGAGAAACTGCACAAAGTAGGTTCTTCTCAATACGCCTGATTTGATGCATTGTTATCGTTCCTTTTCTTATTTTCTCAGTTTCATTAAAGTTCTCTTGTTGCTTAAATTTTGTTCATCTGAGGGTTATGTATGCATATATACGACAGACCAAATGGGTGAATAAAAGATATTAGCTTAAAGGAATAGGGTATAAAGAAACCGCTTACGCATATATATGCTTTTCGTGAGTTCTTGCCCTTTTGACCATTTGAGTTATTTGAGTCGAAATTTGTTGCTTCTAATGACTAATGTAATTAATCTTGATTCTGACAGACTGATAATGAATAAGGACCAATGAAGTATGCACTTGGAGACCCGGCTCAAGCATATTCCAAATGGGCTGCAAACATGGTTGTGGGTCTAAAAATGGGTGTCCCGTGGATCATGTGCAAGCAAGATGATTATACAGATCCAACTGTAAGTGTATCCATCCTTCCTGGTCATATTCGTGTTCCCATGTATTCTTTATCCAATGCTCATGGCCGCTTTTAGACTTTTGTCGAAATATAATATTCATCAAACTTTGTGCAATTCATTTTCTGATCAAACATAAAAACAATGGTTAGGATGGTAATATAGTTACAACTCATCTCTCATTAAAATAGTATCAAATCTTTAGTTCTTTTCTTTTATCTCTTAATTTTTAATGTAGGTTCACCGAGTTTGAGGCGTGGTTCATTCCGCCACCAAGACTTTGGCATTTTTGCGGCTAAACTTATACAAACGGGTGGATCAATTATAAATTACTATATGGGTAACTCTAATGTTTAGTTGTTCATATATGGTCGCTTAAGAGAGGTGGTGTGTTGTCACCGGGGAATATATGCTCAAGAGATAAGACTATTACAGGTATAAGTGTTTTCGTTCACGATTTTATATTATACTCAAACTTTCCGTATTTTACCATGAACCCGAATCATGAAGAACACTGTGATTCATGAAGAACACTGTGATTCTTAAATGTAACTTAATGACGTAGTAATAATTTCCACATATATTTTTCATTATTAGATTTTGTGCTAGTATGATCAGATTGTAGGTTGTCTTTAAAAATGTGATATGTAGCTCAAAGTTTCTTAAATAGTTCTTACACTTCCTCTATTTCATATCTCATCTGCTCAACATGTATCTTTTCTCCAATTTCTTTGTCTCATAGGGTTTTGAGTGAAGTCATCTCTAAAAGTATTTGGTTATATAATCTCATCTCGCTCAACATGTATCTTTTCTCCACCGCTTGAGCTTTAATAATCTCTTTAGGAAGTAATAGATACAAATAATCTCCTTTCCTCTCGAAATCGTTGTTGCGACTACAAAAGTCGGTTATTGCAAATGATTATTAGGATACCAAATAGTTAGCTAATTTAAAGGTTGCCAAAGTCCTTCAAGCTGCTTATTCACTGTGTGCATATTTTATCTATTTTTGCGACTTTGTGGTAGAAGAATGAAAATCTGTGCCATATGTTGTGGGTTAGGGTTTGGGTCAAAATAGGTAGTTTTGGTATGGTCGTGTCATGTTGACACCGAACACTTGTTTCTAACATTTTGAACTTTGCACAAGTTTTTAGAGATAGATTATCTCCCAATTTGACCCATTTATAAGTAAGTTGGTCGAAAGTCACCCCATATTGTATTTATAATACATTTTTTCTAAGTGCATGTAACTTTTAATCCGAAAGGTCATAATTATTACACTAAACACTTGCCATTTCGATAAATTGTTTACAAGACATTTACTCATGTTGTTAATGTGATCTGTTATGTGGACATAGGGGCATTGTTTGACAGACACTTCTATGTTCGGTTTGTAACAATGTGGTTGAATCGGCGGAGCATAGTCTTTTATTATACATGCATGCTCTCAAGGTGTAGGATAAGGTATGAAGGTTTCTGATGAAATTACAAGTTTGAGCAAGACCTGTGTTAAGCTGTTTGGCAAGAAAAATAACCTGATTGAGATATAGCCTTGAAACTAAAAGATACTCTTATAAATGAACTACTAAATTACTTTTACATATCAAATGAGATTTATTTGAAAGTTAGTATCAGTAAAGATACTATTGTTTTAGCTGTTATTAAAATATTGATTTTACTAATACACGATATGTTATTTATTTGGAGTAATATATTATTTTCCGGGGAATATAAAAATTACATCCATGCTATTTTTCAAAGATGATTCCTAAAGAGTTGCAATCTTTACGTTCCCATTTCGAGGGTCAAAAGCCAAAGATGTTTGAAGATTGTAATTTGTGATGAAGATGATAATATCTTGAAAAATACTACAATATAAGCTTAAGATATTTTAGTATATAGAGTCATTAACTATGTCGATATACAACTCATATTAAACTTATATAGACTATCGAAAACACAAGTAAGGCCATGTCAACCTTTATTTAAGAGAACACATTTTAAAATGTAATAGAACACATCATAGTTAATATTAAAGTACATGATAAATGTAAGAGAACACATCATAGTTAAGTAAACATAATTAAGTACGTGATAAATGTAAAAGAACACATCATAGTTAATATTAAAGTAAAAAAAAAAAAACTCAAAACCTCTTAGTAAGTTACATGTTAACTTAAAATAAAATATCTCGAAACTACTACAAACGTTGTTTACATAGACGCACTTCAAGGATTACTACAAACGTTGTTTACATAGACGCACTTCAAGGATTATAAAGATATTTAACTGTAATGAAACGTGTAGTAGGAGTGATTAAATGATCTAGAATATAAGCGTAATATATTTAACTATAATGAAACGGGTTGTGGCGATGGTAAGCACCTAAAATGAAACGGGGTTGTAGGAGTGATTAAGTAATTTTGAATATAAGCGTAAGTTATTTAAATGCAATGAAACATGTTGTAAGAGTGATTAAGTGATTTTGAATATAAGCGTTAGATATTTAACTTTAATGAAACGGGTTGTAAGAGTGATTAAGTGATTTTGAATATAAGCATAAGGTATTTAACTGTAATGAAACGGGTTGTAGGGGTGGAGTGATTAAATGATTTAGAATATAAGCTTAAGATATTTAACTGTAATGAAACGGGTTGTAGGAGATGGTAAACACCTAAAATCAAATGGGTTGCATGAGTAATTAAGTGATTAAGTGATTTTGAATATAAGCGTAAGATATTTAACTGCAATAAAATAGGTTGTAGGAGTGATTAAGTGATTTTGAATATAAGCGTTAGATATTTAACTGTAATGAAACGGGTTGTAGGAGTGATTAAGTGATTTTAACTACAATATATATCGTCATTAACGGTGTACTCCTAAAAAATATTCTTTGTCGATTAATAGGTTCTTTACTCACATATTCTCATCAATCGATCATGGATTAGTTAAATGTCAGTCTCTAATACGATTGGAAACCGTACACTTACATTTTTTTTAAATCATTAGGTGTTCATGGAACGGGCATTGGCTATTAACTTGATGAGCGCTCATTGAATACATTTGCTCTTCATGACCATCAATTTTGGAGACACCAATGCATGGACGTTTATTATTTTAATTATTAAAAACTCAATTGTTTATCGAATAAGTCACTTATTACTTATTATTCCTTTCAAATATTAATGGAACATGTTTACATTCTTTGCTTTTTTATCATCTCATTTATCTATTTCTCTAAAAACTAACCCGGTGTCAACGGGTCTCTAAGCTAGTGTATTATATTTATCATTTTCTATATGTACCGTTGTTCAAATCTAATTATTTTCTACAAATAAATTATAAACTTTGTTTATCTATAGTACGATAAAAAAGCATTTATGCCTTTTTCTAAGTAGAAATGGTTATGTAGGACCACTACGAATATCAACCTTATCACTTTAACAAGCAAACCCAACACACGTAACAACAGTTACGCGTAGAACACGAACAAACCAAACACAAACTTATGCGTAAAAGAAAGAAAAAATAAAGATGAATGGTGACTTGATGTTTATATATAAAAACCGTGTATATGTTGTGAATAAGATATGCAAACAATAAGTTGTATATTCCTTGAGAGAAAATACACACACACACACACACATTACACACACACCCTCAAATGACCATTTGAGGGGTATTTATAGTACAAGAGGTTTGTTGCCCTAAAGGCTTTCCATGGGCTTTTCGTGGACTTGGATTGGGCTTGGGATGCTTAAGCTTATACACGGCTTAGCATACCTTAACATTTAACCAATTAGCTTAGCCCAGTCCACGAGCCCGTTGACTATTCTATCACGATATCTAACACTCGTTACAAAGTTCCTAATCGTGAATAACCATCACTTCTAATAAAACTATTAAGGCTAACAATCTCCCCCTAAGGGGTGGTCATTCAAAAGATGCTCCACTTGATTGGTTCTTTACTTTCCTTGAGCTTGAACTTTGCGTGTAGATATAGAATAGTCTTGAATCTTTGTTCCTTTATGCTTTGTGATCAGATAATGTGGTTGTCTGCCGTTGTCAACTTCGTTGGTTAGGTATCTCCACGTCTTTCTCCACCATGCTCACACTTCTATTTGTCTTTAGGTTACCAATGATGTAGTTCTCGAGTCTTTAAACTTTGTAGATTCTTTGACATTGACGAAGAATCATTTTTAACTTTGAGTAGCCTTTGATTTTGATGAGAACTTTCATGTGTTGTTGGTATGAGCATGTGGCGAGTCTGCACGATCCATCCGCTCCGAAGCTTCCATAAGAAGAAAAACATAAAACAAAGTTAGTAATAAGCGGATTAAGACTTACAAGTTTGAATTTCGAGGGTGTTAATGACATAGTGTGAAAACACATCTCTAATTCTCACAAGGGCCGTTCTCGAACCTGAGTCCCACAAGTGAGATAACACGATATACCAAGTACATCTGATTCGGATGAGCCGAGGTACACCAAGCATCACCCCACGATCAGACCGTTTGAGACACACTAAGCGTAATCCACGAGGAGTTACCAAGTGACTGCTGTCGTGGCGCTGATGTTGACCCGGCGAGGAGTTTCCATTCAATCACCGAGGATCACAATTGTGAAACCTCTCATAAATGTTCTGGCAGATTGTTAAGACCTGCGTAGGACTCTATAATATATCACTTGTGTCCTTATTGATAAACAACAAGAGATGTCATGTCATGTGTTCCTATGAGATCTTTTGATGAATCTCGTGGCTCTAGACTCAATAGTGCATTTTGGTTTTCCTGAGCGGAGACTAGGGATAGGGTCTCCTTCTTCAATATCAGCAATCTCTAAGAGAAAGCCGATAGATTATGTAGGGTTCCCAGTGAGAATGAAACAAATCCCTTTTGAGAGGAATTGAGTGGCTAGAAGGTTTAGTGCAGTGCGTCACTGGGTCCATGACGTCTTTGTCTTCAATACCGGTGTCATCTTAGTGACAACCAAGAGTGTATGAGTTGAACCGGTTTCGCCCTAAGGTTGAATATGGAGGGCTATTTCTTTTCACCCTTTTCATTACATATCTTTTAATTCTTCAACCCTTCTTTCTCCTTTCTCACATTACTCCTTTTTCTATCATTCCTAAGGACTTCTAATACTAACTATATGTGATGTCCTTGGGTAGATCCCTCCACTCTGGCGGATCATAGGACCGGTTTCCTATCCTTAGTCACCTTATAACTCCATGATCATCCTATTGTTGCCACAAAACCATTTTCTTTGAAAATCTCTCGAGTGTCTATGATAGAAAACATGTTTGAGACACTCAGAGTTTTATATTTTCGAAACACTCCCCTTCACATGTGCTTATAAGTTTTGATGAATCGCATGCAGAGAGGGTAGAGTTCGCATGTTTTGAATTGATCGACTTTAAATGAACTAGACCGATTCGAGACACGTTTACATCACTAGATAACTAGCTTGAAATTATTACCCGTCCTAG
This sequence comes from Chrysanthemum lavandulifolium, assembly GCA_022545495.1. Lineage (NCBI taxonomy): Eukaryota > Viridiplantae > Streptophyta > Magnoliopsida > Asterales > Asteraceae > Chrysanthemum > Chrysanthemum lavandulifolium. Next base: position 208,425,025 of record CM040243.1, on the reverse strand, counting down.
TCAAGTCCATAGAAAGTTTCTCGAGATGGTACATGTTTCTTCGTCAATTCATTGGTTTCAACTGAGTCGAGCTCTTTTTGAGATTCAAACAACGATTTTGATCACATTTTAATCACGTCTCCTCCCCCTCAAAAATAGCATATATGTGATATTTTTGATATCAACGGATTAAAAAACATTTTAGAATCATTTGGGGAGACAAACGGATTTGATTTAAGCATGAATTTGGAACATTTTGTTTTATACTCCCCCTTTAATAAAGCATAATCAATTAAAGGGTTTTAGAGGGAGTTATCTTGAGCACAAAAAATTGCACAATCTTGAAAAGGTGCTCAAGATGATGATGATTTCTCACCATTTTTAAATGTAGTGCACTGAAGCGTACACTAGTGATTTTTTCTCAAAGCACGAGTTTTGATTTGAAAAATAATCAAAAGTCATCATTTCGGTCCGGGTTTCGTACTGATGTATACGAAAGCCATTATTGAAGAAATTTTGAGAAACGACATGTTTTGGAAAACAATATAAAGAACTCTCGCTCAAGCATCCATACATGCCCGTATCATTGTTGAATGACATTTCTAGATACGCATGAATATCGATTATACGAGAGACATGTCGTGAGAAGAATATTTTTGGATTTTGATTTTCTATTGTTTTGTATTTTGAAAGATTTTATATTTTTATATTTTGCTTTTGTTGGTTTTTCAAATTTTGTATTTTGTTTTCAAAAATATTTACAATAAGCTTTTGGAAAAATCATTTTCAAGAAAATTCGAGAAGACGTTCTAACTCCTCGTGGGTTAGGCTTCGCATTCCAATTCGTCGAACTAAATAGTCAAACCTTTCTTTTGGAAGGGCTTTAGTTAATAGATCGGCGAGTTGGTAATCGATCTTCACGAAGAATAATTCAACATTACCATTTTCGACGTACTCTTTGATGAAGTGATAGCGGACTCGATATGCTTAGTCTTTGAGTGATGAACAGATTGCATGATATGGCTATGGCACTTTTCGAGTCACAATACATAGGTATTTTATCGAAAGTAAAGCCATAATCTGTGAGTTGTGTTCTCATCCATAGAACTTGAGCACAACACGCAGATAGAGACACATACTCGGCCTTCACGGTTGATGTCAAATGTAATCTTGTTTCTTTGAAGACCACTTACTAACTTTTCACCCAAAATTGTGCTCCTCCGGATGTACTTTTGTTGTAACTTGATCACCGCGTGGTCCGCATCCGAAAAGGCAATTAGATCAAATCCGATTCCTTCGGATACCAAATTCCCATGTGAATGGATGTCTTCGTGCACCGAAGATCCGTTTTACCTCTTTGAGGTGCGATTCGGTAGGCTTTGCACGAAACCGTGCTAATAAGCAAACAAACAAAATGAATATCGGGTCGACTAGCGATAAGATACATGAGAGAACCAATCATGCTCGATATTTCTTGGATCAATAGGTTTCCCAAACAAATCGGCTCCAATTTTTGGTGAAGTTACCATTGGTGTTCGACCGAATCACAATTGTCCATACCATGATTTTCAAAATCTCGGTTGTGTATATAGCTTGATTTATAAAATTCCACGAGGGACGATGTATTTGTAAACCAAGAAAGAATTTTAGTTCCCCATCATGGACATTTCAAATTTGCTTTTCATGAGATTTTCAAAATGTTTTGAAAGATTCGGATTAGTGGACCCAAAGATGATGTCGCCCACGTAATCGAACAATCAAAATGTCGTTTTGCATTTTGTGTAAACAAGGTAGGATCAATTGTTCCTTTGGTGAAATTGTTTTGGATAAGGAAAGAGACGATTCGTCATACCACGCTCTCGGAGCTTGTTTTAAACCGTAGATTGCCTTTTTGAGTTTACGTAGTCCGGATGTTCCAAGTCGATGAAGCCTTCCGCCGACTCACGACACTTCTTCTTTCGTAGTTCCATTCAAGAACGCGGTCTTAATGTCCATCCGATAAACCGTGATGTTTTGTGAAGTGCATAGGCCAAGAATATCCTGACCGCTTCAAGTCTAGCTACCGGTGCGAATGACTCTTCAAAGTCTATCCTTCCGCTTGTCTCGTATCCTTTGGCCACAAGACGAGCTTTGTTGCTAATTACGGTCATCTCTTCATCCCTTTTGTTCTTCCATAACCACTTGAGATCAATGACACGAACGTCAATTGGTCTTGGAACCATATCCCAAGAGTCATGTAGGCGGTATTGGAGAAGTTCCTCTGCATTGCTTCTATCCATGCGGGATCCGCCATTGCCTCGCGAATGTTCTTTGGCTCGATATTGCTAATTGAGCAAAGGTAAATGCACAAGTCGCAATCGGTGGCAAGTTGACATCTCGCCCGAATTGGCCTTGAAGGTTCACCAATAACTTGTTCAATTGGGTGGTCTTTTGTCCACTTGAGTAGAAGGATACCGTTGGTTATCGTGTCGAGTTAGATGGTTCTCGTAAGTTTGAAGAAGATTCACCGATTCGTAGCAAACGGGTTTTCAAATAAGTCTTCATCTAACGTTGCATCGTTTCGGTTTTGGTTTTGCTCATCAACTGCTGGTAGAACGGGTGCAATAAGCGTATTAGATGTAGATGATGTAGATGGAGTTGGTGCATTGTTTTCGACCGTTGTAGATGCATCTTGTTGGTGGTGGAGGATGATTTTGAGCGGGTGCGCATGGAATGATGGTTTGATGCATTTGTCGAAGTTCCACCATAGTATTCATCGAACATTAATTGAAGAAATTCTCCCATTCTTGTTCTTTAGGATTGTCAAACGAAGTTGATTGAGCTCTTTGAGGTACGAGTCCCGAATCGATGTGTCCGTAAGTGCGGGTTTAGTGCGGGTTCTAGAGCGAGTCTCTCGAAGCCATAACTGTGAAAGTTCGTCAAACTTTACATTCATCGTCTCCATGATCCTCCTTAGCCTTCGTTATACACCACGAATGCCCTCGAGTTATCCGAATATCCAATGAAGATTCCAATATCACCTTTGCTTTCGTTTTCCAAGATCTTCTCGTCATTCGTAGGATAGCACAAAGCACCAAACACGTGAAAGTAAGAGATATCCGGTTTCGTTGTTCACAATCTCATACGGGTTTTATTGAATCTTGGATGGATGAGGATCGGTTCGAGTGAAACAAGCGTTAACAAACATCGACCACGTAAATAACGGTGCACTAGAATAGATTAGCATTGTGCGAGCAGCTTCCACAAGAGTACGATTTCTTCTTTCAACTACCCCATTCTCTGTGGAGTTCTAACGGTGATGTCGATGAGTAATTCCATCATCTTCAAAATAAGTTCTTAACTCCCGATTTGTGAATTCGGTGCGTTTCGAGTTCTTACAACCCCACTGGAGTTTGAAGAAGTACTTGAATACGTTTGAAAGGTGATGATGATGCACGGTGATGAGTCTCTAAATACTCATCATTTTGTACTATCTAGATCGCAAAATCATCCGAAAACACTCAAAATGCTTTAAAATGATAAAAATATCACAAATCGTTGTTTTATGTGTTTCAAATGCAAAATATCAAAATCGATGAAAACATATTAAATTTGCAAAATTGCGCTTTAGTCCCCAAGTTTCAAAAATTGTCAAAAGCAGTCCTCGAGCACAAAATTTCAAAAGTAAAGTCACCAAAGGTCCTTTTAAAATCATAAGTTGTCAAATTTAGTCCTTTGGTGAAAAATATAAAAGTTTTGAGAAAATTACAAAATGGTCCTTCAAGTTTCAAATTTGGCGAAATGGCCCTGGATAATTGGGAAATGGCAATTTTGGTCCTGTACTTTTGAAGATTATCAATTTCAACCCTTGGAGAATCTTTGCATAATTGGCAGTTTAGGCCCTTCAAGTTTCAGAAAATATCACAAAGGCCCTTGGATTATTAATGCCTTAATCTCATTTTGAACCCTTGTCAATCCATGTGACCCCTGCCACAACCCATTTTGGACCCCTTGATATTTAATATCTGCCTGGTCAAAGCCTTGGTCAAACCACTTGCCCGCCAATAGTCCTCCCTCTCCAACTGCTCTCTGAAATCACTCCACACACCTCAACCCCCCTCCTCACCATATCAATCTCCTTGTCCCCCCACCTCATCACAACTCCAAAAACCATTTAATGCCCCCCTCTCCTAACACTCTACCCCTCCAACTGTCAAAAAAGCAATTCCCGCCAAAATTGACATTTTGGCTAAATCACAAAAGTCTACCAAATGATCCGGAATCAAGTGGGAAGCAGTCTTAAGGACACGTGGAAGATTTGTGAAGTATAAATAAAGAAGAAGAAAGAAGAAAGCGAGAGTAGCTAGTTTTCATTTTTCTTTAAATGTCGTTTTTTATTCAATGTCTTAAACTAGTTTAAATTCTATAATTTTGTATTCGTGATAAAACTCAAGTTAATGTATCATTTGTGATCTGCTTTTAAGAGTTAATTTCATGGTTTGGTTAAAGCTTCATGTTTTATAGCTCTTGTTGAATATTTCCATTTCAAATTCTTATGTATAAGCTTTAGTTAGCTTATTTATAAGCTCAAAAATCTTAGTTAATCTAATTTAAGCTTTTGTTAAGCTTTAAAATCGATCTCAAGCAAGTTTGTGAAAAAGTCAACCAAAGTCAACGATTAGGCTCAAATTGGAGTTGAGAATGTTAACGATGTTGCGAGACCTCGAAATGGTTGGATTAGGTTCAGTTAGTGTAGTTTTGGGATTGGATTTGGTCTGCAAGCAAGTTGGTATCCTGTGAGTATCTGCTTCACTTTTCACTTTCAAGTCTACTTTGTACTTTATGCTCATTCTTGCATTTGTGATCATTGGTAGTTTTAACATGTTTAAGTAGTTACATTTAGGTTATATAACTTAGTTTGACCCTTCTTGCAAGCTGGTTTAGTGTTTAGAGCATTTTATTTGCAAAACAGTAATAACAAGGAGTGTTTGGATTTGTAGTTTAAACTGCCTTTAAGGCTTGTTCAGTGATAGTTATCTGTTAATTCATGTTGCTTGAGCTCATTTGAGCACATTTCAACCTTAGTTTAGGTCCGAAACACCACAAAGTCAAAATTCCATAGTCCACCTGTCTTAGCGACCCATCGTTGAGGTTTTGCATGTCAAAATCTCATTTTGTGTTTAAAATACTTAGGGAAAGTTTGCATTAGAGTTATTTCATCACAATACATCATTTCCAGTCCTAAAATCAAGATCAATCTTCATATTAGTCAACTTTTCAATTTCTGTCAAAAGTCAAATGTTGCAATTTTCAGTTTTGAGCCAAATGGAAAGATTTTTAATGGACTCATTTCTTGGTCAAATCAGATGAAACTTGTTGTTTTTAAAAGTCCTATTGGTCTAATTTCTTATGGTCATTTTTATATATTTTTGTGAATTTTTTATAACCATCAAAATAGCTTGTCTTTAGGGGCTTAGTTGCCCTGTTCAGAAACTCAGCATAAGCTGAGTTTTAGGCAGCTTTTGCATAGCTTGCACTGGGCTCTCAAGAGCTTGGCTAGGGTTGGTTTTTGGTATACATACTCTCAACCAGGTCTAGATCAGATTCCAATTTGTCTTTTTCAGTTTTAGCTTATATTGAAGCTTGTGCAGTAGCTTATAGTAGACACCTCAGCCACTGTTTTGGCTTATTAGCTCAAGTCATCAAATCTTTGCATCTTGATAATCAGTGGTTAGGACTAGTTGTTTCTTGTTATATTTTGGTCCTTTTAGCTTATTATAGTCTCTGTTTTCAGTTGGTGCTTGTTGGTCCTTATTTTGGCTTATCCTAGTGCTTATTTCATAAGCTATTTCACATCAGTTTCAGATTCTGCCAAACAAGCCCCTGTTTTTCTATTTTTCCCAGCTTTCTAATATTATTTTATAGTTTTCCTGAAATTTTCAGATTTTTCCAAGTTCATTTGCTATTTTTCTTAATTTAATTTAGTTTTAAGCACTTTTAATTAGCTTTAAATACAAATAATTAAGAAAAGGTTCCAAAAATAATTTTCATTTTCTTAAGTTTAGATAAATGTAAAAGCTTAAAAGTATTTTTCCTATTTTTCTCCTTTTATTTGGTATTTTAATAATTTAAATTAGTTTTAAATAGTTTTAAATTAGTAATAAATACATAAAAAGTCTAAAAATATATTTTCTATTTTAAAATTAGTTTTATCATATTTTAGATTTTCTAAGTCTTAACTTTATTTTTCTAGTCTTATTTCATATTTTCTTTTATTTTAGAGTATTATTAAATAGATTAAATTAGTTTTTAATTAATAATAATTAATTAATTAGTCATAAAAATAATTTTTCTTTTCTAATAATTTTCTTATATTATTAGGATTGTAAAAATGTATTTTTCATATTTTTAGGATTTATATTGTGTAAGTTTCACGTTTTTATTTTGTACGTTTACGTAATTTTTATTTAAACGTACGTTTTAAGTTTTAGGTTTTAAACGTTCATCACTTTAAATATAGTGATAGCGTTTATTTAATATTTTTTATCTTTTTAATCTTCTTAATTTGCATTTAAGTCGCTTTATTTTATAACCTTTTTCAGTAGTGTAATATTCAATCCTAATCCTTTCTGATCACTATCATTAGTGATCATTCTATCGTCTGATCAAGTGTTTAACACACCATTGAGTCTCCGTGGGACATAACGACCCGGGAATTCATTATATTCCCTGATCTTCATTGTATTTGTGTCTGAGCTGTTTTAAGTCTGTTTGACTTGACGGTTTTGCGCAGATCAAAATTTTGGCGCCGCTGCCGGGGAGGCTTTAGCGTGTGTTTAGCCATTTTCAGACCCATTCTTGCACATACCCCATCTTTTGTAAAATTTTTTTGTAAAGTTATCAAAAATCCAAAAAGTTCATTAACACTTTTCCTGAAGTGTTAACAAACCCAAAAATATTTTCATTCTTTGTTTTATCATCATGTTTTCAAAACACCAAAATATTCATCTTTACCCTCTCACATCTTTGATTCTTCATCCCTACCCTCTCGTTAACCTTTGATTCTTTCCATGTCTTATCCTCACCTTCTTGATTGTCGGTGGTGTGGTGGTCCTTATAATGGTGGCAATTGCCCCAGTTGTTGCATGGTGGAATCGAAAGCGGTCTGTCTATAACCAAGATCCCTATTCCTACCATAACACGGATCGATTTATTCCATCGCCTACCACACCGTGATACTCAGTAGTTTCTTGTTGTAAGTCTTGTGGTGGTTCACACTCCGATTCGATTGTCAATCGGAAACACGCTTGTCTATGAGCGTGTTCCCGATACCAATTATGACTACAACACATACCACTCACGTACCACATCGGTTGTATTGTTGTGAATTTTATGGGGTCCTCATTATGATTACCAATGTCAATCATGGAATCAAAATTTCTATGAATCGATCCTTGTTATAACACTCCTTGTTTTGACAATTTCCAACCCCACAATTTTCCGTCATTGAACAATTTCCGTCATTGATCAACATCCTCGTGAGAAAAGTATGCTAGAAGAACTTGTCAAGACCAAAGCGTCTCGCAACGAAAAATCTATGCTAGAATTACTTGAAGAAGAGGAACGAGCCGCTAAGATTCAAAGATGTCTTGAAGAAATACAAATCGAAGAACGAGCACTTGCAAGACGTGCCCGATGGCTCGCGACTTACATTGACGATGATGATGATAGTGACGATGATGATGAAAGTTTGTCGGCTGAAATCACACCCGAAGCTCCCATTGACTCTCTCATAATGGGGGACGAGCCTCTTAGCACTATTCCAGAAATGGAATCGTCTAGTGTTGAGGGCTTTGTTCCAATCCCAAGTGAGTCTGAGGGAATTCTTGACAATGAGTGTGATATGTCTTCTCCTCTTTCAAATGATCTTGTTGAGACTTTCTCAGATTTTGACAGTGATTATAGTGATGCCGATTCTTTATATTCTAAAGACATAGAATTTATTGATGCATTACTTCCACATTCCGAGATCGTCAACTTAGAAGAGGATGTTGACTATGTTGTTTCCACAACGATTAATACGACTATCACTAATCCCTTATTCGATTCGATTACGAATTTACTCTAAATTCGATTAATCCAATCTTTGATAGTGATGAGTCGACACGGAGACTATAATGGACGAGGTGCATATTTATAGCCCACAGTACCGCACATGTCCCACCTCCGTATATTCTTCATGAGGAGTTCACGGTGAACTTTCTCATATCATATCTCCGCTGGAGTATGATTGCGTGGATGGCAAAAATCATGATCGGGAGAGAATCTCAATTTGCATAGTTATGACAAATCTTCCCACCCTCCCTCCCGAGATGCCTTCCAACCCTAAGAGCTCAACCAATAAAATCCAAATAAGTGCAAGCGCACTTAATCCCGAGGAAGAAGATCTACTTATGATTGTTATCATGATCTTCCTTCTTTCTTCACCTACTCGGTGACTTCTCTCTTCTTCACTCCTCGGGAATGAAGACACTATCTTTGACCCGGCATTTTCAATTATCATCTGTGAGCCGGTTACGTTTTTCTATGTATATCTCATCGGTGTGGAACTTTCACGTGCTTCAATGTTTATCCAAACATTTTGAATGAAAGTCCGATGGAGATTGTTTCTTCCACTTTGCTTCCCATGAACAAATGAATTGGGTCGAGTCAAGCTAGCGACTCGAAATCAAAAACAAGAGCACGCACCATATGGGTTTTCACCCATATTTCGTCTTCTTACCCCTTTCTACCACCTAAGTGTGGGGTGATGCCCCAGTTATATATATATATATATATATCTTCTAAAAAAAAAAAAAAAAAAAAAATCTTCTTTCTAAATAATGGCCGTAATATTTCCCTTTTACGTTCTTTGTTTCGCATAACCGCGGTACTTTGAATATCGAGGCGATATTCATTTCTAATGTGGGGAATTCTCGAATTTCATATATTATCTACCCAATTCCCGTTTTGGCCAAAATTTTTTGGAGTAAGTGTTTTACACTTACTCAATTGGTTATCGATCCGCCATGTTTGATAAACAAAAGGATTGGCTAATCCAGAGCAAACGGCTCTTGGTAAAGATATCTCAAATCCGTTTATATGGCTTGCAATTTGCCCAAAATTGTATGGTCTTGACTCCCATCATCCTCAAAAGATAAAGAGTTGGCTAGCCCGCAAGATTATGGCTTGTGGTAAAGGCGATGGAAAAACCATAATTGGTAATCACTCACCAAAGATAATGTTGATAATTTATCTAAGAGTTGGCTAGTCCGAATGGGTACGGCTTCGTAAAGACAAATCAAATCCGTTGAAAGTCGGTGGTTTGCTCAAAATCACATGGTTATCGGTGTACCATGGTTCTTACTTGAATGAAACATTTGGCTACTCCGTAAGTAATGGCTTTTGGTAAAGAGTTTAAAATCCATTATGTTTTCTCAAATCATTGCTAGGGACTAGCAATATCTCGATGTGGGGATTGATGAGTCTCTAAATACTCATCATTTTGTACTATCTAGATCGCAAAATCATCCGAAAACACTCAAAATGCTTTAAAATGATAAAAATATCACAAATCAGTGTTTTATGTGTTTCAAATGCAAAATATCAAAATCAAATGAAAACATATTAAATTTGCAAAATTGCGCTTTAGTCCCCAAGTTTCAAAAATTGTCAAAAAGCAGTCCACGAGCACAAAATTTCAAAAGTAAAGTCACCAAAGGTCCTTTTAAAATCATAAGTTGTCAAATTTAGTCCTTTGGTGAAAAATATAAAAAGTTTTGAGAAAATTACAAAATGGTCCTTCAAGTTTCAAATTTGGCAGAAATGGCCCCTGGATAATTGGGAAATGGCAATTTTGGTCCCTGTACTTTTGAAGATTATCAATTTCAACCCTTGGAGAATCTTTGCATAATTGGCAGTTTAGGCCCTTCAAGTTTCAGAAAATATCACAAAGGCCCTTGGATTATTAATGCCTTAATCTCATTTTGAACCCTTGTCAATCCATGTGACCCCTGCCACAACCCATTTTGGACCCCTTGATATTTAATATCTGCCTGGTCAAAGCCTTGGTCAAACCACTTGCCCGCCAATAGTCCTCCCTCTCCAACTGCTCTCTGAAATCACTCCACACACCTCAACCCCCTCCTCACCATATCAATCTCCTTGTCCCCCCACCTCATCACAACTCCAAAAACCATTTAATGCCCCCCTCTCCTAACACTCTACCCCTCCAACTGTCAAAAAAGCAATTCCCGCCAAAATTGACATTTTGGCTAAATCTCACAAAAGTCTACCAAATGATCTGGAATCAAGTGGGAAACAGTCTTAAGGACACGTGGAAGATTTGTGAAGTATAAATAAAGAAGAAGAAAGAAGAAAACGGAGAGTAGCTAGTTTTCATTTTTCTTTTAAATGTCGTTTTTTTTATTCAATGTCTTAAACTAGTTTAAATTCTATAATTTTGTATTCCTGTGATAAAAACTCAAGTTAATGTATCGCTGTGATCTGTTTTAAGAGTTAATTTCATGGTTTGGTTAAAGCTTCATGTTTTATAGCTACTGTTGAATATTTCCATTTCAAATTCTTATGTATAAGCTTTAGTTAGCTTATTTATAAGCTCAAAAAAATCTTAGTTAATCTAATTTAAGCTTTTGTTAAGCTTTAAAATCAGTCTCAAGCAAGTTTGTGAAAAAGTCAACCAAAGTCAACTGATTAGGCTCAAATTGGAGTTGAGAATGTAATTGATGTTGCGAGACCTCTGAAATGGTTGGATTAGGTTCGATTAGTGTAGTTTTGGGATTGGATTTGGTGCAAGCAAGTTGGTATCCTGTGAGTATCTGCTTCACTTTTCACTTTCAAGTCTACTTTGTACTTTATGCTCATTCTTGCATTTGTGATCATTGGTAGTTTTAACATGTTTAAGTAGTTACATTTAGGTTATATAACTTAGTTTGACCATTCTTGCAAAAGTTGGTTTAGTGTTTAGAGCATTTTATTTGCAAAACAAGAATAACAAGGGTGTTTGGATTTGTAGTTTAAAGCGCCTTTAAGGCTTGTTCAGTGATAGTTATCTGTTAATTCATGTTGCTTGAGCTCATTTGAGCACATTTCAACCTTAGTTTAGGTCTGAAACACCACAAAAGTCAAAATTCCATAGTCCACTGTCTTAGCAGCCACTGTTGAGGTTTTTGCATGTCAAAATCTCATTTTGTGTTTAAAATACTTAGGGAAAGTTTGCATTAGAGTTATTTCATCACAATACATCATTTCCAGTCCTAAAATCAAGATCAATCTTCATATTAGTCAACTTTTCAATTTCTGTCAAAAGTCAAATGTTGCAATTTTCAGTTTTGAGCCAAATGGAAAGATTTTTAATGGACTCATTTCTTGGTCAAATCGGATGAAACTTGTTGTTTTAAAAGTCCTATTGGTCTAATTTCTTATGGTCATTTTATATATTTTTGTGAATTTTTATAACCATCAAAATAGCTTGTCTTTAGGGGCTTAGTTGCCTGTTGTAAACTCACATAAAAGTCGAGTTTTAAGCGACTTTGCATAGCTTGCACCTGGGCTCTCAAGAGCTTGGCTAGGGTTGGTTTTGGTATACATACTCTCAACCAGGTCTAGATCGATTCCAATTTGTCTTTTCGGTTTTAGCTTATATTGAAGCTTGTGCGGTAGCTTATAGTAGACACTTTCACCCATTTTTGGCTTATTAGCTCAAGTCATCAAATCTTTGCATCTTGATAATCAGTGGTTAGGACTAGTTGTTTCTTGTTATATTTTGGTCCTTTTAGCTTATTATAGTCCCTGTTTTCAGTTGGTGCTTGTTGGTCCTTATTTTGGCTTATCCTAGTGCTTATTTCATAAGCTATTTCACATCAGTTTCAGATTCTGCCAAACAAGCCCCTGTTTTTCTATTTTTCCCAGCTTTCTAATATTATTTTATAGTTTTCCTGAAATTTTCAGATTTTTCCAAGTTCATTTGCTATTTTTCTTAATTTAATTTAGTTTTTAAGCACTTTTAATTAGCTTTAAATACAAATAATTAAGAAAAGGTTCCAAAAAATAATTTTTCATTTTTCTTAAGTTTAGATAAATGTAAAAAGCTTAAAAAGTATTTTTCCCTATTTTTCTCCTTTTATTTGGTATTTTTAATAATTTAAATTAGTTTTAAATAGTTTTAAATTAGTAATAAATACATAAAAAGTCTAAAAAATATATTTTCTATTTTAAAATTAGTTTTATCATATTTTAGATTTTTCTAAGTCTTAACTTTATTTTTCTAGTCTTATTTCATATTTTCTTTTATTTTAGAGTATTATTAAATAGATTAAATTAGTTTTTAATTAATAATAATTAATTAATTAGTCATAAAAATAATTTTTCTTTTCTAATAATTTTCTTATATTATTAGGATTGTAAAAATGTATTTTTCATATTTTTAGGATTTATATTGTGTAAGTTTCACGTTTTTATTTTGTACGCTTACGTAATTTTTATTTAAACGTCGTTTTAAGTTTTAGGTTTTAAACGTTCATCACTTTAAATATAGTGATAGCGTTTATTTAATATTTTTATCTTTTAATCTTCTTAATTTGCATTTAAGTCGCTTTATTTTATAACCTTTTCAAGAGTGTAATATTCAATCCTAATCCTTTCTGATCACTATCATTAGTGATCATTCTATCGTCTGATCAAGTGTTTAACACACCATTGAGTCTCCGTGGGACATAACGACCCGGGAATTCATTATATTCCCTGATCTTCATTGTATTTGTGTCTGAGCTGTTTTAAGTCTGTTTGACTTGACGGTTTTGCGCAGATCACCTGGTGCTTCGTCTTTTGATCTCAAGAACTTAACCCATGTATATCTCGAATAATCATCGACGATAACAAGAATATACTTTTTCCCATTAATGCTTTCAACTCTCATTGGGCCACATAAGTCCATGTGCAACATATGCAACTTTGCTTCCGAACTAGGTACGGATTTGGGTTTATATGATGCTCTTTTGCTTTTTCCTTGTTCGCATGATGGACATTAGTGATCCTTGGTGTATTTGAATTTTGGAAGTTCGTTGATGATGTTGTCTTTGGCAAGATTGTTGATGGTGTCAAAATTGAGATGGGATAACCGTCGTGCCACAACCACGATCGTGTTCCGGATGCTCGTGTCATAAGACATATTGGTGATGAAGAGGCCATTTTGTTGATGTCGATAGCATACAAGTTTGTATCACGATTCCCGTTAAGAGATCGGTGCCATCCAAGTTTCTAACGAAGCGGGCATTTTCCTAAAAGCAACCTCTAAATCGCATCACGAGGCGCCTGATCGAAACAAATTGTGTCCCAACCCTTCGACATAGTAAACCCGAGTGATCAAATAATTTCCAAGCGGTAGATCTCCATAACCCATGATAGGCGCTACATGATCATTTCAAACGTCACGGTTCCCATGAATTTCGAGACGAAATTGATCAGCAGACTTCAAATTCCGGTCATGTGCTTGGAGCAACCCAGTCGACGATCCAAAGACAAATTTTGATAACCCGCGATTCTGTAAAAAGAATATTGTGGAAACCGTTTTGATTTTGGTTCCTTTGGGTTGAGGTAAAATCGATCACACTCGAGAGGTTTTCTACATGGAAGTCGGTTTATCACTCATTGTACCATTCGGTGTGTAAGTTCTACTGTGGGTTTCAAATATCATCCCTAAAGTATACACGTTGGTTCTGTCGAGAGTGTAAAGCCTAAGTTTTGCAACTAGTCTTCCTACTCGTTTAGTGTAATTACTTTTTGGGATGTTCTTCTTAACAGGCTTATCATTCACATTCTTAGAAACACAATCATCTTGAACATTTAAAGATTTCTTGCAAGTTAAACAAAGAGATTCAACACATTCAATAGACTTAGCAAGTTTCATAGGTTCAGTACATTCAGATGAAATGTCTTTCTTATTCAAACGCTGTAAATTCCTAGGGTGTTCTTCTACTTTATTCTCTTTATTCAAGCTACTACTCCTAGAGGCAGTAGAGACTCTATTGTTCCTTGTATTGCTCTTAGGCTTTAGTCTGCTGCTCCTAGAGGTGCTTTCTAGTCCTGTAGAAGGTAAGGCACATGCATTAGGATTCACATTTTTATGAAGGGGTGGTTTCACTATCCTAGTCTCTTTAGATGTGGAGGCGGGCGCATTAGTGGTACTCATCTTAAAAGGCCAGTGCTAAAACTTTTGGATTCTCGATAACCGCTTTCCTTTATCAACATTATGTTTAGGCAAGGCGGTGGAGTGGTGGTTTTGATGAAACATTTTCTCATTGACTTTTGGAGGAGGCAAAGAAAGCAGACATTTTGGTTTTGAAACCGATTTGGGAATATTTGCTTTCTCCATGATCAATGGTTTTGTAATCACAGTTTCCACGCCTTTCCTTTTTGACTTTCCGGTGAGCCCTCAAAAGATCATTTTTCGCTTTCATGTCATTGTAGGCACGCTCATCGACAATTTGTCATACTTTCATTCCTCGGTTTTTCGATCAAGTTGTTTAAAATATGAGACATTTTCTTTTCAAGTTTCATAAGAGCTTTTCATATTTTGAAACAATTTGGAGGTCTCGGATCGAGACTTTCATGATCTTATTGAGAATATGTTTGCAAAATGATGGACATAATATCATGAGTCGAACATCTTCAAGAGAGAATCATTTAGATTTTCCAAAACTTTGATGTGTTCAACACTTTCATTAGCTTGTTTTACTGTGGATTTATGGTCCTTGACAAAGTCATTTGTTTCTTTCAAAAGGCTTGTTCAAAATGAATTACCCTTGAGTTGATGTTAGTCGGTGAGGGCAATTGAGTTTCAAAAACTTTTCATTCAATATCAAAACTATTAAACCGGATGTTTGTTGTAATATTGGTTTTAGTTTTCACTTGTCTCTTGAAGATCCATAATTCTAGTTTTCACATTTTCCAAAATACTTCTCGCATCACTTGTGTTAAAAGGATTGTTTGAAGACATTTGTTCAATGTTCGAAAGAGATTTGGAGACAACAAGCGGTTTTGAAGGCGATTTTGAAAGCGGTGTTGACACTTTGTTTGAAACACTTGGTGTGGTGGAAAGCGTTGACTTTTCTTTTGAGAAACAAAAGGAATACCATTAATTTTGTTCCATTTATTATAATCAATAGGTTTGATTTCCGGATGTTTTTGTTTAATTTTTGATCTACTCTCCTTAGATAGTTCCAACGTTTCAAGAGAATCATGCACAATTATAGGTTCATGCAATGGTTTTCCATTGTTCAACACATTCCGTTCTTTCTGAGCTTTCTTGAGAAAACAAGGAGGTGAGTTACCAAGAGCCATTTTTTGCGAAGTATGAAAAATCGGATTTACTTGATTAGAAAGCATCTTGATTGTCTTAGCGGAATGACCCGTTGTAAAAGTAAATTGTCCAATTTTTGATCGTTTCGGTTTTATCCGAATCTCATCAAGAAGAGAATCTTCTCGTTTTGCAAAATCGATTATCAACTTCTTCTTCTTTTCAAGATCGAATATGTTGCTTTTTGTTTTGAAAGTTGGTCATTTAGTTCGAGAAATTTCCTTGTTTAAAGATTTGATTTTCAAATTGATTCACATCAAGTGTGTCATACTTGAGTTGCAAATCTTTTTCTCTTAAAACAGAATCTCGATAACCAATTTCTAATTCTGACATTTTGTTTGTATGAAATTCATAGGCTCTGGCGTTCTCTTTGTAACTCTCAAGTTCAACGGTCAATTTAGCATTCGCGGCCTTAACATCGCGATTGACCGTTCTAACTTTCTCAACTTCAATGCCACATTGATTGATTAATGATTCAACATAAGCACGTGTTTCCTCATCAGTCTCGGTATTTTGTGCCACGACCTCCACTAGGATCCACATCGGAGTTTCGAGTTAGTATTGCTACAACTCGGATTGTCCATGTATGTGTCATAAGTAGGTGTCTTGGCGTCACGAATCTTGTTCGTCATGAGTAAACACATCAAATATGACATTGTTATAACATGGATCAATGATTGGTACCTCGAGATCGCATTGGCGTCATAGGCGGAGGTGAGTCGACTCAGTGTCATACTTAGCTTCACAAGATTTGCCATGAAGATGCAATTCGCATTGAGTTCCTCGAGGTCTTCCAATTCATCCACAATAGCGAAAAGTCATTTTCCTCGGACTCAGCTGTAACCCCGCTTCATGCTTATCGCTAACAAAGCGACTTTTCAAGAAAATCACCGATCTTCTTGTGCGGTTTAGTGGGACGGTTTCTTGCCATGTGACCCACTCCTTGTGAGTTATAACACTTAACCGATTACCACGATTCACATTTCCATAATTCCCAACGATTGGGTCGCAACATTTCCATTCGATTACCATCGCTCTATTCCCAACATTACATCCATTCGATTTCCAACATTTCGACCCAATGATTACCACGATACGGGCGCTCGATTACCCATACGAAATCCAAGAGCATATCCTGCGATTCCCAATAACTCCAACCATTTGTCCTTGATGACCCATATTCACTCCCGGTTGACCAATTTGCTGCTATGCGAGTGTTTGATGATATCATTTGGTTGTTGTTAGTAGGTGTGGAATAGCGACCTTTGATTACTTTACCAAGAGAAAGTATTTGGGACATAGAGTCTTCTTGATCGATTGAGATCGGTGATTCCTTGTTCACGGTATTGTGGATCTTGTTGTTGAATGACTTGTTGTTACGGTGGATAGAATTGTTGTTGTGGTTGTTGTATGTATTGTTGCAAGTTGTTGTTGGAAGATGATGAAGCTTGTTGTTGTGTATTCACTTTGAAGGTTGAGTCTTTGCAATAAGTGCCAATGGATCATGATTCTTTGCCAATCTTTCTTTCCCGACTTCATTCGCCGACTTGGTTTTGTTTGAAAATCATTCATTGATCAAAGTTCACCGATGAAGGTCTTTTGTTTGGTTGACAATAGTGACATATCGTCCCCATTCTTACGGAAGATTGTTCAGAACTTGATGTTTTGAGCGATAGTTCGGGTGTCGACTTGTTTACGATTAGCTCATTCATCAAAGTGCAAAACCTTCCATAGTAGGATTCAATGGATTCTCCGGTGTAGATGTGAACTTTTCCCATTCGCTAGCAACTTGTTCTCCATGTCTTGATGACCAATTTATGTTCCATGACAAAGTCGTCTAACACGTTCCCACATATCGAAGCGGTTTCACTGGCTCACCGCAAACAAAGATGTCTATTGGTAAACCCAGTTGGATAATATGAATTGCCATGTCATCGCTTCGACTTGTTTCGATCCTCTGCGGTGTATTGATTCGTATTGAAGGCGAGAAGATGGTGCGACGGAGGTGTTGCATCAGCATTTCGGTACATGAACTTGTCGAGGCTGGAAGGGTCCATCCCGAATGGATTTAATCATGAGTTTCCATTAGGTTTGGTCTTGATGTGGCGGAGCATTCGACTTGTCCATTGAAGATAACCACCTTTTGCCAACATAGGAGGTCGGTTTTCGCACCATTTGCATGAATGTCTTGTTGAGTTGCCATTGATGAAGGTATGATATGATAAAGTTGATGTAGGATCGATTCAACGATAAAGGAGTTGTGGTTGATGATGATTAAGCTCAGTTGAGGTGTTTCAGAAAGTCGTACTCGTAACCTTGGTTCTTAAAAAAATTTCGCCCTCAATTTGAAATTCACTATAAAAATCAATTCTAAGATCGTATGAAAAATTTGAGTTATGACAATTTTGACGCCAAATTTGACCCGAAAATTTTGAATTTAGGCCCAAAAATTTGAATCTCGCGTAAAAAATGAACGTTTAGTCTCCTCAAAAATTTAAATTTTACTCAAGTTTTCCTTAAAAACTTTTTTTTTTTTTAAACCTTTATGCGTAGAAAGAGCTTAGGCGAAAGCAGGAAGTTACAGTAGAGCGAGGCTTAGGCGAGGATCTTATGCGTAGGATCTTATGCGTGGGATCTTAGGCGTGGGATCTTAGGCGTAGGAATCCTTAGGCGTGGGAAATTCTTGTCGTAGAACTCAACTTACGCGTAGCAAGAGTGCTTCGCGTAGGAATAGCTTACGCGTGGGAATGGCTTCTGGCGTAGGAATGGCTTACGCGTAGAATCCAAAAATCCTTTACACTATCACGGTAAAAGATATCCAAAAGTCGAAGTGTTCCACAAACTTATCCAAGTGAGGAAGCACCGAGTCACCGTTATAGCTCGAAGATTCTTCACCAAAAGTTACGAGTAGAAAACTAGGGTTTTGACTTTTGACTTCTACTCGTAAGAAATTTCCAACGATTCAAATGATTTCTTTTGCACGGATAGCCTTAAAACACTCGAATAACCCAAAATGTTGGCCTTTTTCACCCAAAGTGCTTAGAAAATTACAGTAGAAATGACCAACGAACCAAAACGAGTTTAAAACTTAACTAAAACGCGTAAAGCTTCAAACTTTTGCCAAAACTAGAATCTTTAACACTATATAAACCTTAGACCATAAGAATCTTGAAGATTTAAGTGCAAAATAAAAGTTTTATCGTGAATCTTTGAGAACGAAACTACGCCATTACTACTAAAAAACTTCAACCAAAACACTCCTAAACTATTGTTAGGCGATTGATACCAATTGTAGGACCACTACGAATATCAACCTTATCACTTTAATAAGCGAACCCAACACACGTAACAACGATTCTGGCGTAGAACACGAACAAACCAAACACAAACTTATGCGTAAAAGAAAGAAAAAATAAAGATGAATGGTGACTTGATGTTTATATATAAAAACCGTGTATATGTTGTGAATAAGATATGCAAACAATAAGTTGTATATTCCTTGAGAGAGAAAATACACACACACACACACACACTTTCAAGCACACCCCTCAAATGACCATTTGAGGGGTATTTATAGTACAAGAGGTTTGTTGCCCTAAGGCTTTCCATGGGCATTTCGTGGACTTGGATTGGGCTTGGGATGCTTAAGCTTATACACGGCTTAGCATACCTTAACATTTAACCAATTAGCTTAGCCCAGTCCACGAGCCCGTTGACTATTCTATCACGATATCTAACACTCATTACAAAGTTCCTAATCATGAATGACCATCACTTCTAATAAAACTATTAAGGCTAACAGGTTAAAAATTCAGCTTACACACTTGACTATTATGAAATGATTTAGTTATATACTAATATTAGTAACTGACGTGTTCCTTAAAATGAAATTCATTTATGTAAATAATAATATAAATAATTGTAACCGAAAACATTTAAAATACAATTAAATAAATAACCACTGTTAACTTTCTGTTACACAATTTTATATTCACGTTAAATTATAAGTTACTTGCTTTAGTATAAAATGGATTATGAAGAGACGATTCATTTTAAAAAGTGATTGTGTACAGTTTGTTAACGTGGTGAAAGAAGAGATGTTGGCTTAAGATGGTGAAGTCAACCACGATGTCTTTTGCAATACTAAGAATTGACATTGTTTTATCTTTACATTATCACCAACTACGACGTGTCATCACTATTATTGTGTACCAAAACACTACCATTGTTGCTTTCTCCCTTTTTGGTTCTGGTGCATTGCACATGTACTACTATAATGTATAAAGATGATTGTGATGCTTCAATTATATGCTATTGTGGGGTATTTGGTTACACGGATACCAGCCACCGCAACATGCGAGTACTCGCTAGTTTTATGTAAAGGTTTACCCACTAAACCAACAGCCAGTTAATGGGATTTTTTTTATTTTTTATTCAAGCCTAGTTTAAACATAAGCTAAATATGCCAACAAGGATCCGATAGACCAAAAAAAAAACTTCGATCTATCACATACACACACAATACTTTTGTTTCCCTCACAAACCCTAGATCTTATTAAACTCCAAAATCACTGTCGATTTCAGCAATTTTTATCAAGTTGATTGGTGCCAAAGGTACTATACTTGTTATTATATATGATTGTTTTATTTTGTGTCTTTCAAGTATGTATACATACTGATTGTATTTCTTAAGGTTTCGAAAAAAATTATAAAGATAAGTACAAAAATCAAAAAATCTCTCTCTCTCTCTCTCTCTCTCTCTCTCTCTCTCTGATTCTTTGATCGGAATACGGATGAGATCATGTTAGGATTTAGTAAATCCGTAAGTTAAAGACTCGGTCACCTCAAGTATTTGTAAGAATTAGAAAGCTCGTAATCTTAGTCGGTTAGTTATATTAAGTAGTTAGCTTAGTAACACCATGGATGACGGACGGGTCTTTACCCACTATATACCTGATCGACAGCCCGTAGGTGGCGTATTTTGTAAAAACTATAAATACCTTCTACCTCCCAAGGTAGAAGGTGGAGCTTCATAATATGACATTTACTTTCTCTCACTAGAAGTTCCCATCCTCTCACTTTATCTCTCTAAAACTCTTCTTAATATTCGATCCATAATCCTTGTGGTTTGTGTGTTTATGGTAACCAATATATAACAGATCAGAAAGGCCATCATTCTCTCTCTCTCTCTCTCTCTCTCTCTCTCTCTCTCTCTCTCTCTCTCTCTCTCTCTCTCTCTCCCCTAACTGACCAAACAACATTTCCCGCCTATATTCCACCATTTTCATTCACTAAAAACATTGAATTTACCACTTTTTTTCAATAAATCGAAATTCTAATTCGATAGAACGACTCTATATTGACTTTATTACGCACATTTCTATTGGTTTGAATATTTGTTTTTTGAGTAATTTTTTTATCAGTAGGTGGTTTTTTAGGGCAAATTTGATTGAATTCTTATAAGAATCCCAATTTCCAAAGTTTATCAATACGCTTATAAAGAACTGATGATAACAAGAATTGCAATTATGTCAACAAAGAATAGGTCATCCAAATGAGCGATTTGGGTTGCTTTGAGATTTGGGGATTCAATCCATGGTATTTGAATAATGGAAGGAAATCATCTGATGAAGGAATTGAAACAAATGAAGGTTGCGGATAAGCAGAATGGGGATGTCAATATTAAAGATATGGTGGATATGGCAAAAGAGAGTGAAGAGGGTTTCATGGAAGATCTTAATGGCGAAGCTTTTTCTTTCCTCAATAAGCAGGTTAACTCTTCTCCAAATATTGATGTACATGTTAAAAATTGTATGGGAAATGGAAGCAGTGGAAGATTATGTTAATAAGGTGTTGAATGGTGTAGATAAGGAGAAAATTATTGTTAATTCAATCAATAAGGAATTAAATGTACATAATGTACAGAAAACAACAAATAAGGGGAATAAAATTGAATTGAGGATGGTGTAAAGAATATTGTTGAAAAAATGAAAGCTAAGGGAAATAGTGGTAGTAATTTTACTGAAAAAATGGCTGCCTCTAAATTGGATAATAAACTACAAATTATCTCTACTAATTTTGATGAAAATGGAAGTGAGGTAGTTGTACTCAATGATAATCTTGGGCTAGGAAGTACTAAATGGAAGAGGACAGTATACGGGAGCTTGTAGGATGTCATATAAGTCTGAATGAAGCCAAATATCACCTAAGGAGAATGTGGAATAAGTTTAGACTAAGGGATATATGTGTAAATGAAAAGGGAATTTTCTTTTTTGAATTTCATGATGAATAAGGATTGAATGCAGTTATTAGCAATGGACTCTGGATGGTGAATAACAAGCCCATGTTTGTGAAAAAATGGAGCATTGATGTATGCTTGAATATAGCATAATTCAAAATATTGCTTGTATGGGTTAAACTTGCGAATGTATAGATCCAGGCATGGAATATGTAAGGGATTAGTGCTCTAGCTAGTAGCTTAAAGAAACCAATTATCATGGATGAATTGACTACTAGAATGTGTACGACTAGGAGGGTTGAATTTTGATATGCAAGAGTGTTAGTTGAACTTAGTGGAAAAGAAATCAAGGATAAGAGTGAAATAGTTCACAAAAGAAAATGAATGAATGATGATATGAAAAAAGTAGTGGATGTGGAATATTTTTGGAAACCTCCAATTTGTTCACACTGCAAAGTGTTCGGGCATGAATTGCAAAGGTGTATTATGAAACCAATAACTGAAATGAAAATGGAAAAAGGCAATGATAATGGGTTTACTATTGTGCAAAATAGGAAAAGATGGAATGATGGAAATGTTAATAATAATATAATAAATTGACAAAATGGCTATAATAAGGTTCAGAAGAATGTAGGGAATCTCAGAAAAAATATGGAAAAAAGAGCTGGGAAGGTTGAGTATAGGAAAAAAGTTGATTATGGAAAGGAAGAAATACAATATTAAGGAAGGAGAAAGGGAAGGTGGTAAATGAAGTTAGTGAAAGTAGCAATTCTTCACAGATGAACGATCAAAACAGAAAAAATGCTGAGAATAATAATGCAGGGAAAGTAAAGGAGAGTGTGATGGATTCAGATATGTTCACTCTACTAGATTCTTTAGTTGATGAGCATGACTTAGTTCCATCTATACAGGACAGGAAAAAGGTGGATGTGTTTCTAAATAACAGAATGGAATCATCAGTTACAGAAATGGAAATCTGGAATATTGATATGAAGAGATACTATAGAGATAAAAAGGAGCTAATAGTAGCAACAAATGAAATGGAGAATGAGGAAGATTTATTGAATTAAAAATAGACATAGTGATAGTAAGGAAAAAAATAGAGAGATATACGAAAAAAGACAGAGATAATTGTAAGGAAAAATTAGGGATGAGCATTTCGAACCGAATCCCGGAACCGAACCGGAACCGTACCGAAACGGTACCGATTCTTGAAATACGGTAATGTACCGGGACTACGAAATAAGGTGAAAAAAAATCGGGGCCATTAATTCGGTACGGGACCGGTACCAAAGCGGGAAAAACCCGATTTCCCGGTACCGGTACCACTAATATATGCTCGGGAAAAAATCGGTACCACTAATTCGGTACGGGATCGGTACGGGACCGGTACCGTGCTCATCCCTAGGAAAAATAGATAAAGTGATTATCTAGTTGAGAAAAAACAGATAGGGAGATTGAGATATAGAGTTTAGTGAGCAAAAATAGATAGAGAGAAATAAAAATAGATAGAAAGAATAGTGAGGAAAAACATATAGAGATGTGAAAGAAGCGAGTTAAAACAAATAAAAGAAAAGTAAAAATAGACAAAGAGAATAGTGAGAAAAACAGACAGAGAGATTGAAAAAACAGAAAGAGAGTATTGCAAGGACAGATAGAAAGAAAGTGAGTTTTATAAAACAGATAGAGAGATTCAAGGATGAAAAAAAAGTAAAGAAAAACTAAATATGGATTTGAAACTTGCATCATGGAACATCAGAGGAATAAATACCTCTAATAAGCAGAAAAGGGATTGAAAAGCTGATGAATGAAGAAAAGCTGCATTTGTGTGCAGTAATTGAAACCCGTGTAAATTAACAAAAAATTAAAAAGGTATGCGATAATGTTTTTGCTAATTGGGTTTATTGCAGAAATGGTGAGGATAATAATAAAGGGTGTAGAATAATGGTTGGCTGGGATCCAGACATGGTTAATACTTGTTTGCTAGCAAAGTCAAAATATAACGTGTTTTTTTTAGTTGATACAAAAAGTAAAAAACAAGGTTCTATTGTACATTGGTATATGCTAGTGTGACAACTGCAAATTAGGGAGCCCTTTTAGGTACTACATTACGTTAAGGTCAGAATATTTGTACCTCAAACCGTAAAGCAAATCATCGGAAACGCACAAATAACCAAAGGTTACTCCTTCCTCCACGGATCTACACGAATAATGGTTGATTATTATTTAGGGCTCATCGTTATTCATATTTCATAATTAGGGTTCCTTTCCATTTTTAGAACTTTCTATTTTTAGTAACTTTCCAAATTAAGTTGGTTTCAATCTTTAGCAATTTCCATAATTAATCAAATTAGGGTTTTTTGAATAAGTAATAATTATGTTTAAGGCTTTTAAAATGTAATAACTTCAAATGATTCAATTAGGGTTCTTAAGGAAATTTATTTCCATGAATGGTCAAATTAGAGTTTCTTAGACATTTAGTTAAGTTTAATAAATATCTTGGTAATAATTAGATTTTTAGGGTCTTTAAATGACATTTTAATAAAGTCTAGGGTTGATCATAACGATAATCAAAGTGTAGGGTTAAAAGTGTCAACATATTATAGTTCAAGGTTTAGTAAGTAAATAAATTAAATATAGCATGCATTCTATTTGATTCATGCGTACAGGTTTAATTTTAGGAGATTCAAATACAAAACCATTTGCTGGCAATCTCGACAGACCTTTACACTTGATCGCGATTCATAAGATTCACAATTACGACAAGGTAAACATGCAAACGGACTAACACATTGACCATCTCCCCCGACCTCCTTTCAAAACACCAAAGACCAAACGACACACACAAAACTTCCGCGATCACCCTCGAAGTTATCCCCAGGCACATCACTATGAAAAAAAAATTGTAATTCTTGAACTGGTTTTAATACACACGTGAACAAAGATCTCATGCATGCAATCCATTATTCGAATATGGCCTTATTATTGAATATTAGCGAATCGACTAGCACCCAATCCTACTTATATATATATATATATATATATATATATATATATATATATATATATATATATATATATATATATATATATATATATATATATATATATATATATATAATTAAAAAAAAAAGACAAATATCCGTAAAAAGAATAAAAGATTTGTTTTTTTAAATTCTCCAAAATTTCAAAAGAATTTCACAAGATCGGGTATGTTGGTGCATAAAACTTTTGTGAAAACATTTTTATAATTTTGAGTTTTGATATGTTTTTTAATGCACAACAAGCAATTTTGATGCAAAAAAATTTTGATGCACAAAATTTTCAACTTGTTTTAGTTTGATGCGCAATGTTATTTTGATGAAAAAGTCAAAAGAAGTTGGGTGCAAAAATAATTTTGATGCACAAAAAATGATTTAATCATAAACGTATTTTTCATAATTTTTTCGGAAAAATATAGACTTTTAGAAAAAAGTTTTTCACAACTTTTTCATGAACCATCATACCCGATCTTGTGGAATGTTTTGGGAATTTTTTGAGAACTTTTTTCAAAAAAAAAATCTTTTTATCTTTTTACGGATATTTGTCTTTTTATTTGATCTTTATCCTCTATATATATATATATGGAAGGGATCGGGTGGGTTTTAGCCTTTTAAGTAGGGATGGTGCGGAAATATCACAGTAGTTTTTTAAAAAAATTCAAAAATCGAAAAATTAAAAAAATAAAGAGGATGAAAAATATTTAAGAATCGTTGAAAAAATTTCAAAAAAATCGCTTTTCGTGATTAAAGGTATTGTGATATTAAGGTCGATTTTGACTTTTTACAAAGTCAAGATCTCGATCTTGACAAAGTCAAGATTTGATCTTAATATCACGTAAAGTTTTTTTTTTTTTAAATACAAATTGTTAATATCACACTAACTTTTCTTTGATATCACGTTACTTTTTTTTTTTTTACTAATATTATTAATATCACCGCTCCTTTTTAATAAAAATGTTAATATCACGGTTTCTTTCTACTATCACAGAACTTTTTCTTTTTTAATATAATTGTTAATATCACCGTAACTATCATATGTTTTTTAATAAAATTGTTAATATCATAGTAACTATCATATGTTTCTTAATATCAAGGTTCATTTTACATGTAAAAACTTAATATCACATTGGTTTTATAATATCATCATTTTATAATATCACGGTTTCATAATATCACACTAGAACTCATAATATCGTTAATATCACGGTAGGACTCATAATCAAGAAAACAAAAAGTGGTCGAAAAATCAAAAAAAAAAATGAAAGAAAATAACAATAGTAAGGATCGCTCAAAAGGAAAAAATTAAAAAATCGTTTACATGGTCAATTGGTACCGTGAAGTTAGCGCAGATCTTGACTTTTTACAAAAGTCAAGATCGATCCGAATGGGCGGTCCAGATCCGTCCGTCGTCCGCACTAAAAATAAAAATCCGCATGATCCTCACTCTATATATATATATATATATAGCATGCACTTATAACATATACATATGGATAGTATGCAGACAAATTGACGTGAATGTTGTCGAAAAGGATTCATAGCAGATTACTTTGGGTCGTGCAAGGTGAAGGCTGAACAAGACTCAAAACAGATTTTGTAAGGGTCGCATATATAGCCATTCGAATCTGATATTTCATGTAACTCTTATTCGTGATTTAATGTGACCTTGGTTTTTATTTCATGTGATGTTTAATTCGGTTTATCATGCATTCGAGTGAAGGTCCAAATCACACGACAACAATCAAGAAACAAAGAAGGAAAAAAAATGAAAAGAGGTGAGATGCATTTACCCTAGATGCGTACGAGTGGAAGGAAAGCAAGGAACCGAGTACTCAAAACAACCGAGACCAAAACAGCCACTACCAATGACTTAACAGCCCACGACAAGGCCAAAACAAAGCAGCCACACCTTCTAATTCAACACCCACGTCCATAGCCAAGAGCACCACTATCACAGCCTCCTTGAATCACGCTTCAACTCCTTGTACCCGTTGCCTTTGAGTCGAATGGAAGAAGAAGCAAAAGTATTTTGCCGTCACTTATTGTAGGTTAGGGTTTTATGTGATACTTTAAATGTATATATGGTAGTTAATAATTGAGAATACATGGGGATTAAATGGGAGATATAAGGGCGTTTGTTTTGGCCGAGTATAGGGGAGAATCACAACCGAAATTTACTTTCCAAGTTCAACCAATGGGCTTTAGAATTTAAAGTGTAATGTGATGCTATGGCTCGTTCACCGACTTCTTCCTAACTGGTTCCAATGGCATCTTCACTGGTTTCTCCACCGAGTTCGTCTGCGTGCGTTCGGGACGTAGATGAAGCCATTTGCCAAATCACTTGTTGGAAACCAAAGGACAATGGAATCATCAAAGTTGATCTTTGGTGCTAAGATGCGGAACCCAACAAAGACCATAGGGACGGATGGCTTTGAACTGTTTGGAGGCTCCGTTGGATGTTGACATTAATGGTGGTGGCGGTGGTTGTTTTGAACACAAAGAATTTGCCGTTGGTTAGTGAAGTTGGTTTGGGGCGATCTTGTGAGATTGGATGGTAATGCTATGTGTTCTCCGGTTTCTCGTGTGACTCGCTCTTGGTGACTTATATTGTTGGGGAAGTGGGCGTGCTCAAGTTGTTGGTGTTGATGGCAAGCGTGTGCTTGAAACTACTGTTAAGGGAGGGGATTTGTTCATTGTCCCGAGGTTTTTTGTTGTTTCCAAGATTGCTGATAATGAAGGCTTGAAGTGGTTCTCTATCATCAGCACTCCCAAGTAACTCTATTGTTTTTGCTTTATCATCTGAGTATTTCCGTTTGCCTATATATTTATGTGATTACTTGGTTGCTCCATATAACATAAGCACATCCGAAAACTACTTTTTACAACCAATTTCAGTAGCTTGACTATGTGATAACTTCCAAACACATAAGCACATATAAAATACAACGGAAACTGTCTTCTTGTATTTCAGTTGATTCGTGTTTGTTCATGATCACTTTCAGAAAACACATCTTAATGCTCAATGCGTAAAGCTTCTTTTTACTAACAACTGCAAAATATCTTATAATGCAACCCAATATTCACTCATATGGTCGGAAGGACATCGGCATGGAAGGCGTTGTCTCGAGGTGCTCGGGCTTCCTTCAATGTGACCCCGAGGGTGGAGAAGGCGTTCGCTCAAGAGGATGAACAGTGAAATCTTCTTTGCTCCATCCAAATGAGTGCTTCCTTTTTAATAAGTTATGGTTATGGAAATAAAGCTTTTAGGTTTTTTACATAATAATCTCTGGATTTTGGATGTTTGGTTTTGCTCCACACAGTTTTAGTTGTTTGTTTATGTTCTATTAATACAACCTTTATGGAACTATTTTGAGTTTTGTCTCTGTTTGTTCTTTTGCCATTTTATTATTTTCGTATGTGGTTGCTCAAAGTTAGGTATGTGCAGTTTTACGAGAATCAATCACTTTTGGAATGTTGTCTTTTCATGGAAAAGCAGCTAACATTTGGTTGGTTTTAATCATAACGTTGGATAGATATTAAGCTTTGCATGTATAAGATGGTAAAAGCCACTCTGAGCTGATGTTGAGTGATAAACTTTTGATTATATAAAAGTAAAATGCCTTCATCCCTTTATGGTGCCATATGGACCGCAATAGCAAATGATAAAGACGAATAAGATTTGTAAGTGTTCGACTCAAGTAGGCAAATATTGGTAATTCGATGATTTCAACCACTGAGAACATATGAACTGAAAAACGATTTCAAGTCGTATGAACTGAAAAGATAAACGAATAGACATGTTTGGCATTCTAGTGATAACCTTATTCGAACAAAATGTTTAGACATGACTTTGTTGGTCAATTGTCCAATACATTCAGTTGTTTGGACTTTTTATTAAATTGTGCACATCCATGTCAGCTATTCAAACTTGAAAGTTTGTAAAAGAAATGGTTTAATAGACAGTTTATAAACCAATGGCGAGACTAAAAAGTTTAGCAAAATACCGATAACAGTGAGTTTTATTCTTAACAACTTTGGGATTGCAAGAATTTATTGAATAGTCCAGTCTTAATTTGAAAACTTATATAGCTCTTATGTAATCCTAAAACTGTGATTTTGGTTATTCTTATGCAATTTACCCGCTTTTCCCCAAAACAATTAATTAATGGTAAAAGGCTTACCCAAAATGGGGTAAATGTCTGATAATGGATGAAATTGCACATAATTGATTAGTAGGCTTGATTAGTAAGATTAGTAAGATCAGTCTTCAATTTAGCCCATACATCTCGAGCCCAATTGCAATGGAGTTGCGCATAATTGATGTCTACCATATGTCTTGGTAGGCTTAGTACCAATCCTTACCTCCAACAGCAAGATTACTACTCAAGTTTATTTCAACCTTGACCAAATGTTACAATTTTATCAAACAACAATTTTTCTTATATGGACGTGAATTTAAGATGACCGATCTAATCAAATCTCACAATTCCAATCTAAGTACTGAAGTCTTTTGGCTTACCAGTATGTGAGTGTGTTCACCAAATAAGTGGGCTTGGGTTAAGGGTGTGTTCGTTAAAATTAGCGGTAAGTAGTTGTGAGTTGTGAGTAGTAGCCTCACCACTCATTGCTTCTTAAATAAACATTGAAAAATTAGTTTTTTTAAAATTTAGCAAAGTTCATCACTCTTTTGCCAAAAGATAACTAAAATTCAAAATACTCATTGCTGACCGCTTATTGTCTCAAAAAGCTTCACATCCTTTCGTGCCAAACATACCCTAAGGCTCTTAGAGACGTTTATGAGAAATACTTTGAGATAGACGTGTGAAAAAATTAGTCGCTCTAGAAAATTATAATAAAATAAATGAACGATTTGAAGAAAATATATATATATATAATATATATATATATATATATATATATATATATATATATATATATATATATATATATATATATATATATATATATATATATATATATATATATATATATATATATATATATATATATATATATATATATAGAGAGGCATGCTGACGTCATAATGCCACTTGGCATCTCATAATGCCATGTCATATTTCCATGTCATCATTCTATTTACGTGGCATTTTTAAGTCACGTAAGCAACTATTTAATGTATTAAATTCGGATTAAATTTTTAAAAAAATTGTCCTTTGCAAGATTCGAACATCAGTCATTTAATACACATACAAGTGATTCAACCATTAGACCAAGCCACTTTTTGTGATTTAGAATACAAAATAAGTAAGTTATGCTTAAATAATTGATATTGTTGAGCTATATTTAAAGAATAAATTATGCATTAAATCAGTTGACGATAACCTCAAAACCCTAATATGATTCATTCATTATATCATCTCTTTTTTTAATTCAAATCCCTAATTTTCACGAGGTGCATGTTTTAATTGTTAATGGTTAGTGACCTTCTATCATTCAGGTTAGTCATGTCTCCACCATACTTACCTCTTAGCTTTACAATTGTCTGCTGAGTAAACCTCATATGCTTTTCGTTTAACAAAACAAGAGTATAATATCTGCTTTACAACAGTAGAGAGATCTGATGATAGTTTAATTTCCCGCTTATCATTTTCAAAAGCAACGGGAGTTCTACCTGAGGTAAGGAACCATACTCATATAAAAGCATCTGTCAAAAAAATTAAAATTGAATAATAAGTATTTTTATATGTTTTTATATTCTGTAGCAGTTGAAAATTTTGGTTGAGAGAAGGAAAAGTGTAAAAAGATCAGTGAAGAGTGCAACAAGTCTCAAACACCAACAATTTGATATTCAACAGCAAGCATTGAAACTCACGGCTAACAGTTTGATAGATACAATTCTTCAATGTTTGGTGACCATTCAGTGGTTGCTGAGGGGTCATGCATACCTTCTGACCCTTCGCGTTCGGTTGTTTCTCATGTAGAGCTCGCTAACGAGCATTCTAAACAACAGGGAATAGTTCCTCCTACATTCACATGTAATTTCCTTATACACTTCCTCTGGTAGTAAGTTTTAATTCTCTTTTTCTAACATGATGCTTTATTCTTTTAATATTGGATCCAGATTTGCCAAATGCTTATGTTACTTTGGATTTTGAGGCGGAAGTTATTTGGACTAGGACTGCCACTTTATCGCCTATGGGTGTCAGCATTAGTTATCCGTGGACCCTATCCCAGAAAAGGCAACGAGAATCACGCTCAAAAGTTTTTTTTTTAAAGATAAAAAGATGAGTGGGTTAACTTGTAACGCGTGCAACACAGAATTCCAAGATGATAACGATCAAAAGCTTCACTACAAGTCTGAGTGGCACCATTATAATCTCAAACGCAAGATTGCAGGGGTTCCAGGAGTTATTGAAGTTTCTTTAGCCAGCAGTCCTCGCTGCGTAAGAAAAAGTGGTGAATGGCCTGCTATGACATATACCTGCGCCTATGTGGCAAAGGGTATAGAAGTGCTAAAGCTCATGCTCGACATCTAAAATCTCGAACTCACACAATGCGGGCTGCTCAAACCGATCAGGAGACGAGGACAATGCAAGAATAAAGCCACTTCGGCCAGCGTTAGAAAAGTCCGCACAAGAGGAATATGATGATGAAAGTGACTAAGTGATGAATGGGTTGAGGTTACCGAGAACGATGACTTGGTCGGTGAAATGGCATCGTCTTACGCTCATATGGAAGTGAATGAATCTCTTGTTACCGATGAGGATAGTGGTGAGGATATGGATGAAGATGAGGAAGAGCTGGATCCAACATGTTGCTTTATGTGTGATAAAGAGCATAAAACTATTGAAAGCTGTATGGTTCATTTGCACAAGCATCATGGATTTTTTGTACCCGACATTGAGTATCTGAAAGATCCAACTGGCTTTCTCACATATCTTGGACTTAAGGTTAAGCGTGATTTCCTATGTTTGTATTGCAACATTAACCGCCAACCATTCAACAGTCTCGAAGCAGTTAGGAAGCATATGGTGGCAAAAAGTCATTGCAAAGTACACTATGGTGATGATGATGAAGAAGATGAGGCTGAACTAGAAGATTTTTATGATTACAGCAGCAGTTATGTGGATGCAAATGGAAAGCAACTTGTTTCAGGGGATGGGACAAGTAGCGCCATAGAACTTGGGAGTGGTGGCGCTGAGCTCATTATCACTACAAGAAGCGATGATACAATATCCACCAAAGCAATTGGCTCCAGGGAATATTTACGTTATTATCATCGAGACCACGCCATCCAGAATCGAAGTTCCCATGATGCCTTTATTGGTCATGAGGTATAGGAGCATGGGTTTGTCAACAAGGCGCCTAAAGAGAACATGGTGAGGATGAAGGTGATGAAACAGATGAATGTAAACGGGTGGACTTTTATGCTCCAAGATGGGCATGAAAAGCAATGTCATCCGGAACCTTCCAAAGAACGTTACACATTAATTGGTTTATCTTCATGCTCTACAAGTATTGCCAGCACGTTGTTGTTCTCATGTATTCATATTCTGTAGAGCCCATGGAGTTTGTCATGGTAAGCACCCCCATCTGCTATGTTATATCCTGTATACACATTAGTTAATGGTTTGACTTTTTCTCTAATACCTTTGAAGTTATTTCAACCTGCTCTTGACATGGGCTAATGTTTTGCACCAAAGGCAAGGCAACGACCGCGATATGGTAAACTCTGCTGATCATATTAACACTATACTCTTCTTGCATATTAACACCATGACTTATGAAGTGAGAGGTCACATGTCCTCTTTTTTTTTATCATATACTTTATGTGAAATTTTTGACTCATTTAGTAGTGCAGTCCCAGCCCGTCACTCTCTTCATGACGAAAATTCGTTTTAATGATTTTGAGCAGATTCCTTAAGAACAGTTGATGAGGAATCATAGGATTTTGACTTTCAACAGCATCCTGATGCTTCCAAAGTTGTAAATGTCATCCTTAAGGTGTTGGAAAGCTTGAAATGGGCCGCCATTGCCTCAGAGCAACTCTCACTATCCGATTCAGCCAAGAAGAAAAAAGCCGAGAGTTCGGGGACAACAGAACCTATTCAAAATAGCAACATGAGGTCACGACACTGAGGATACACATCAACAATCATCATAGGAGGAAAGTGATAGCCATTCAAATTTAAATTAGCCTGCAGTACATGAAATGGGAGTTGACATGGAAAAGACTGAAACTGTGGGCTTCATGCATGGTGAGATGGAAGATAGTCACACTCTAAGTAATCACCACTCTAACAACGCCTGAGCCCAAACTCGAACTCGACATGGGTGACATTATCGATCACATTGAATCAGATAGCATAAGTTCTGCTCCTTCTTCACCACGTCACTCTCCATCCACCTCAACACGTACAAAACCCAAAGCCGATAATGAAATCACTTTTCCAACAAAAACCCCGCAGTTTGGTTCTCCTGATCGGCCGGGGACCATGCCCCCAAGTGGTTCAAGGACACCTATGGCTTACTTAAAGTCTAAGACACCAAATTTTTTGACACCTTTGGGTAGTCCTATAAGAAAGGCAATTCATCTCACCAAATTTGACCCAACCGATGCATGCCTGCCTATTACTGAATCAAGAAATGGAAATGCTTATTATGCAGCTTTTCATACTCTTTGTGCTGGGATTGGGATTCAAGCACTTATTCTTCCTGTTGCATTCACCATTCTAGGCTGGTAATTCACTCAATTTCCTTTTTTTTTAACAAACTTTTTTCCGGTCGACCCTTAAACCTTATTATTATTATTCTTCAATATGCTATATGAGAAAAACATGAACTTTGTCACGTTAACATAAAATCACTTCATTTGGCTTACATATTTTGCACAGTGGTTCTATAAAACTAAGATTTTTGTTTAAAGTGGACTTGTAACTAATGTAGTTAATTAATGTAATTATTACAGGGCTTGGGGAGTCATAACGTTAACTTTTACCTTCATATGGCAAATTTACACTATGAATTTACTGGTCAATCACCATGAAGATACTCAATCTGGGGTGCGCTACAATAGATACTTGCAACTGGCATATGCGGCATTTGGTAAGTATTATACAAATAAAAAAAACAAGAGTTAATTACTTAAATGGTCCATGTCGGGTATTTGTACTTTAAATTAGAACATACTTTTATATGTTTTTATCCTATGTCTAGCTAACTAGGAGATACAATGTCTAAACTTATATATTAATGTCCCGTAGGTGAAAGGTTAGGGAAGATCTTAACCCTATTGCCAATCATCAACTTATCATTTGGTACATGTGTTGCTTGTATCATAATTGGCGCATCAACGTCCAAGATATTCTTCCAAGTCGTGTGCGCCTCCTCGGGATGCAAACCAGAAACATTTACTGTTGTAGAATGGTACTTGGTTTTTGCTTGTGCCGCAATAATCCTATCTCAACTGCCCAATCTAAACTCCATTGCTGGCATTTCACTTCTTGGGGCTATCGCAGTCGTTGGATATTGCACAACAATCTGGACGGTGTCTGTCGCCAAAGATAGACTTCCAAATGTTTCATATAATCCGGTTCGGATTGGCAGCCGCGTGACTAGGTTTTTCGATGTCCTGAATGCTCTGAATTGGTATCATTGTTTTTGCTTTCAGAGGAAACAATCTTATATTGGAAGTTCAGGTATATATGTTTACTGTATGTTCTTACAAGCTATATTCAGAAATATTCCTAAACATTAATTTAATAGTTCATGGGACTTCAATTAATATTTTATTCCATCGTGACATACTAAAATATGCATTTTGGAGATAATACAGTGATAACTTCTACTCAAAAATTATTTGGTTTCTTGACCATTCTATTATGGTGGGCTTGGTATTAAAAAGTTAAATAAACGATTTAATTAAAAGATACAGTAGTTTGTATGTATCTTCCAAAAGTATATATCTTTTGCTTTAATATTGCGTGCATAAATACAAAATAATCCATACATACTTTATTTTATAATAGTGGATAATATGAGTAATATAGGATGATTAAAAATGGGTTTCTAATCGTGGTATAGTTTTGTGTTTATGAGTAGTTGTGGAAACATTTTTTTGCAGGTGGCCATGGTGGCTGGTAAAATATTACATCGAAGGTTTACTGGGTAGCCTTAGAAACCTTGTAAGTGGTCTACAATAATATTGCATGCTAAATGAACTTATCCTATTTATATTACAATATTTGTTTTCCATGCAACTTAGTAGGGCATGTGTGTTTAATATGGCATGTTGCATGGATAATTTTGATCCTTGCATGATTACGTGTGAAGAGAAAATGGTAATGCAGATTTTTATATGTTTATTACTTAGGATTTGCATGTGTTGATACAGATGTGGAAGATCATGATGAAACCGAATTGAGAGATAAATATGACGATGACATGGTTGATGAGGAGGATGACGACTACCATGAAAATCGTGTTATTGAGGTGAGATGGAGGGAGTCTGTTGACCGTTTAGACCATATACATGCACATGAGCACACACGATAAAAATTTATAGTTGAATGTTGTTTATTCTTTAGTTTTGTATCACTTATTTATACTTATTTGAGGTGAATACCGGTTACATCTTGGTACCGTTTGTCGATTTTTGATGTTTTAATTTATACAGGCCAATCATATGGAAAAATATATAGAAGGGAATGATATGGAAGAAGAGTTGAAAGAGCATGCGGGTATATTAAGACAAAGTGAACTAAGATGAAAAGAAGCTGAAAAGAAGATTAAGGTTAGACATGATCAAACTGTTACTAAATTACTATGCATCGACTTCATAAAAAATGTGCATATTACCACCAGGGAATATAAGAGTATGATGTCATCTATGCTGCGGCTCAAGTGCATATACTCAATACAATATGTTGATTCTATCAGCTTTTGAAAATCTCATTATGTTGGCACAAAGTTAATGAGTTTGATAAGATTTAAGTGATTTTTTTTTGTTTCATGAGGTTTATGATGGTTGTGTATAGCTTAAACAATTTATTGAGCTTGATTAGCTCTTTAATACTATATATACTAATAGTGTCTAATCATGTGGTTACCAGGATAGTGCAGAGTAAAGCCACTGATCTAAAGCCAACAGACAAAAGCAAGATGATGGAAATGAAAGTATGCCGCAAGTGGATTACTCAAAATCCTCCGGACCCAAAACCAACAGGCTCTTCACTGCTTAAATCTCTAAAACAACCAGGTTGCACTCACAATGCAGATATAAAAGAACCTTTTCGGTATATTTATTTTTATTTATTCATTTATTTTTTGTTATTTTCGGTTACTATTCTATAAATTGATTAGTCTAAGTAAAAGGTCCCACTGTATTGATGTTAGGTGTTTTTAGCGCTTAAAGATTATGTGTTGTCATGGGCCTTTTAGTCATCACAACACAATTATTTGAAAACTGACCTATTATTTGTGGGGCAATTTGCAATTATCACCACTAATGAAATGGATTTCCTCCCTATAAATATGAGCGTTTGGTGCGGCACAATCTTCATACTGGAAGTTACAATATTAAAAGGTCTTTGTGACTTCAATCAGGTTACATTAGGGAAAAATGTCGTCATCTGAAGAAGGTTAAGTAATTAGTGTCCACTCCGTTGCTGAGTGGACGACGCAGAAAGAAGAACTCGATGCTTGTGGAAAGTTGGTAAAAGCATAATCTCATTTTCAGATTAGAAGTTATAATTGCTCTTTTATGTGAATTTGCATACTAAGAATTTATTCTATTACGTTGTTTATCACGAATATGAGGTTCTTAGTGATTTATGTGATGTTAGTGTTTTAGGATGCTTTGATATTTTTGAAAGGAAAAGACACGAGGACACATGCACATACTAACTCTAACCTACTCTACACCTTTTAATCTACATATTGTCCGCAACGGGACTTGATTCCACAACCTTTCTGTTGATGGACCACGTGGGTACCGCTAGGGTACAAGCCAGCTGGCGGAATGGTTTGATTAGATTCTCCATATAGGTTATTCAATATGATGAATATTCCTTTTGACAGGGGGTTGTGGATTTCACTGCCTTATGGTGTGGTCCTTGCCGTATGATGGCACCACTCTTTACGGAGCTTGCGAAAAAGTTCTCTGGTGTTGTCTTCCTTAAGGTTGATGTGGATGAAGTTAAGGTAAAGTTACTAAACTACTCTCTTTATTCAGATTGATGAGTTATGGATTTCAACTCAGAAATTAATAACCAAAATTTTCTTGGTCTATGTGCAGAGTGTTGCTACTAAGTTCGCAGTGGACGCAATGCCAACATTTGTATTTCTTAAGAATGGAAAAGTGGTAGACAAGATTGTAGGTGCTAGGAAAGATGGTGCATCCCTAAAAAAAACGAGCAGCATATTGTGCATGTAGTCGCAGCTGCTTAGTATAAAGTTTAAACATACTCTATATTATGATATTGTGATTATCGGCAATAACGTATGCGTCTCTTTGTTGGATGATGTACTTTTGTGTATAAACGTTGTGTAACCGTGGTCTATAAGCTGGGCTTTGATCTTTGTGTAGACTATATTTTTTTTAACGACGGCGCAACTATAAATCATATTGACAATGTTTTTGTTCAGCTATCCTCAGGAATGAGGTTGGTTGGTTTGACAAGAATGAAAATTCGACCGGAAAGACTATCTATCTAATTCTCTTCTTTTCTCATTTTTTTCATTTTATACAAGAACAGTTACACTTTTGTAGTAGTGGTAAACCGATTTATAAACCGTTGATTTTCATTTTAGTGCATCCTTTGGATGGCGGGATAGAAATGCACGGATAAAATGCGTGTGTGATTGGAGCAAGTAAATGGAGTTCTTCCATGGAGACTCCATGATCTAAGGTATTAAATTTTAGTCATGATTCCTTTGCGAACCTAAATAACCATCAAAACTCAATTAGAAAGATACACCTTCATCAACAATACATTTAGGACTATGCAATGTCAAACTATGAACCAAGATTAGATTTGAGATCTATTTTACCTTTTGTGTATGATGTAGCAGACAGTTACTGTGAGATGTGTTTTTACGTATGACATGTGTTATTTAAAAAAAATACAAAACCAAACAATTTAGCAAATAAGAAAAAAAACATTATTTATTATAATTTATGTTTTTTTTAAATGATTTTATTATTGCATAATAACAAATATTTAATTTCTTTGCATAATAAAAAATATTTAATTTCTTTGAAATACATATTTCCCCACGAAAAGTTGCGTGTTTAACCAAAAACCCCATTAAGGATTTTGCTTTAATAACTCACC
Source organism: Chrysanthemum lavandulifolium (assembly GCA_022545495.1). Lineage (NCBI taxonomy): Eukaryota > Viridiplantae > Streptophyta > Magnoliopsida > Asterales > Asteraceae > Chrysanthemum > Chrysanthemum lavandulifolium. Next base: position 208,387,078 of record CM040243.1, on the reverse strand, counting down.
ACAGCTAGGATTTAAAATTTTAATTAAAAAAACATCATAAGATTACGAGAATTCTAAAAACATATACTCGAGCAATCTTAATCGTCTATCTTGGTTTATAAAATTTCGTTTAAAAACTTATTGAAAATAAAACCTTATATAAATACAAACTACGTCATAAAAAAAATAATTAAAACATGTAACACACCAGAATATAATTATAGTGTAAACTAAGAAATTAATGATATAAAATTTAAACAATAAAATTTAATAACTTCTTTTTTAACAACAATTATACTTCTTAACCGTTTAATTTAACTTTTAATAACTTTTAACTATATATTTGTTCTACTAAATCCTAAAATAAAAGTAACAAATCAAAGTACTTACTTGCTTTTAGTCGTTTAATGGATTATGGTAACATTAATTATATATCTTAACTTTTTCATTTAACTTTTAATTACTTTTTAGTATATATTAAAATCATAAACATAAAAACCACAAGTCATACCCGTCCATCGGACGGGTTTTGACACTAGTATATATATATATATATATATATATATATATATATATATATATATATATATATATATATATATATATATATATATATATATATATATATATATATATATATATTTATAAGCCGCCCAATGGGCGGCATGACTTATAATTATTTATTTGTTGTTTTTGTTAAGCTGAAATACATTTTTAAAATTGTCAAACAATATTATAAAACTATTGTTTTTTTGGTTTTTAGTTGTTGGTTTTAGTTTTTTTTTTTGGTTAAGAATTATATATAATTGTATGGTTTGTGTGGATGGTTAATAACACAACATATATAATTTTTACAACATTATGAAATTTATGTATGTTTGTAAAGTTGTAGATAATGAAAATGTATTAAAGTTGTATAACAGTTAACTTAAATTCTAAACAAAGCTTCTTTGTAGACAACGTTTGTTGTTGATTTTGTGTATTTCCTGTCTTCATCACAACATAAAATCTTTAATCCCTTTATGATATTATGGTTCGATGGAAAGGTATGACTTGTGGTCTCGTGTTGCAATTTATCAACTCAAGAGATACCTCAATGACACAAGGCTTCGACTTTGCATTATTTTGTGCGGGAGAAGGAAAATAGTTCGGTAAGCGACCTTTACTCGAACTAACAGTTATCCCATTATTGTGTTTTTACCTAATTGCATAAACCTTAAGCTTCAGGTAGCAAGATTTGTGGCTGCAAAGCTATAACATGTTAGTACCTCAATTATATATGTTAAATTATGGAATATCAAGTATAATGGTCTATAAATTACTTACAACGACTTGTCAAACATGGTTGGCACCTCACCTAAACCAAGTGGGTAAGTGTTCGGTCCTAATACATATAAATGAACAGTTATTTCAGTATTCATATGTTTGTCATGAGATTCTAATATATGAATCTACATATGAAAAGAATTTAATGTTTCAATACCTTTTCTACTATGACTTCAACAGGTTAAGAAGTTTACACATGTTTCATTTCTTGTACCTACATAGTATCGAATAGCAATCATTTAATAAAATATGCATTCATATCTTAGTAACACAAATAAATGGTCAATTTCATGAGTTCAGATGATATCTATTTGCAGATGGCAAAGTGTGGTTGCATTGATATAAGAAGAAGAATGTACCTTAGCCTTTGCAAGAGCCATGACCAACTCTTCTGGTTTTCCAGTTCGGATGGCTTTCTCATCTATATATGCAAACTAAATAGTAAAAGAAACAAATATCATTACACAACTGTGATCTATAGTTATTACCTAAATGAAACTATTTGATCCAAGTTGACGACATTTAAAAAAAAATTGAAATTTAAAAAAGGAGATTTGTTTTGTTATTTTTAATTCTTTTGTAGTGATTAAATGTTTCTATTCCTCGAGTCTTTCATTCTTGGACCACTAAGGTGTGATTAAAGTTGTCAAATGCAACAAAGGGTTCTGTATATTATATTTTGTCGTTATTTTGTATAAATTGTGGTTTTATTAGAAGTTTGGCTTAATAGGCGGACATTACTTCATTAACATATTTTTCTTTAGCAAAGGAATGGTGTTAAAAGTTTTTATTGTTGTTTGTAGGTGAATGATACATTTATTCTTTGCCATTTATGAGATAGTTCGCAAGAACAACCTATACTACCAAATAAACTCAAATGCGAAATAAAGTTTCATGTGATTAAATGCTTCCAAATCCTCGAGTTCCTCACCTTTATCCTTAAGATCTTGAAAGTCTCAAGTTACTCGACATGACCATTTTACAACTATTATGATACCGGTAAGGAAAACCGATTCTACTTTTGATGACAATGACTTAGATGCTATAGTGTCATAGTTTTGTTTGCAACAATACACCATGTCCAAACACCACTTGTCACTTTCACTTGCCAAGGTATAGTGAAATTAAAGAAAGACCGTAATTTACCTTGATGTTGTGGGGCAAAATAGGTATTGCAAATGAAAGTCTCGGAAGGAATGTGGAGTTGCCATTTTGTTCCTATCGAAAATTTTAGAGTATAATTACCATGTAGGATTGAGAGAGTTGTCCATATCTCACTGAAAAATCCCAAGGAATTGCCTCCCCGCTATCCCTGCTGGTGTTACTAAAAAGAAAAAAAGGTAAATATCATATCGGCTCTTGAAGTTGTGCGTATTAGAGAGAAAGAAAGAAACCTCTAGGGATGCCGTGTCCAGATAAATCACCTTCCTCATTGCTTTCTTGAACGATTCTTTCATGTTCAAGAAATTGGCATCCATGTCCTTTCCTCGCATAAAAACAATCGAATTAAGATTTTCACACACACAAACACATAATCTACTTCACCAAGAAAAACCAAATAAATATGTTAAGAAAGGAGTCTAGGGGTTGAAAGTTCCTCAAATTTATTTGATGCAAAGGTAAAATCAAGAATAACTGAATAACTCATTCACCAAAACACTAATGTAATTAGGTCATTAATAAACTAAAAGTGTGGTTGTCGCGTCAACTTCATGAAGAATTGACCAATCAAAACATAATAACATAAAGTAACATGACTTACAATACGGATCTTCTGCTATTTCATGGTGGAATCAGCAATTATTATAAGGTAAGAGAATAGCTGACATATTTGTCTAATTGACCAATCATCACATAGGTCCCCGACATAGTAGCAGTAACTAAGTAACTACCTGTCGCCATTTCCACTAACCTCCTTTTGCGAGCTGCAAATGCAGGCCGGTTCCTGACAGTGTTCTTAGAAGCATTTGTCGTGCCTACACCAGTAAGCATCCCTCCTACAATGAATAGAATTGTGAGGTTAGTATGAAACCATTTCATGCAAAACATGGAGTACTCAAAGAAGGACATCTCATCATCTTCAAAGTGCAACAACCATTGTTCTGGAGTTTGCTGTTGTGTGCTTGCGCGGCCAATAAATGCAGTCTCAGGATGACCAACAACATGGTCATTCAACCGATTTTCTATAGGGCATCCCGCTTGATCAAAGAAGGTCCGATATCTCGCATATGACCCCGCTCAAAAATCCGTAATCGCTGGCCACCACCGTATGCACATACAACGTTACAAATTCATTGTTTCAACCAAATTCATTGTTCCCTGGGCTAATTGTGAAAACACTTGATTGGCTATTAAAACCGGCCCAACTAAAATAATATTTTACAGCCACCGGCGTAGCATTTTAATGTATATAGAGAATATTATATGATGATATCAATCGCCAAACAAAAGGGAGGAATAGAAAACCTTAAAATGCCCAAGATTAACAGTTCGTCAATGCCAGGGTGTCTTGAAATTAACGTTACTCCCAACATAATTTTCAAAACTATGTTAAACCAATTTCATTGCTTCTTCTAGGGTGTTTTTTATAACTCATATCCTGTTTAAAAAATGGTAGCTAAAGTTAGGGAAATCAAATTAATCATTTTATACAAATTGCAGGATTAGAAGTCACCTGCATGTGTTGGATGATCGATAGATCAAACACCTAGGGTCCTAGATGTGATACTACTACACCCATAATTAATAAATACACTGATTTGGTGTGGTTTTTAACTCATATCGAGCCGCCACTAATCAAAGCGACAACTCATCGCATATAACAAACATCTAATTTTAGCTAGCATTTCGACATTGATAGAAGAAAAAGAAGTCGAGATTACCTATGACCAGTTGACCAAAGTTCATTTGAAGTCGATCCTCGTGACTCCAAAAAGGGTACAAAATGTAGTTGAGATACCAATGATTGGATTTATTTCCTCTGCTCAATTATGTAAGTTGGTATTCGTCTGTTGCAATATAGAAGACATTAATTTTCCAAAATATCCCAAACAACCCAAAGTTCACCAATTTATCAAGTTCAAATTCAATATTTGTTTTGAATAAGCTAATTTATCTTGCAAGCCATAACAACATACCAAAAAAATTAACGAAAAGCAGGCAAGTTGTAAAGGTGATCGTGGATCTCTATCGGAATCCGTTGGCTGCAACAACCAAAAGAATATCTGTACAATGTTAAATTTTTAAATATCTGCAATAAAGAATGAAGTACTAATTGATTTCTTACCATCTAAAACCATAATCACCAATAGCTTTATAAGCCACGTTGGTAGCCTGATGTTTGTCATCCAATGCCCCTATTGATACAGATCATCATCACAAGTAATGAGTAGCAAGTCATTTTCCTCATCCTCGTATTTTATACTAAGCCCTTTACCCTTTAAATCGTGTCTTTGTGTTACTTTATTTTCCGCCCAACAGTCTCGGGTTATAGGAAACTGGAACTTTATTTATCACCTTTAAAATTTCTTTCACCATCGTATGCCGCATGGTATATACTATCGATTTAGATGGAAGACAACTATGCTTGCTCGATGAACTCAAATGCTTAACCCTTACTACAAAGAGCACAACATGGCGTCTAGCAAACCATTGGCTTCAAGACCGCTACGAGCTTAACATACATTTTTAGTCTTCGCAAGTCATATTCCATGGATATTATACGATTCATTGACCAAGAAGCATCTCATCTTTCTCTTGGGGAATTTTTGAGAGTTTGCTTGAAAGCTCAGCCACCATAGCTTCAAGTTGTTTCAACTTCTCCTCACACAAATGTTCTTTTCTGGAGGACTTGGAACATCTACAAACTGATGGGGAATTTTCCCGGTGCCCAATGAATTCACAATGTTTCTTGACAAAGATTTTACAAACCCAAAAAGAAGAACAAATATGTACGCTATAACTTTGAATATAAAGCCGACAACTTTCTTTATAGTGGATTCTTCCATTGTTCTTGATAGTGTCAAATCATCTGCGCAAATTGTCAAACAGTATGAAATTGGTTAAAACACTACAAAAATAAAAATGGTGATCGGTTTAGCTATAAATTTGTCAATTATGTAATTAAAGATTCTAAAGATGTATCTAAAAAGCACAAACAGACAAATAAATGTTTTCAGGTCAGCCTGCCTCGAATTACCTCTGAAATAATTGACTTGACCTCCAAATTAGATTCATCATAAAAACTACTATTTTTATCTGTGTTTTCTGTGTCAAGTAGCTGCAATAGGAAAGGAAAACAACTGTGAAAACAAACGCTTGGTTGTATAATAACTGGTCAAATGACCCAAAAGGTTAAACAGGTAGAAAATCTCATAACGCACTTTCAAAACGTCATTATATTCAAAAGAGACACAAACTTCTGCCTTGGGTAAGGTCCTCATCTCCAACCATGCACACCTCAAGATCTTGATTTGCTCTTAGCCAAATCATCTGTCCCAAATCGACACAGTAAGCATGGCTACTGTGCACAAATTTTAAAAGTCCTCGACCTCCAAAAATTAACACACCTCCATATCTAAACTCTTGCAAGGTATATTTATGTGATTCAAACTTACACTCTTTAGAGAAATCAAAACAAAAACAATATACATTAGTAACAGTAAACACGTCTTTAAAACTAAAAATTCATTATCGAAAAAAAACAATCAAGAAGAATAATCCCAAACAAAAAAAAACAATCAAGAAGAATAATCCCCACCTCTCCTTCTCTTAAACTTCACTTGAAACCTCTTGAAGTACGACCTTGCTAATTCATGGTTGCAAACCTGTAATGAAGATAACACAAAAATCAGTAAACGAACATTAGAAGAGATTGTGAGGGAAAAAAAATGATATTAGGGTTTTTGAGAAAAAGTATATTATGAATGAAGTGCAGATTTTTTTTACGTATATTCTTTTAGGTTAAGAAAAGATATCTATAATAAGTTTTTAAAAGGATAATTACTTAATATAATTTTTGTAGATAAATTGTATTTAGTATAGGATTCCAATATAATTATAGGCATTTATAGATTATAATATGTAACATAATTATCAAAATAACTTGTTGCCTAAGTGGTAAACACACAAGTTATTTATCCAAATGACCAAGGTTCAATCCTTGCAAGGCCCCTTTTTTATAAACAATTTTCAAAAATATTTATTAAAAATCCGAAATTTATATAAAATCTAATTAAATTAAAAATTAGTGCTTAGGTGGATTAAAAAATTGCTTAGTTGGACCAATAATGCTTATGTGGCATGAAAAATGATTATGTGGCATTGAGGTGGCATTGAGTTGGCATTGAGGTGGCATTAATGCCAAATGCCTCCTGTTATATATATATATATATATATATATATATATATATATATATATATATATATATATATATATATATATATATATATATATATATATATATATAGAAAAAAAAAAGAAAGAAAAAACTTTTTTTATTTTTTACACGTCTAAAACATCAAAAGTATATTGGGAGAATTGCATATATATCCCTCCAAAGGCTTATAATTACATATATATCCGACCAAAACTCAAAATTGCATATATATCTTTCCAAAGCTTTAAAATTGGCATATATATCCAAATAATTATTTTACATATATTTAATAGAAAACAAAACTGGTAATTCTAACTAATTTATAAAATGACAATTATACCCTTTATTTACATTCAACATATAAACACAAATCAAGACATTACCACGCCACAAGTAAGTGAAAACAAAAGATCTATTTATAGTTTTATACAGATACCACTCGTCTTGTTTCCTTATAATTGATAAACAAAGCAACATAACATAAAATTTCAAATCAAAAAATGATGTGAGCATCAGAAACAATCTTTTTTAGTACATATATCTTTGAAACATACAGTAACAAGTTCTATTACCTATATCTTTAAACCCTCTAAATAAAACCCAAAAATCATGATTAGCCTCAAGCTTCACTGTTAAACTAGAAGATGTATCACCATGAAAATTATCGCGGGTTCTGCCGCCACTCGAAAAGATCCAAATATAGCTACTACATTTTATTATATACCCACAAACTGTATTTATTTTCATTGATTTAACTAAACTATTGCTTACCCACTTATAATCACCATAGCCCTTGTCGTCGCCGTCGTCTCCGTTGCACCACAACCAAAGATCACCGAATCAACTGGATGTCGCCTTGTTGGACTAGGTTTCATATGGTTGGAACCGATTCTTCTCAAAATAAAATGGTTGGATCTAATGGTAATTTATTAAGATGAAGATGATGGTACAAGCACATGAATTTATAAATATGACGATTGACCACATTTGCTTACATTGGTGCCTTGTTTTTGTCTCATCTGCTGGTACAATTGGTTATAATCGTCATTTTGTAAATAAGTTAGAATTATCAGATTTATTTTTCTAATAAATATATGTAAAATAACAATTTTGATATATTTGACTATTTTAAGGCTTTGAAATGATATACAGTATATGCAATTTTGAGTTTTGGTTGGATATATATGCAATTATAAGCCTTTGGAGGGATATATATGCAATTCTCCCAAGTATATTTGTATTGAGTTTCTTGTAAACTTAAACTTAAAAGAGGTGTGTGCATAAAGTTATCTTGATTCAGCTTATATTGTATAAACTTTAAACTTTTTAGCTTATTTTCATCACCTTACAAAAGTTAATTATTTCAAAAGGAACTTATTAAACCCAAAATCTTAGAAGACCGCAAGACAGTGATGCTAAACTCTCGCAAGCTTCGTGCTAAACCGCCACGCCGCCAGCTTTTGAGTTTAGCACCGAAAGTGTTTGGCACCACATTTCAGATCCGCTGGCACCAGAATTTCGTGCCAAACTCAATTTTTTTTTTTTATTTTTTATAAAATTTAAAAACAATATATCCTAAAATTACTTTATTCATTAAAAAACATTACAATAAAAAAACGTAAAACTTAAAAAGATAAAATTACAAACTAGTTATAATTTCTCCAAACATGTTCCACAAGGTCATCTCAAGATCGCAGTATTTTGCTATCTCTCGAGTTCTTTGTGTTTTCGAACATGTAAATCACATCTTTCGGTCCATTCCTGCAATGTCCGGCGTTGGATCAACGAACACATCTCTTAAATTCACTACGTAATTTTCGCCTTCCAATATCATGTTATGCAACATTACACAAAGAATTCATGATCCTTGTCAAAGCGTTGATTTCAAAGCACGTGCGGGTTGTCGATAATTCCCCAACGACCTTGTAGGACTCAAAGCTCTTTCGATATCCTTTCTAGAACTTTCCGAATTATTTTAAACCTCAACGCTTTTTCGACCTTGCAATGTAAAACGCTTTCACAAACACGGACCATGTTGGATAAATGCCATCGGCTAGATAGTAACCTTTGTTGTACACATGCCCATTTACTTCAAACGGGCATTCCGGAGTCAGCACCGCAAGTTCATCATCAAATAACGGAGAACCATATAAAACATTTAGATCATTATTTGCACCAGAACCCCAAAATAAGCATGCCATATCCATAACCGCTGATCCGCAACCGCTTCTAACATAATAGTTGGTATTTATGGCCACTTTTGAATTGAGGGCTAAGGCTTTGGGCAATTTTTCCAATCCCAATGATACAATCAATACTCCCGAGCATTCCCGGAGTCCATGTTTTGTTTATGCAATTCATATAACATTTCAATATCGCCTAAAGCGGCTTCTTAAATACTTCTCAACGATAAAATATGTATGCATTTTGTAAAGTCGATTAAACATTGTCGTTGAGTTCGTTCGGCATTTGCAAGTACTCATCAAACGCATCGCGCAGCGTCAGACGCTAATTGTCAGATAGCGATGTGATCTTCAAAATAGGATCAATACTTTTACGATTTGTGAAGATCATAACCATCTCTAAAAATTGAAAGTATTTGGGAAGGGTTTTGATCATAACTTAGAATAGCATTAACTATTTTTTAAAAGTGTAGAGCTCATACGATACCTTCGTCGAAAATTCTCTTCCGGATATTTAGGACCAATCTGCGCCGAAATAGTCGCCGACAGACGTCCGCCTGCTTTTCGCTGACGTGGTATATATGCCCTCCTTTAGGACTCGATCTTGATCCACCCTTCTTGATTACACAATTCATATATTGTTCATACTCTTCATACGAACGAATATATCTCTCACTCGCCTTTAAAAAATCTTCATAATTATCTAAAGTGCTTCACGGGGATGGTTTGGATCCATAATGAAAGAAAATGAGTTTTTTAGGTGTGAATTAGGTTTCAAGAGTGTGTGAAAATATGGAAGAATAAGGAGGTTTTATAAAAATTTGGGTATAAATTCAAAAAATCTATATATTTGCCACCTCCAACGGCTACATTTAAAAAAAAAAAAAAAGAAAAAAAAAAAAAAAACATAAGCTGTTATGTTTGGCCTTTACATGGCTTGGCGTGATGATAACTACACTAAACTGGCTGTCCTCCAAACTCCTTCGCACCAAGTTTGCCCCGCCGTACCTCCTGCTCTTAATCTAATGCTATACTAGTTGAAAAACTTGAAACATCCCTGCCTGATAGATCAAATGGGGGCACTGAAATCGCTGACGGAAGATTATCCTTTAATTGACGCCGTATTTATTCAATTCTCTGCTTCTCATCACATTTATTCCGGTACTTTATTTCTTCCATTTAATTTTAATTCACAACTTTCCTGCCCCAATTCTTTTACAATAAGTTTTTAGTTCCGTATAATGATTTTTGAAATTCAGGTTTAATTTGACTTGTTAATTTGATGTATTTATCACAAGAATCGTGTAAGTTCACTTTCCGAATAAAGTGTTAGGAAATCGTTATTGGGATGGTTCAAGAGAATCACTTAGTTTTTAGGCACCAACAGTCGCAACTGCTTATGAAAAATATGTGTTAATAATTTTGTTTGCTAGGTTTTTATCTATTCAATTGTCTCTCTTTTCTGCTCAAACTTTATCTTATCTTAGATAAGCACATGAATAAGACTCTTCTCGCAATACTTCGTTATCCCAACTTGATGTTTAGCTGATAGTCATGTTGGTTGTTCACATTTTGCCGATATTTAATCATGCTAATATCGACATCATTGGTATCTTCTATGTTGCTAGACTAGGTAATTTGGTTTCAAGAGTGAAAGTCTATTATATGCATAAGCTCTTCATGGTTACTGTCATATATTCTACTCAAGACTTGCTGTTTTTCTTTAAACATTTTCAAGTATCGCCATCGGGCACAAACTAGTGGTAATAGGACTAATCCACTAATAGCGTTTAGGCCTAATCGCATTATCTTTGTTTGAGTAAGCAATTCTTGTGGTTGTCATAACTTGTTTTTTTTATATTGTTTAGATTTAACAATTTATTAAGTTGGCTTATCTTTGTCTTTATTTCACTTTTCAAATAATAGCGTATTAATTCATTTGTAAATGTCAAATAAACATGTTAATAAGACTCTTGTTGAATACTAGTTTATCCCAAGTCCTAACTTGTTATTTAGTCGATAGTAATCGTACTATAAGTATATGCACAGTAAGTCTATGGTTATTCACATTTAACTGATGTCTACAGTCTTTTTGACCAAGACATGCCCTTTTTTTTCATATTTTCTCAGCATATCAAATTTCATTATTCTATTGGTGTCATCTGAGAGAGTTGTGACGTGCATAATGCTAGTCATATAAGGTTTGATCCACATAATTAAATACAGGAACACAAATATTATTGCAAGTTTGACAGTCAAACTTTGAGATATTCACTAAACACATATATCGAGCCTCTAGTGGATCGGATTTTTTTCACTCTTTACGTTGTCCCTCATTAGCGACATGTCAGAAGACTCTTTTTGCCTTTTTGATATGCATGTACAACTTAATAGATTTGTAACCTGTTTTTCGCTGCACAGTTGAAGATTTCTTAGTTCATGACGTGAATATGTTGGTGGCTTCAGCAGAGAAATACACTAATTCAGATAGATTAAAGCAGGTTTCTTCGTTAGCTGTTGTTTGTTTTAACACATGGTTCTCTTATATTATACATGTAGTAATGTGTCATGCCCTCTACTGCACGACAGGGTATTAACCAACTCCTCTCTATAGTAGAAACGTGCCATCAACCATGGGTGGATGGTCTGGTGTTATTGGAAGATAGAGAACGAAATAAGCATTATCTACCAACGGGGTGTGAAAGGTATATCTTGTTATTTATGTTTTGCCGATTTTATTATAGGAATACCATCAGAAGGAATTACTGACTGCATATATTGGACCAGCTTTAATATGTTACTCCAAGGTGGATTCCGTGAAGGACATGTAACTGAGTTAGTGGGCCCATCATCGTCCGGAAAAACACAAGTTAGCATCAAACCTATGGCATGACAAACAGTATCCAGATTTTTTTTGGTCTGTTTATCATGAAAGCAGAATTTTTACATTATATTGTTGTTCTGATCTCTAAATTGTTCAGGTTTGCTTTCAAGTCGCATCAAATGTTGCTATGAAGTTGGGTGGTGTTGTCTTTCTTGACTCAGGAAACTCATTTTCGCCCACACGCATTAAGCAAATAGTTACTCATATATCTGGGATACCTGAGAATCAGGTAACTATGGAATTTGTCTTGCTATCATAAATATTCCCTTTTTTCTCAAATAAAGTAATTGGTTTGACATCATAAATAGTTGTTTACTCGTTTCTGGTGTATGATTGTTACTGAAAACTCAAATGAATTCACCTCTCTATAGTTAATGCATGTGGGTTTGCATATGTGCGTCTCCTACATAATTTGTGTACAACACTGTAACTAAAGCTTCGGGGCAACTCAGTATATGTATATTGAATTTTCAAAATAATACTCAACATAGAAGTGCTTATATGAGATTGAGCCAGAATTTTGTTTTACAATCATCAGGGTTCTTTTACATGAAAGAAAGAAACGGTACATGTTGCTTTTATGTACCAATGAACGACTTGTTACTTGCTTAGCTGATTTTTTTGTGTGAATGACTGATTAGATGATTTTGGTTATGAACGACTTGTTACTTGCTTAGCTGATTTTTGTGTGTGAATGACTGATTAGATGATTTTGGTTATCTAACTAAGCAGAATGCAGTCTTATATATCTAACTTCAATCTTTAGATTTTCATTCATGCGATGCTCAATAAAATTGGACCAAGCATTACCAGATGAGGTGTGCTAAATTCGATATCAAAATGGTTTTGCAACTCTCATGTGCGTTATCTTGTAGGTTGACGGAAATCTTCAACAAGCAATGAAAAACATAGAATGCCATTCTGTTTTTGACATTTATGCCTTGCTGAATGTTCTTCGTCAGCTAAAGTTTAATTTAAAATCCCAGGTTTGATGAAAAAGATAGAATGCCATTCTGTTTTTGATATATTTACTGTTTTATTGTCTTCTTTATTTGTTGTTTGACACAAGGGATGTTTATGCCCCTTTTTGATTAACTTTCTATCCTAATGCACAGGCAGGATACCAAGTACGATTGATAATCATTGATTCAATATCGTCACTTATTTCTCCAATTCTTGGGGGCAGCAACGCACAAGGTACATATTTCTGTATTTAATATTATCTCTAGCCTGTTATATGAAGGTAGACCATCCATGGTTATATTGATGCATATTCTGTGACCATCCATGGGTGCTATATGTTAATTTGATAACACCATAGCATATATGAGTAACCAAGTGTTCATTATAGTGCTCTTTTGATGTTGACATATAAGTAGTTAGTCAGTATAGGCATTTGATAATTGGTATGAGTGTGTAATTCTTATATCCAAATTGGGAACTACAAGTGATATGAAAACGTTTCCTGCATGGCAGGTTTCAACATTTGGAAAAATTTACCAGTGTCTCATACTCTGATAATCAGAGCTATGGACATGCTAAAATGGCAAAAGAAGAAAAGGGACTTTAAAATGATTAATATTGGATAATTTTTTGCCTGATTATTTCTACTCCCCTGTTCAATATATTGCCTGTTCTCAAGGAACTACTAGTTTTTTTAGCATCTAAAAGTATTTAGCTGTAGGTCCATGAATACATAGGCCAAACGATAAACTCAGAAGTTGATGATGGCTGTTTGATTGGGTAACATGTAGGACATGCTTTGATGGTTTCTATTGGATACTTGCTCAAGGAGTTAGCAGACAGACACAACATCGCTGTGGTGGTAAGCAATCTTTTAATATTGTACTTCTATCTTGCTGCTGTTGTAATTAGTACAATTTGTATATATATTATTGAATTTCAATCTTTCTAGTATCTTATGACACTATTTTTCCCTCTTCATGACCTTGTTAGTAATTTTAATCTTTCTTTAGCCAGTAGCTCTGTCGGCCCTATTTATGATATGCTATTTTAAATATGTAGTCATGAACCTACATCTACAAGTATATAACCCATGAAAACCGATTATAGAATCCATGGGAAGGATGGCTACACAATATATACAATAAATGTTTATATTTACAGAATTATTGATGCATGTCCTGTCCTTGCGTTGCAATAATACTATGATATTTTTAATATGTTTTCAAGGTTACAAATCATATGGTCAGTGGTGAAGGAGGTACTCTTAAACCGGCTCTTGGGGAGAGTTGGAAAAACGTCCCACATGTACGACTGCAGTTTTCTCGAGACCATGCAAGCAACTTCTACGTCTTGCATGTTCTTAGGCATCCATTCATGGTATGCCTACCTTGACTACAGACTTTGTCCTACTCATTTTTTTGTTTGTTTCCAGAATTACAAGGATATCGAATAACAAAGTCGGGTTGAAGCGAGTTTCTTTCTCTAAGGGTAAAAATTGGTCAGTTCGGCTTGGGTTAACCCATAAAAATGCTTTCGCTCTTTTTTGTTTCAACAATTAATGCATCTATAAAGATTTACTAGAAGTTATAGTCAGAATAATAATATATATCTTCGAATAAAAAAGAGGATGTTGTATGCTTTTAAAATAGCATTAACATGTTTGACTCGTTCCTCTTTTAGCTATATTGTTTGATTTGACCCATTTGGATAAAACATAACCCATATCGACTCTTTCGTTAGTAAATGAGTTTAAGCTTTCCCCTGTTTTCCGCAGGCATCTGGCAGAAGTGTAAAGGTCATGATTCCATGACAATTAGTACGGCAAGAGCGATGCAACATAAGGTCAGTAAATGTTTGACTAAAGACATAGTCCGGTTTTTTCAAACATTTTTAGGGAATGAAGCAGCGGTATGATGATTTTAACTCTGTAGACAATAGTGATTATGGTATAGCTGGTCCCTTTTGGTTTGGTTCTTTCACTCCCTGAGTGCCCGCTTGGTGAAACATCGTGTTTCACCTCCAAATCATTAAATCTTCAGTCTATTAGACACAAGTTCGTGAAGTTTGTCCATAAATATTGAATTACCATAGCAACATATTAAATTTACTAATATATCACTGACTGAACAGTCAAGCATATATTTATACGGGATGGGATCCTCTTAAGTTACTTGACTCAAGTTGGGGTAATATGAGCCATTGGATTTGATCCAATGGCTCAAATCAAAAGAACTTCTTTTGATTTGAGCCATTGGATTTCATAATGATGAATCTTGTATTTATACAAGGGATGTACTGTGCTGTTTCCATTTCAAGTGATGAATCTTGTAATTTTTTGGATGAGAAAATCTCTTTGTACAATTGACACATAAAAGGTTGAGCGATAGTTTTTGTTATTTACTTATCTATTAATAGTCCTTGTAGTTGTCAAAGAATTAAGATCTGTAATGTAAGCATGAAGATTACATAGAGCACAAGTGGAAAGTGAATATACGGCTGTAGTGTACCCAAGCTTGGGTATAGAACCCACCAAAACTACATCGTTTTATTAAAAATATAAAAACCCTAAATTCACTTCTTCTCCACAACTAGCAAAGGGGAACTGACGCTTGTGTTTCTTCATCGGGTGTCTTCTCCATATGTGAATCACACCACTTTCAAGTAAATCATAAAGCCTTATTCCTTGTTAACAGCTTATTGATATAACCCCAATTCAAATTTGCCTCATTATTGTCTTACTAGGCGAGTTAATCAATTATATACTGTGATGGAATTAATTGAATCAATTTAATTATTTTTCTGAGTTATGTGCATTGAATCATATAGAAGAGGCTGCTATTCTTAGTACTTGCAATAGGATGGAGATATATGTCGTGGCTCTTTCTCAGCACCATGGTGTTAAGGAGGTCACCGAATGGATGTCTAAAGGTACTAAACATATTTTATCTAATGTAAGGGTGTTTGGATTTGGATATGCGATTTCAATATGTGTTTGGATTATGAAAATCATATTCACTTCTAATATGTAGATCCATTTGTAACTTTTTGAGGTAACTAACTCTTTATGTCCAGAAAAAAAACCTGATTGTCGCTCAAAAGAGTGATTTGACCATAGCTGGTTTGCATATATTCATGTCGTTAGGTCACACAATTCAGTCTGTTCTTTACTATATATTTGTTAGATATTGCATCACATGACATTTGTGATGGAGTGACTTTTTGGTTTCCTTTTGTTCAACATCGTATGTCTTTGGCCAATTAATTTTGATCTGTATCTTTTATAATTGATTCCAGCCAACCAAATGATTCCACCTCTGATTGGTTGCAGGTTTATCTTCTAGTGGCAATGTCGACAGAGAAAGTATAGCGGGTGCTGAAGCTTCTATCATTGTAGATCATTCAGTGCCTTCAGAATCTCAACAACCACTTAATGCTAATGTTTCTGAACCACAAGAGTCACAAGTTACTTCAGCAGCCATTCATTCCAATGAAGCTCCTTTCTCAATGAGGCAGCAGGTTGTCTAAAGTATTCCAATGAAGCTCCTTTTTCAATGAGATAAAACAAAGACAAGAAGATCCCACAGAAGATACAGTTGCTTCCCAAGAGCGAAAACACATAAGGGTCTGATCAAATATACTATTTGTGTAACTTGTATCCTCTTGTGACTAAGATAAAAGGTGTAATAGAATTCGAATACTCTTGTACTAACACTTTTGTGGTATAATATAATCAATCAGCTCAATGTTCATGGCATCATGTTACACTTAACGTCAAATTACACATGACTTTGGTATTACCCACTTTGTCAACAAAAAATATCAACATAACATCTTGTAACAGAAAAAACATGAATACATTTGGGTTGTCCAAATAGTTGTGAGATACTGAGATGGATTCACTTTGTGTATTTTTTCAAACATGAATACATTTGGATTATGTTAAAAGCTAAACCCAATATGACCAACACACCAATATTTGGAAGAAAATCAAAGTCAAGTAAAGCTATAAAATACTAAACTAGGCAACTAGCTGTGACATGACAGCAACTTGAAAAAAATAAAATAAAAATATAGTTTTGACCCGTTAACCCACTGTGACAACAACAGTTTTCCATGTAAACCGAACATTTTCGAGCAATTTTAACCAACAACGTGTTAATAAGCTTCTTGGTCTTTTATTTTCGGTCAACTTCAAGAAAAAAATCCAGTTTTGACCCGTTAACCCACTGTGACAACAACAATTTTTAAAGGTAAAACGGACATTTTTCAAGCAATTTTAACCGAACAATGTGTTAAAAAAAAGGTGAACAAGCTAAGTTAATTACTTACTTAAAAGTAGACTTGTTGTATACCAATAGTATAACAACTTAAAACTGAAAATAGTACAGACTACTCAGCTGGTTCAGGTTATACTTCTGCAAATGGTTCAGGTTATACAGCTGGTTCAGGTTCGCTGCAAAAATTAATGTGTGTTTGGGACTAATACAAGTTTGCTGGTTCAGGTTATACTTCTGCAAATGGTTCAAGTTTGCTGCACTTTATGTGTGTTTGGGACTAATACATTTTGTTCAATTCTGCTGCAATTTATTTAAGTTCTTTGACTTTATCCGTTTAGAGACTCAACCAAACACTCCATTTCAGTTTTGACCCGGTTTCACTTCATTTTTTTTATCCGTTTAGAGACTGAACCAAACACTCAGTTTTGATGCCCTTCCACTTCATCTTTTATCTGTTTAGAGACTGAACCAAACACCCCATTTGAGTTTTAACCCACTTCAATTTTTACCCGTTTAAATGTAAGTCATTAAATAATTGACCCGTTTCAGCAAGTTGAATGTAAGTAGCAGTATCATTAGTTTTGTTGCTTAAGAAATTAGTTGTCATTATGAAAATTTGCGAATTTGAGATGAAACAAAGAAAGGAAATCACAATTGCAAAGAGATGAAACTGGAATACAATTTAGAGTTAATCGTGTCAATGTACAATATTTTTTCACCAAAAAAGAAAACTAAACATTCGATAACTAGATAAGCATCATTCCTTTTCTTGCATGCTAAGAGCCTTCTTTTTTTTACACCCACTGATGTTGTGACCTGGTTCCCCACAGAAAGAACAGGTTACTGTCCTTTTTTGCTTCACCTCTAAAGGAGGTTTGACTCTCGTTGCATTTCTTGGACGTCCTTTAGTGTTATTAAGCACAACAGGATCTCGAACTGATATTTGAGGCATCATATCTACTTGAGAAATTCCAGCACGCGTGTCTTTATATGCATTCTCAAGCTCTGTCGGCTTTTTCCTTATCATCTGATCTTCTAAAAATTCCACCAGAAAACTCTTGAGTCTCTTTATTTCAGAAGGCGCATCTCTTGCCTGTTCAATTGCCTTGGACCAATTAGCTTGAACATACCATAAGGCAAGCGAACTAACGCCATTTTCACAATTTGTTTCCTCAATTCCGATACCAGCATTACTAGCTTTGTACCTACAATCAAGTGTCCACCGAGGTAAAAATATAACGATCAGGTAAGGTTTCGACATGCTTTTTCTTCATTACATATAGGATATGTTTGCATAATATCCCATGTGTTTCGAACATGGCACATGAACATGTGACATCTAAGTTATCCAAGAAGCGAAAGTTAACGACTCTCCAATATTTTTTATCAACATTCACTTGCCCGACCCACTAACTAGTTTGCTCCAAACTTTTGCTTTTAGTCTCGTGAGTTAAATTGTTTGCTGCTTCCGTCCACTCTTTTTGGAATACCTCAAATATCTTTTTGGTATAACATGTGCCTGCAAAAATAGTGTTCAAAATTATATGTATGTGGTAGCTTGTTGGCACTAAAGTGGCTAATGAGAAACAAGATGAATACTAACAAACTACCTGCTTTTGCTTCTATTGGGTGAATAGATGAAATAATTGGCTTCGAGTTCATAGTCTTGAAGTCTTCATCTTCTTCAGCGGCTCTTCGAGTGTCGACGGCTTTATCAAATTGAATAACAAATTCATTCAACATAGTCTTCGAATTCACGAATCCGTCAAAAAAAGAATGAATACTCTCACTTCTTCCACTCGTTGTCTTGCCAGCAAGAAAAACATCTTTAAAGAATATTGTAACCCAATATTTTCGTTGGTTATACATCTCCATCATCCAACTACTAGTCTCGAGATTATACTGAACACGTAAACATTCCCATTGGGTTTCAAACTCTTCAATGGTATCACTTCTTACCCACTGTTTAAAAGATTCCTGAAAATCATTATAACGGACTCTAAACTGTTGAAGACGTTCCAACACATGCTTCTTAATGTGCCATGCACAGTAGTGACGTCGAGTGTTTGGAAAAACATGGTTAATTGCATTACAAATTGCTTTATCTTGATCGGTTATAATCGCACGAGTAATCTACTAGTTTTAAAATTAGTTTAATTAATGTGTAAAACCACATGCGCACGATACTTAGAGCACTAGGTATCGTGGTGTCGTCACTTTGGTGCCGTGGGGAAAAGTGTTGCAACATCAGCACTTTTTTTCATAACACCAGAATTCCCCACAACACCAAAAAATCACTCCCTCCTATAACACCATTTTCTGGTGCCGTCATGCACCCTTGAAAGTTGAACCCCACATATTATTTTTTCCTTCTTTTTTTCATTTATCTAAATAAACCAACATATTTAACTAAAATTAAAATTTCATTGATAAAAAAATACATTAAAATAAGTAAAAAAATAAAATAAAAAATACGTTAAAAGTAACGATATATTACAATTTAGTGATTAACTTTTCATAAATGCTCCGCGAACTAAACTATTGTTATATTTATAACGTTTGCATGCATTGATCTTTTTTTAATGCATACTCGTTAGTCGTTACACATAACAAGTCTTTTTATTTTTATTTTTTACATTTAGATAATAAAACCCTAGGCCCATTATCAGAAAATCAGATAATAACCCCGAGCCCAACTAAATTTAACCTAATACTTCTCACGCAGTCTTGAGGCATTTCTTTTTCAATAGATCTTCGTCCCTTTATCTCCATCAAAATTCATTCTTCTTCACAATAACCGAAAAACGCGAATCACGGTACCCACCTTGCGCCATCGTGTTGCGTTTTTCGGGACCATCTCGGTTGATCATGACGGCTCAAGACTTGAAAACACGAGCCCCGGTGCCCAACTCGCGCCGTCCGGTCACGTTAAGCCAAAAAACGCACGAAAAAACGTTGGGTACCTAGACCCCTTCCTAACTAGTTATAGTATTTATATTGAAAATATAACATATTTTCTACTTTAATTTTAGGAACTTTTTGAAAACTTCACAAAAGTATTGAGATCAAACATTGGAAAAAACAAAGTTTTTACCCACCCCCCACATCTTCACATGAACCAGCTGAACAACTAGCAAAAAGACTAGTAATGGAATGATCTTCTTGATCCAACACAAACATGATGAAGATGAAAAGCAAATACCTCAAACTCTTAATCTTCCTCTTCATCCTTAACTCCATCACTTTTGCACTTTACTTCTCATCACACCATCATAATAAACAAAACCCTCATCACCAATTACCTCAATTTGACACTCAAGATCATACCCATTTAATAGTTTCATTTTCTACCACTAATAACAGCTCAAATAAACCATGGCCCATTTTACCATCTTACCTCCCTTGGTCTTTATCCTCATCTCCAAACACCCCTGCTTTTAGATCTTGTGAGTCTTACTTTGGTAATGGCTTTACGCGCCGTGTCGATGTCCTTAAGCCCGAAAAGGGTATTCGAAAAATGGGTCATGGGGGATCAGGTGGATGGTTTAGGTGTTTTTTTAGTGAGACTTTGAGGAGTTCGATATGTGAAGGTGGGGGGATTCGGATGCATCCCGATAAGATTAAAATGTCGAATGGGGGCGAGGTTTTGGAGACTGTGATTGGGAGAGGGGAGGATGAGGAATTGCCTCGGTTTGAGTTTGGTGCTTTTGATATTCAAGTTGGGTCGGTGTCGAAAAAGAATAACAAGCTTGCGGATGAGGCGTTTTTGAATGAGTTTTTGCAAAATGGCGCGGTTTCTAGACATGCTATGAGGGATTTGGTTGGTTCTGTTAAGTTAGTTGGTGCTGATGAGTTTGAGTGTTCTGAGGTTAGTCGTTGTTTGATTTGTTTCGTTGTTATTGAATGAATGGACTCGTCATTTATTGCTATATACACAAAGTAAGATTATTAGCTGAAATCTAATATTGAATATAACTAGCTTTCATTAAAGTGTTTCCGTACTTGTAACTGTAAACTGAAATCTGTTATGATTTTGTATTTATGTAAAGTGATCTATTAAATTTGAATGTGATATGAGATGAGATTATTGTAATATGATTTTCTTTTAGTTTCAAGAAGAATTAAATGATGGAGTTACAGTGACATCATTAGATTAAATACAACTTTTGTTGGTAAAGTCTCAAACATGTCCAATTTAATGTGTTAAAGAAACATGCCTTTCTTAGAACATATCTCGTGATAAAGCTGACTTTTTAATAAAAAGGTGAAAAGTTTGTAACTTTTTGATCTCGCATTTGTGTTTTCATCCTTGTAAAGATTTGGTTGTATGAACCTTATTACCCAAATTATGTAATGGTCATATTTGTATAATACGTTTTATAGGTGAAGTTGTTACATACTTATAGGATTTGGAGAAGTAGTGGTTCAAGATGACACTCTTTTGTTTAGGTAATTATTAGATTCTGTTTCTAAAGTGCTGATTTTTATTTCCATTTTTGAAGATCAAGATAGTAGAATGTCATTTTCATTCCTAGCTCTTTATATGCATGTGATTTCATTCCGTGTTTGGATTAACTTAGAAATGACTAAATCAGAATCTCTGGAAGTTTTTGTATTTTGTATAACATTCACATGTCTTATGGAAAAGGTTACCTAACTGCCTAAAAACGGCATTTTATAATAGCAGAATCGTATTGACTTGAAACTTTGTCATGACAGTGGGTTGAGGAGCCGACACTTTTGATCACTCGCTACGAGTATGCAAACCTTTTTCACACGGTCACGGACTGGTATAGTGCGTATGTGTCTTCCAGAGTTACTGGCTTGCCAAACCGGCCTCAATTGGTTTTTGTAGACGGTCACTGCATGGTATGATTCTCAGCTGGACTCATTTGGCTCACTATTGGTCTGTTTGCTCCGCATATTGATGATGCTATTTACTTTTTCAACATAATACCTCATGCTATGGAGTAATAGCGTAGTAAGGGCAGGAAATTAGAAAAGCGTCAGGGTAGTGGTGTTAGACATTTATAACACCAGGAGCATAGGTCTTTCCTCCTTTGGTAGAATTCCATTACACATTTTAACTTTTATTTCTAATGCCGTTATTAAATTTTGTGAACATACTCATCAGATGATCAGGATGTATAACACCTAAATTTGCCACATGTTACTATGTTCGTTTATTTGTGGATATACTCATTGAGTGATTGGAGGATAGTTAGTTACTGTTGTTCTAAACCCCTCTTTGAATTTCGATAAAGGAAATATAAGAACTCTAATCTGGTTAGTAAACTTTATAACCATGTTAGATTATTGCTTTAGCAAATGCCTTCTAATCATCAACCCAATTATCCTCGTAAATTGACATTTTCTGATAATCGAATGGATTTTCAGGATTTTTGACAAATGTGAAATGTTCATTAGGAGCATAATTAAGTTGATAAATAGGAGGATTTAGCATATATCATTGAATGATAAGCATGCTATCTTATTATCATTAAACTTTATCCAAAACGGAACATAAGCTTTAAATACACTAAAGATTCTCGGAAAATTTATAATTACACATTAATTAATTAGGTCTTACTTGCTGTCTTCCAAATTTACTTGCTTTTATTAATAAATAACTCATAGAGTATTCAGTTTTTATCGGACATGAAAAGAGGGAAAAGATGGATTGGATTTGCCAAGTTAATCAAATAAATGAATATAGAAAGGAAATTTGGTAGAGAAAGGGAAGACCTAATTGTGCAATTGTAGCTTCAATGAGAACTTTTAGTCTATTTATTTAGGGCATATGTTAAACAACCCCAATATTGGTAATCTTATTAGTGGAATGCGTGGGTACTATGATAGTTTTCTAAATTAATTAGCTCCCTTTGTATAGGAGATTGCTAGATTGAAACATTTCCTTTTAGAGCTTTTCCAAGTAAAATTTACTTACATACTCATTGTCATCATTACAGATAAACTAGTTACGCTTATTTAGAGTGCTTATTGCACAAGTAGCAAACAATTCCTTAAACTGTAAACTTCCCAATTTCCATAGGACAGGCATGTAATGGCCAATCACATGTTTCATTCTACTTTCCTGCGTCAATAACGATATCTTCAATTTTTTCTAGTTACTGTAACTCTTTATTGAGTTCGGAGGTTCTCTAAAGTATGAAAAGATTCTTGATCCATCTTTCTGGTGATATTTCAGACACAATTGGAAGAGACATGGAAAGCTGTGTTCTCCGGTCTAAGATATGCAAAGAATTTCAGTGGCCCAGTTTGCTTTCGTCATGCTATTCTCTCACCTTTGGGTTATGAAACCGCCATGTTCAAGGGTCTGTCTGAAAACATTGATTGTTATGGGGCTTCTGCCCATGATCTATGGCAGAACCCTGATGACAAAAAAACAGCCAGGATCTCGGAATTTGGTGAGATGATAAGAGCTGCGTTTTCACTTCCTTTACACCGACCCCACCAGAGCTCAAAGTCAGGGTCACAAACTCATAATGTCCTCTTTGTCCGACGTGAGGATTATTTAGCTCATCCTCGCCATGGTGGAAAGGTTCAATCAAGGCTTAGTAATGAACAACAAGTATTTGATGCTTTGAAAAGCTGGTCATCAAGTCATACAGAATGCAGAATTAATTTAATAAATGGACTTTTTGCACATATGTCTATGAAAGAGCAAGTGAAAGCCATTCAAGATGCATCAGTTATTGTGGGTGCTCATGGTGCAGGACTGACTCACATAGTGTCGGCGTCACCAGATGCAGAAATTCTAGAGATCGTTGCTAGTGAGTTTCGGAGGCCTCATTTTGAACTAATTGCTCAATGGAAGGGGTTAAAATACCACCCAATATATCTGGGTGGATCACACGCTAATCCAACAGTAGTTATTGAAAAGCTTAGGAACATTTTGAAGAGCATAGGATGTTGATAGTGCGCAGTTAGATTTGTAAGCTGCTATACCCTTTGGCTCTGGGGCATAGTATTTGTAACGAGGTTGTATCGGCTGACAGTATGTGCATGCACGATGTGAGAGCCTTTTTTTTTCCTTCAACGTGATTAATATGTATTGGAGAGCTGAAGCTGATTGATGATTATTATAAGGCATGAAGGATAAATTAGATGCTATACATGATGAGGTTGGGCTGCATGCTGGTTTTCTGCAGAAGCAAGATTTAAGTTGGCATATTGCTGTTGTTGTTTTCGGCATTATATATGACTACCAAAGCACCGATTGACATGTATAGGGTTAGTATACAATTGAACATACACACTGTAACATTTGCAAGATTCTAAACATGTTGTGGACTTTTGAATTTCAGTTGTGCCTTTTGCTGTCTTTTTATATTGTCCTTTTCACTTGAGGTTATTATTAATGAATGATGCATTGTAGGGATAGAATGATTATGTCAGTTTAAGCATTGGGGTTGAACGTTCGGTTTATGAAACTGAAAATATAGAAAACATCGTGCTTTCAGAATGAACAAAGAAATTTGTTTGAGTGATGTAACAGAGCATCTTCATATTTTAAGTTCAGTTAGAAACAAGAGATGCGTGAGACAAGAAATTTTCAAGATATAAAGAGTTCGTACAAAACAATGTCTTACCTTGTCTTTTCTTGTTCACACAACAATCAACAATGATAATAATCAACCACCTCCAACAATCTGACAAGAAACAACATGTTATGCCTTTCAAACCTTGGAAAAACTGGGAAGAGTAGCAAAAAGTTCCGGACTCCCACAGATGTGGTTCACAAGACTCGGTCCCTTCTTTATTCCCAAAACAACGATGGCTCTCAGGTCCTCTTCCTATATTTCTTTATTTTTTGCTTGGGGCTTACTTCAGTGTCTTGTGTCACTAACTTGTCATGAGGTGAAAGTCAGGTATGATTATTTTAAAGGGTTTTAAGAAAAAGTTCTTATGATCAGATGACAGAACTAAACTCACTGATTAAGGAGTTAAAGCTGATTTTGTATGGTGATGATGACTCGGAGCCTTGCGAGGAAGCTTGCACGCAGTTGACTGAGGAGTTCTTTAAAGAAGACACGTTACGTCTCCTCATTATCTTTCTTCCGAGGTTAAACTTAGAGGTCAGCATTCAACTTTTATTACATCTTGATTTTGTAACTTCACTTTATTTTGTGGCTTAGTTTATTGAGGTATATATATCCTTAATTTAATAGGCTCGTAAAGATGCCACCCAAGTTGTCACAAGTTTGCAAAGGCAACCCTTACCATCACGCTTCCTGGCTTCCAGATATTTGGAAGCCAATTTAGATCTTGTAGACATTCTCATATCTGGGTAAGATTTATTTGCATTCACCAGTAGTATTCATCATTACCTACTGTTAACTTTGAACATACAATATTCTAACAGGTATGATGATCCTCAGTTAGCGCTTCATTATGGCAGAATGTTAAAGGAGTGCCTCCGCCATCAAATTGTTGCATGGTAAACACTAAAAATTTTAATTAGACAAGTAGCATAAATGTGCAATGGGAAAGAAAAAATCGACTTAAACAGTATTTTACAGTTACTTATTGGAACCAAATCAACTGAAGAACCTTTTTGTTTACATACAACATCCAAGTTTTGATATTGCTGCAGATGCTGCAGATGTGTTCAAGGTTGGTTATATACTTAAAAAAATCTTGTGCACAAAGTTAAAAAGTTGTCACAGGTATATGATCGCGCTTTTTTTATGATTTGTTATAGGATCTTTTGACTAGGCATAAGTCTACTGTTTCCGGCTCTCTGTCCAGAAACTATTCTTGGGTAAACATCTCTACTATTTCTTAATTTTCACTATTTACAAATTCTAACGTTGGTTTTTATGGAAACACGTGTGTTATTATTTTGCTAGTTTGTTACTGAGTTTAACGAGCAGCTGCTGAAATCTACAAACTATATCACCAGAAGACAAGCTGTCAAGGTATCATAGTTTTGAGACGAACTATCCACTACTTTACTTATCAACATTACAATATTGATATTTCAGCTACTGGGAAGCATATTACTTGATCGTGCAAATTTTAGTATTATGACACGCTATGTAAGCTCAAAAGACAACCTAATAATTCTAATGAATCTTCTAAGGGTATGACACCGTCTTTAACATGTTGAATTTATGTCTGTCATAATTCTAAAAGTTGATACGAACCAGACATTGTTGCTGATGCAGGATCCAAGTAAGAGCATCCAGATAGATGCTTTTCATGTGTTCAAGGTATGTTAAGGATCAAATATCGAGCTATATACATACATGTTCCGTTTATGTTCTGCTTCTGGTTGCTGATGTTTGTTACTGTAATGGGCAGCTTTTTGTAGCAAATGAAAACAAGCCTCATGAAATAGTAAGCATACTTGTTACAAACAGAAGCAAGCTTCTACGTTTACTAGCTGCTTTTGTACATCCAGGTAGCGAAATTAGCTTATACAATATATATGTCATTGTTTAAAGTTGATTTCCAAATTAAATTTGAATTTTGATGCTGCTTGTAGACGATGAAGTGTTTGAGACAGACAAAAATCAAGTGATCAATGAACTTGCTGTACTGGAACTTGAACAATGAAGACTAAGAGACGCATTGCCTCGTAGAAGCATTTTGATCAAATTAATAAAGATTATATACCATGTCATAGACATTTATAATAGCCAAACCTGAATAAATATGGAGTAATTATGTAATAGAGAAAGTTCAATAAAGACGCCAAATTCTCTGAAGATTTCATTCTTTTTTTTTAGAAGGAATTAGATATTTCACAAACCGTTAATCGTTACACGAAAAAAATCATACCATCACGAAGAGAATTAAATCATCTTTTTATAGATGAGCACTTTTATATACTTTCGATGAACTTTTTTCCTTTTTACTTTTCTTTTAGTGTTGAAATTTAAGTATGAAAAAATCGTTATATTAAAATCACATGTGATTTTATGAAATCACATGGGATTTGTGAAATCGCACGTGATTCCTAACATACAAATCACATGTGATTTTTTCAGAAGCAAATTTTAATACTAAAACAAAACTCGAAAAAAAAGTATGTCGATCGAAAGTATATCGAAGTGCCCGTCTACTGAAAAATAAAAAAATTCATGTCGCGATGGTGTATTTTTTTTGTTGCTTAACGATTTACTTTTTGCAACATATTTTATTTTAAGAAAAAATGGAAAGTGTTTTTTTTTTTTTTTTTTTGTTAATTTTGATGAAAATAAGTGGTATTTGTTAGTATTTAAAGAATACAAGGTTTATATTAAACTAAACTCGAGGGGTGAGCGAAATGCCCAAATAAACCGAAAACCGAAACTGAACCAAACTGAAGATAACTGAACCGAGCTAATAACCGAACCGAATTTGCTAAAACCGAACCGAACCGAACTACTAATTCGGTTCTCGGGTTGGATATGGGTTTAGCAATCTAAACCGAGAACCAAACCGAAAACCGAATTCATATAAATATATATATTTTTTTAAATATTTACATATGCATGTATATTTTTTTTATATATTTATATATATAAATACTATTAAAATGTTATTTTAATATAAAAAAAACACTTTTTATGCTTGAAATATATTTTTTTTGGCTAAATATCTATATAATTATTAATTTTTTAAAAATAAATAGTGAAATTCGGGTTATTCGGGTCAACCCAAGAACCGAACCGAATTCAAATTCGTTTTCGGTTCGGTTCGGTTGAATTCTAGGTCGGGTCGGTTCGGTTTTCGGATTGATCCAAAAAAAAATTTAACCGAATTAACCGAACCAAACAACCCGATAACCGAACCGATCCCCTACTAAACTCTTATGTAATATGGTTATCAAACATTTAAATTATGTTACTAAGCATTTTTTTCAGTTAGTCCAAACCCTTTCTTGTCATGAAATAGTTGGGCTTGACTGGCTGCAATTTTGTTAGTATTGGATTTATTGCTTGCTAATGTTTTCAGCTCATATTACGAATCCATTATCCATATGTTTTACTTTCAAGAAACGATGAAAAAACGATCGAACTCGACACTTTTTATGATTGTGTGTAGCTAACTATTTTTTTCTTATTGTGTGTACTAAACTTTAAAATTCGATTATTGTGTGTATTTTATGACCATTTTACCCTTAATTTTTCAAATTTCAAGGGTAAAATGGTCATTTTACATGGCCGAATAGTCACAAAATACACATAATGATCGAATTTGAAAGTTCAAGACATACAATAAGAAAAAAATAGTTGGCTACACAATCACATAAAGTGTCAAGTTCACGATTTTTTCATTATTCGCTTTTACTTAACAGTCGATGACATACCTTCCGAACTGTTCGAAGACACTTCTTGGAACGCATCTTGGAAACTACTGTCGGAATCATAAAATCTCTTTTGGCGTAAAGTCATTCATAACAATGATTACCGCAAGGAAATTCGCCAATTGAAGGTAAACACCCTTCGAGGTGTGCACTTCGAAGATATTATCACATAGGCTTTCTCGAATGACCCAGTCAAAACGTGTTCCACTACCCGGTGAAGGCTTTCCCGCTAAGATAGGAGACGTAGGACATTACCCCTAGCGGTTACCGAAATCCATGAGACACCCCTATAATCTTTGGTTTATATGCAGTTGATTGTCATAGCATATATCCTTTTCACCATAAATAGGATGGCAATGATTCAAGTTTGGCTAAGTCCATTTCAACCATTATTTCATACATTTGCACTCACATACTCATAATCACATACATGCTCTCACGCCGGAGGTGATTCGCAAGGCTTAACCCCTACACATCACTTAACGTAGTATTTTAGTATTTCTTATTTTCAGGTTATTAGCAACTTGGCGTACACCACTCACCCCCAATTCTCCAATCACTATTGGCAGGCTGATAGTGCGGTTAATTGTATAATCAATAATCAAGTGTAAAGACATCAGAGAACACCGGTTGTTAGACTTGGTTTCTTGGCGTGGTAGACCAACAAAGATGGTGTGATGATACGATCATGCGTTATTATAGTTTAGTATTATTATTATTATTAATTAATTAGTTTATTTAGTTTCCTTTTATTATATTTCTTGGTGAGGAAGTTAGGGCATTAGGTTAAGTCAATTATAAATAGGGTATTAGGATTGTAATTCTTATTATGTTGAATGAATATGAAGTATTGATTTGTAAATCAATTGGGGGGTCGGTTTATCTCACTAATATAAACCATCGGGGGGTCGGTTTATCCCATCAATATAAACCATCTATCTTGCTTACTTTCTTCTTTATTCTATTATCAATCCGGTTCGTATCAATTGCTATCAGAGCAGTTCGATTCTAGGGTTTCAAAAAAAAAAAAAAAAAAAAAAAAAAAAATTGTTCATCAAGTCACCGCTCATCGAGGTACCGTTCACGGAGTGGGGAATTCTTGTTTGTGTGTCGTGAAAAAGTATACCGCTTGATTTCTTGAATCAATGGAACACAGGATCGCGTTTGAAGAAGAATGGGATGATAAGGTCGACGAATCCGAACACGGTTGCAACGAATTGGAAGAGTTGCATATGGGCAAAAATGGTGGTGACTAAACCGACATTCACATGGATATCGGGAGATCCAACAAAGAACTTTCCCTATTAAAACTAAGGTTAATGGAGATGAAGAATCGAGTATTAAGAAAAGTCGGATCATCACCCCGCCCAACCAAAACACCACGACGTAAGAACATGATGGTGAAGGTAGCAATGACCAAAAACTCGTGTGATCAGGAGCCATTGTTGTGGAAAGAAGTTCATGGAAAAGGCGATATTCACTTAGGCAAGCTCGACATCGCTTGACCACCGTAAGGACATTGGTCATGGTGATTGTTGCACGAGAGACGACTACAATTTGGTTGTACCAGATTATAGCGTATTGGGAACAATCAACGGAGAAATCACGTAAAAGGGTAATATGGATTGTGTTGGTCGGTTTGTTAAAAGAAGCTCGAGCAAAGTTAGACCGGAACTAGGTGGTTATATGGCTCTAATTTTGTTATGGAAAAGAGTTTTTATGCAGATGATGAGAAGTTGCACTGCAACTTATTATCAACATAAAATTGAGTTTTTATTGGCCTTTTGTCTTTGTTTCACTATGGTATACACAAGCGTAAACTACAACGAAGAACATGGGATCCCGGAATCAAGAATGTTTGCACCCACACCTTGAGGACAAGGTGTTTTGGGGCGGAGTATTGATACGATCCTGCGTTATTATAGTTTAGTATTATTATTATTATTAATTAATTAGTTTATTTAGTTTCCTTTTATTATATTTCTTGGTGAGGAAGTTAGGGCATTAGGTTAAGTCAATTATAAATAGGGTATTAGGATTGTAATTCTTATTATATTGAATGATATGAAGTATTGATTTGTTAATCAATTGGGGAGTCGGTTTATCTCACTAATATAAACCATCGGGGGGTCGGTTTATCCCATTAACATAAATCATCTATCTTGTTTATTTTATTCTCTTTATTCTATTATCGAGCCGGTTCGTATCATGTGACCACCCACTGGAGTAGTTTCAGGTGTGTTGGTGACCACGCTGGTGAAACGAGACTCTTCATGTTTAGGTTTTTCTTTTCTTTTTTCTTGTATGCGTATGGAGTTTGTAAGGTTGTCATTTGGGTAAACCCGACCTCAATAAGCCTTATTTGTGTCGGGTTAATCTTGTTTTGAGAAAGAAAAACCTTACCCGTACCCGACCCTAATAAGGTGTAAGCTTATTTGATCTCGGTTTATAAATGTATAAAATTAATAGCTCTTGGAAATTAGCCGATGAAAGCAAGAGTATATTTAATAAAGACAAAATCTTGATACCGTTATTCCCAAATATATTGGTTGGTTGTAAAAGCTACAGTATACTTATTTCTTGAAAAATAAAAATGGGCTTTTCATCATCATCATCATCAGCTGCTACTACTTGCTCAATGAAAATGGGTTTTGATCTTTATAATAATAAGTTTCCATCTAACTCCTACTCACATTTTCATGGGGTTTTCAAGATTGTTTCTTTTAATGAAGTTAACCAAAAACCCATTAGTTTTCATATACCAAAACCCCACAGAAATAGACATTTCATTAAGGCTTCTTCATCTTCCAAGATTCAAGAAACAGCAGGAGAAGAAGCTATTCAATTTGATGAAAGAACTAGCCCTAGTGAGGTAGTACTTTTTAATGTGTGTTGTTGTTGGTCTTGTTTTAATTGGATGGGTAAATCAATTACAGAGTGTTTAATATTGGCAAGAAGCATTTATGTCCGAAACGCTTAGCTTTTTCGTCAATTTTATGATTACATATACAGCTACATTACCAACCACTTTTATAAAACAACTACTGCTAATTTTGCCTAACATGAAATGAGCTCATAAGCCCATATATAAGCTTTAATAAACACCCTTCTAAATGTTTATCTGTTTATTGCCATGTGATATAATGGTTAAATGTACATATATGGTTGGGGATTGAACCCGTGACATCCGTGTTATACTCCACATCGACTGTTGTAGATAAACACTCTACTGAAAACTGCTCAAATTTAAAATACTTGGAATCCAAACACCTCTGTTTAGGTGCTTATTTGGTCGTTTTTATGCAGATAAGCAGTTTTGAATGGTATTTTTTGGGTAGACAATCACTTTGTAATAAGCATGCCCCATTAGTTTGAGGTCATTAATATCACATTCTTGGTTATATTGTTAATTTTTAATGACTTAATGGCGGCTGGTGCCACAGCCAACAACTAAGTGGTAGATCACGTAACACCACACAGGACCTCCACGTTATGCTACATGTCCCCCACTATTGGACTCTAATAATTATAAGATTTACTGTAATCTTTGTTAATCTTGTGAATTATATTGGAGCAATATGAGTTCATGGTTAATCGTTCTAGTGATTCTTTGGAAGTCATCATTCATTGATTGAATTTATTGTCTACAAATATATCATAGAATTTCATCTTACGTTTGAGATGGCTGTCTTGTGTATTAATAAAGGTGAAAAAGGAGATAGAAATGTGCTATGATCTAATACGCAGACTAGGAAGAGGAGTCGTGTACTTGGGTTCTGCAAGGATGGGTCCCGGACACGAGCATTATATCCAGACGCAAGAATTGGCAAGAGAGGCAAGATTATTAGATATTTGCTTTAAAAACGCAATTCCACATATCTCTTTCTTATCTACAGTTCTCCGTTTTGTATTTTGTTATAGGTGGCAAACCTCTTGGGTTGTACGTCATGGTCAGGTGCAGGACCAGGGCTCATGGATGCTGCCACTCAAGGTGCTCTTCAAGCGGGAAAACCAGTTGGTGGATTTAAAATTGGCAAAGAAGCTAACGAATGGACTTCAACCAATTATCATCCGTATCTTCCTTCTCATACTTACCTTACATGCAGGTAGACATTTATTTCTGGTTATGGGGGTGTTTTGGATTACTTGTTATAAACTGCTTATCTTCCTAAAACATAAGCCGGCACCAACCTACTAGTGTGAACTTGCTTATTTAAGTACTCATTTTTTGTTAGTTTTTCTTAGCTACTCACTTTTATAAGCAGTTGAGAAGTTTTGATGGTTAGGTAAAACTGCTTATTTTAGTATAAACAACGCTTAAAAATAAGCAGGTTGCTACATGCTCATTCTTTAAGCAGAGTAGCTTGAGATAGGCAATCCCAAACCTATTCTTAAGTACTTGTTTACTCAAAACTGCTTATGTGCATAAAAAAAAGCAGATAAACATAAATAAGCAATCCCAAACACCCTCTATAGTCTATATTCTTATATTACTCATCCAAGTCACATTGATTGGCTTACCACACCATTTGATTAAATATAGGTTTTTTTCTGCAAGAAAGCATGGATTAGTTGATGCTGCGATTAGAGCTAGTAAGCAGGACAGAACAGCTGTCATAGTTCTTCCAGGAGGGATTGGAACATTAGATGAGGCTTTCGAGATTCTTGCATTGATACAGCTGGAGAGAATAGGTTCAGCACTCCCTGTACCATTTCTCTTAATGAACTACGACTCTTTCTATTCAAAGCTTTTAGACTTTCTGGATGTATGTGAGGATTGGGGGACAGTCTCCAAAGGAGAGGTTTCATCGCTTTGGAAAGTATGCAATAGTAACTCGGAAGCCTTGGCTTATCTCAAAGATTTTTACGATATTCATCCTGTCGATCTAGCATAAATCTGACACTTTTTGTTGTTTCATTTCAGTTTTATTATGTATAATCAAATTTGTCATAGTTTCATGGAAAATTTTACTAGTCTACAAACTATATTTGGAT
This sequence comes from Chrysanthemum lavandulifolium, assembly GCA_022545495.1. NCBI lineage: Eukaryota > Viridiplantae > Streptophyta > Magnoliopsida > Asterales > Asteraceae > Chrysanthemum > Chrysanthemum lavandulifolium. The sequence continues at coordinate 208,353,773 of CM040243.1, read as the reverse complement.
GATTTCGTAGATGTTCTGTAGTTTTCACAGCTACTGTAAATCATATATACATGAAAAAATTGATGGCTTGACCATTGGCCATGAATCCTGAAAGCAGTCACATGATCATATACGGACTTGATGTCATACAATGAATGTTGCCCATATTTTGGATTGATATCATACAATGAATAATTAGCATTTTTTTTTCCAGATGTTGGTGTTGAGCAATTCTAACATTGTTGGACGTAAATAAGTCGATTTGTATCTAACATGATGATTTGTATGTTAAAAGGTTGTAAAATGATGATTTTGTTTTAAATGAAAGCACGATGATGGGTCGGTATGGCGGTGAGCCGGTGATGGCGGTCGTGGGTGGGGTAGGGGTTGACGGTATTGGTGGACGCTGATTGGGGGTGGGGTTGGTGTGATGACGGTGGTGGGTGTCATTGGGGGTTATTGAGGTCGAAGAAAATGGTGTTTGGGTTAATAGGTCCGTGTCGTTTTGTGATGAATTAAGGTGTGTTTTGACGTGGAGAGTGTGTTTGGCAGAGCGTGCAGGAAGATTTAAGAAGCGGTGCTAACATTGTGATTTTTAACTTTCGTTTCAAGAATCAAAAAGAACTTTATCTTTTCTTTTTTTCTTTTCGGAATGCTTTTTTCTTTCTTTCTAATGTTTCGTGAAGTAGTTGTTTTACACATCATGATTACAATTACAACTACGTTACCAAATGTTATTATAAAAAAACACAGCTACTGTTTCTGCTGCTGCTCACCGCTATTGCTACTTTTGCCGAACACACCCGAAATGATAAAACTTAACAAAAAATTGTTAAGATATTTAATAAAAAGTCTCAAATTCGATGAATAAGAAGTTCTACTTTGATTGGGAAAAAAATTACTTTTAGACTAAAATACACGGTTGGTCCCTAAAGTTGGCACGACGCATCGCGATGGGACAAAACTCGGCCTTTTCATCATCGGGGGTCCCTATTTCAAGGTTTATACTCGCTACAAGTCCTTTGACCATATTGCCATTAGTCAAGGACATCTTATGGCGTTAGATTTGTCTTTAGTCCAAGGGCACTTTTGCCATTTCCATATTTCAATTAAAAATTTCCTAATTATTGCCACATGTAATGTAACCCTCTTCCCGCCCCAATAAACACATAGTCTGTATTATCATTCGTCCCAAAACTTTCGTTACAAGAATTATCAGAATTCACAAACCCTAATTGAAAGTCACAAAACCCCTGTGTATCAATCATAAAACCGAAACATGGACTTTACTCTATGGAAAGTAAGAAGACATCCAGGTTATCCAATTGATGATACCGTCCTATACGACTCTGCTAAGAAGAAATACGGTACTTTTTTTTTTTATTACAGACATTGGAATTTGTAATTGTAGTATTTATTATTTCCCAATTAAGTTTTTAGAATGCTTTAAACATATATTGACATGTTTTCAGGTGGTAGATCTAATATGTTTAGTATGAGGGTTCATCACAATGGTGTCTTTAAATACTGTCCTGGTAGAATATACGTTGGAGGTATGAAAAGTTTAGTTGATTTGGTTGATGTTGATAGTGTGTCAGTTGAAGAGTTGGATGTTCTTATGTATGAATTTGGTTATGAGCTCGGTTCAAAAAATTACTATTACTTTGTTAAGCCTGGTAGTAATTTAGATGATGGTTTGTATAGCTTAAGTGAAAGTGCTAATTTAGAAATATTGAAAGATCTTGTTGATGACCATAAGATGATAGAGGTTTATGTTGAAAATGGTAAGACAACATTGGATGTTGATCAAATGTCACCAAAGTCAATTAGGATGCTTATTCACGATGTGGATGCAACAAAGAAAAAGGCGCTCTTGCTATTGTTCCATATTGCTCAAAGAAATTGTTCTTAGAAAACATTGTTAATAAATCGTGGTAGAGGATATATGAGGTTACACATCAACCTTTGGAAGTCAATACTTTGGTACAATCTAGTCGATACCGTAATCACAACCCTTGTTTCCATCTCAGAGTTTCATCACATCAAGATGTTGTAGGTGATGTCAACCAAGATATAGATAAACATGTTGAGCATATCCAAATAGATAGTCCTCAAGAGGTATCTCAAAATGATCAAGAGTTAGGTCATCATGAGGACTCAACATGTAATCCCGTGGATCATATCCAAAAGGTAAATCTGCAAAGTTAGTGAAATCGATGAAGCCGTAAGTGATGACAATGTGAGTGAGATGACACTTATATGAGTGACGATGATGATATTGAGAACAATGGTGATGGAAACACGCTTGTCGACGAGGCTAATACTTTTGAGGAGCCCGATTTTATGTTAACTGCTCAAAGTGACCGAGACTACGATTTACCATCTATAGGTACCACCACCACTACCACATGATTTTTTAAGAAAATGAGTTGGATCTGTTAGATGACAATGATTTTGCAAGTGGTTCCGAGAATGAGGATGACTATGTTATTAGGAGGAACAAATTGAGGCCATACAAGAAACAAAAGTTAAGTGAGGCAAAGACAAACAGAGGACTAAATCTTTTTTTCGTGGTCAAAGTTTTGTAACTACAAAAGAAGTGAAAGATAGGATCTACCGCTTTCAATAAAGACTATGAGGAAATTGCAACTAATTAAGAATGACAAACAGAGAATTATGGTTAGGTGTCTTGGACAAATACCTGTTTGTGGAATAATCAAGGTTTGTGGTCGGGAAAAGCCCCAAAGAGGAAAAATGGTCCGATAACTAGAGGCCTTGGTAGGGATGTATATTTGCGAACACGCAAGGAGCAAGCAACAGAGTGTCCATGGTTGTTGTATGTAGCCAAAAATACAGATAAAGATGTATGGATTGTTCGAACTTTCGTGGATGAACACAAATGTTTGCAATCAAGAGACATTAAAGCTTGTGACTACAAGTTTCTTTCAAGCAAATAGTTGACCAAGTTCAAGTCAATCCAGATATTCCAATCGTGGATGTTCAAGATCACCAAGAAGCAGTTTGAAGTTCGTGTGTCTATGCAAAAGCATTAAGGGCAAAAACAAGGCGAAATGAGATTAGGGGTGATCATAAGCAAGAATACACCCTTTTAAGAGACTATGTTGAAGAGTTGCGTAAAACTAACCCGGATACAACAGCTAGGATAAGTGTACAAACCGCAACAGATGCAACAAGTCCAACCGTAGTTTTCAAGAGAATGTATGTATGCTTAGGCGCTTTGAAGGAGGATATAAAGCTTGTCAAAGAGAGTTGTTGGGGTTAGATGGTGCTTTTATGAGGGTCCTTTTCCGCGACTTCTTACAAAGAATCGGTATAGACAAAGAAATGGAATATACCCCGTAGCTCACGCGTTGCGGTTTAAAGCAAAGACTCATGGATTTGGTTTCTTGAATGTCTAAGAGATGATCTTGACTTGCAACCAAACTCAAACTACACTTTTATCACGATGACAAAAGGTGATTTTACCATTTAGTTGATTAGATTCACTTGTATTTTCGTTAAATGCAAGTTTTGTTAGTAAGGAATTTATGTTTATTTGTGCAGGTATCATTCAAGCGTTAGCGTATTCCCTAGTGTCGAACACGATATTGTTTCAAGCACATCCATGATAATATGAAATTGCAATGGAATGCTAAAGCATACAAGGAACATTTGTGGAGATGTGCAAGCAACAACAAATCCAACAATTTGAGGCGACCATGCCGGCATTCAAGAGTTTTAGCGAACCCGCCCATGCTTGGTTAAGTAAGATACCACCAACGCATTGGTCAAGGTCGCATTTTTCGTGTACCTAACCAAATCTATGTCTACTTGTACATCTTTTGTTCTACGACATTTTTCGTGCACCGACCAAACATGTTGTAGGAGGGCTCATTCGATGTGCTACTTAATAACATGTGTGAGGTGTTCAATGGGAAACTAGTGGGAGGTAGGCACCAACCCATCATTAATGCTTTGGAATACATTAGAGAGTACTGTATGAAAAGAATAGTGAACGTTGTGAATGTGATTCAAAAGTGTGTCGGACCATTAACACCAAAGGCAACACTCATGTTAGATGCAATCAAGAAAGAGGCTTATAAGTACACTGCTTTACGGGTTGAAGGAGAAAAGTATGAGGTTAGTGGATGGGGAGACAAGTGTATTGTACATGTACAAGCTAGGGCTTGTACATGTAGAAGATGGGAGCTTACAGGTATGCCATGTAAACATGTTGTTGCTACCCACCGTGTATGAGGTTGAATGGAATGCAAATAGGATATGTTGAATCATGGGTGCATCCATGTTACTTGCTTAAGACTTGGGAAGAAACTTACAAACACCACATCCACCAATAAATGGTTATGAGCATTGGTATAAGTCACAGTGCCTACAACCATTCTTCCACCTAAACATCATAAACCATTAGGTAGCCCACGAAAGAAAAGAACCGTGGATTTTACTAAAATGATAATAGTGACAAAACCAAGAACTTGTCACGCCTAGTAAGAGTGTGGTTTGTGGTATTTGTGGCAATGTTGGACACAACAAGAAAACATGTCTTGGGCAAGGAGGTGTAACGGAAGTCAAGGCACTACACAACAGCCTCAAAAAACAGTTCATCCCACCAAAAGTTACAAAGAAATAAGAAGGCAAAGGTTACGGTGACAACTATGAAGGTAATGATCAACCAAGTGTGGTCCGGCCTCAACTGAAGTCAAGTTGATGTCGCTCGGTGGGTCTCCAAAACAATTTTGGACTAAGACCAAGATTATAGCAAAGAAAGCTTTCTTCACCACAAAAAATGTTGGTTAAGCATATGAAAGCCAATGTTATCCATCGAATATGTATTCCCTAAACATTATTTTTGTGTTTAAACAATGTATGTTTCGAACTTTGTAGACTCCAAAATTTTATGCATTTGGAAATATGTCCATTTTCGTTATGTATGAAATCATGTCATTTTAGTGTATGGGTTTAATTGTGTTTTATTGTATTGTTTTATAGAGTCTTCATACATCCGTGTTTTGAGTTGGATATCGTTATTCTATTATCACAAACACTAATGAAGGATCAAAAATGGATGAACAACACCATATCAAGTTTATGTTGATACTCAGAAATGGTGTCGGTTCACCCATCCTTGAGACTTCATACGTCTATTAATCTTGTATCTGTTGAACTTGGATTTGTGTTTTGAGTTTGGTTACTGTTATTCTATTATCACAAACACTAATGAAGGATCAAAGATGGATGAACAACACCGTATCAAGTTTATGTTGATACTCAAAAGTGGTGCCATACATCCATCTTTGAGACTTCATACGTCTATGAATCTAGGATCTATTGAAGTTGGATATGGGTTTTGAGTTGGATACGGTTATTCTATCATCACAAACAGGAATGAAGGATCAAAGATGGATGAACAACACCATATCAAGTTTATGTTGATACTCAAAAGTGGTGTCTGTTCATCCATCTCAGATCATTCATCCATCTTTGATACTTGGATCCGGGTTTTGAGTTGGATACGCTTATTCTATCATCACAAACAGGAATGAAGGATGAAAGATGGATGAACAACACCATATCAAGTTTATGTTGATACTCGAAATTGGTGTCTGTTCATCCATCCCTCATCATTCATCCATCTTTGAAACTCGTATCTCTGTTATGAGTTTCACCATTTGTGTGGCAAGTGATATATAAATTCTTGGGGCAAAGGACCTACTAGTAAAGGTAGCACAGTATAAGGACCAAAGCATAAAAGAAATATATTAACACTGTACAAGGACCAAACATTATACACCAAAAGACTATTCTTAGTCAACCTACACTAAAACTTCTTAAACACAACTAGACCATCTACCACCGATTCAAAACACTAAAACCAATACCTATCTAAACCCTATAGAAGAACCATAGAAAAAACAAGAAGATGACCATCCAAGACAACACACAAGAGTTCCTGAGACGGCAAACTTTCTCCTTCTCAACAAGGAGATCGGCCACCAAGCAGCCTCTAGCTCGTTTGCCCGGTCACCGGCGTTGACCGCTGATACGCTTACGCAGCGCATTCGGGGTCAAAGGAACTTCCTTTTCGTCGAGCAAGTTTTTCAACACCCTAGGCAGTGAACCTAATCGTTGTAGTGTAGTATTAGGGTAAGCCACGGGTATTGATATCGTTCTCTAGGGGAATAGGAATGCTAGTGAGAAGTTACTACGCTAAGGTTAAGGTTGAGGAAGATTATTTTTTATCTTTTTTTTTTGTTTTTTTAGGAAATTGAAAAGTATGAATCTCGGGTATTGGATTTGGGTGGTTGGTATTTCTACCGATTACTCTACTATTATCTAATTATCTAAACTAAGGTGTTGGTAGTCTATGTCTAATTAATGTGTGCTCGTATGATAGTTTAAAGATGTGTTTACTTAGGTTTTACTACTCCTTAATTATCTCCTATTGATGGTTGAGTTGTCACGTCTTATTCTTAGTTGCGTTGTGTGTCTAAAGTTGTAGGGTATGCGTTTCTCCCAACTCTTTGAACTTACCAAAGGGTCTCGCCTACAAAACCCACTAGGATAATAAACTCTTACTCTAAGGCACTCTTTGGATGGTTTAGCTTACAACTACTCGGTAATTATATTCTAAGGTTCACAAAGATGAATCAAGCATTAAGTACACAACGAATGACCTATCGCATTACTAGATCATTAATCAACTAAGATAAGAAACAACCAATCAATATTCAATAATTAAGTTTCATACTCCCTAAGCAAACACACAAATAAATTAGCGGACATGGAGAACATGCAAGCATACACACAAATAATCAAAGACATAATTAAATTGATGAAGTAAATACTTATCTTGATGTAAGATAGGGTTTGGAACCCTAAAATCTTGTACAAGACACCCTTGGTTCGGTTTTAGGTTTTACCCAAAAGACTCTCCTAAACCGAAAAATTCGGATTCTATATATAATATTACATATGCGACGGCGTCACCTTATGTTTCGTGACGCCGTCGTGTCGCCGTCATTAGGGTTTCGTCTTGGCGCGTTAATCTTGCGACGACGCCACCTTATGTGCGTGACGCCGTCCTCTTGACTCGACGTCGTGCGGGTTGCATCTAGGTCGTCCGAGTAGCAACGGCCTACTCTTTTAAAGCCCGACGTCGTCACTTGAAAATAGGGTTTTGGCTTCGTATCGTCACAAAATCCTCCGACGGCGTGGCAATTAACACCGACGCCGTCGCCTGCTTTCATGAGCTTTGAGTGTCTCGATTCTGACTTTGGCCATTTTATTCGTATATTTGCGCCTTTTCGTCCAAGTAAGTGTCATTCCAGCATTTTGCCTTCAAGAGACCTAAAAAGTGAAAGGAACGATATTAAGCAATAACGGATACAAAAGTGATCAAATAAGGGCTTAAACGACCCCTCAAAATGGTACCTTTTAAAACCTTATCAACCGCCTCCATAGTCTCAGAAACGAGGGCGGCTTCGTATTCTTGTAATGCCGCCTCATTCATGTAGATTGTTCTCTGCAAGTAGATGATCACATCTCTTGCTCTCCTTTGGATGGGTGGATCGTACCACCCTATGAATGGACATGTTGTAGCCTATAATTGATAATCAAAATGTTAGCATCTGCTTGCCTCATAAACACCAACTAAACCTACTTGTATAAAATCACAATTATAATAAAACAGATATACTAACATAATCAACACATTTTAAGGTAAACCACTACATGCAAACTTTAATTTGAAATAAAATTAAGTGTCCCAACCTGTCTTGGACAGGCATAGAACCTCCTGCCGGGGTTCGTGTTGTTCCAAAGATGTTCTAATGATGGCCCTTACATTGCATGAACACACCACCATTTTTCGATTTTCACGAGTCGGTGAAGAAGATAAGATTTTAGTTGTTAGGAAAGATAAAGGATGAATGGTGATAAAATGCCCCTTTTATTAGCCAGGTTTTATTGTAGCGCCTCTGGTTAAACAAGTGGGCTGGCACGGTAATTAATGGACAGTGGTAAAATGACAAAAGTACCCTTGGACTAAAGACAAATCTAACGCCATAAGATGTCCTTGACTAACGGCAATATGGTCAAAGGACTTGTAGCGAGTATAAACCTTGAAATAGGGACCCCCGAAGATGAAAAGGCCGAGCTTTGTCCCATCGCGATGCGTCGTGCCAACTTTAGAGACCAACCGTGTATTTTAGTCTTACTTTTATTTCTAACTTAAGTTTGCTATAATATTATTGTCATGTGCCTTATCTTCTAATTTTCTTACAGTATTAATTAAATATAAGATTCATCCCAACAATTTAGTCTGCACAACTAAGGGTGTAAATGAGACGAGACAACTCGCAAGCTATTTGAGATCGACTCGTAACTCGAAATCGACTTGATATAAATGAGTCGAGCTCGAGTTCAAGCTACTCGAGTATAATTTTGAGCCGAGTTCGAGCTCGCAAAATACTCGGCTTGTGAGGCTTGCACGCCCTTATCAATCTTCAATAATATTACACTTTTACTTTTTTATGTACATGTAGTTACATAATTGTCATACAATCGAGCCTATTAGATAATAAAATATAGACTAAAATACACGGTTGATCCCTAAACTTGGCAGGACGCATCGTGATGGGACAAAACTCGCCTTTTTCATCGCCAGAGGTCCAAACCTTGGCCTTTAAATGCCAGAATCGTCCCTTGACCAATAATGTCGTTGTCAACGTTATGTTGGTGAGGGCAAAACCGTCTTTCACTGTAGCGTACTAAATAAAAACCGTTGTACAGTGTTTGTAGCAAGTATATGTTAATGTGTGTGTAACACGGTTTGGTCGACATTTATCATCCATCCCTAAACTATCCTTCAAAACCGGTCTTCTACAAAACGATAATCGTTTCAAGATGGTACGTTGCTGGTGTGGTAAGCAAGCTATTATTCGCACTTGGACCTCTCTTGACCAGGCGTCGATTGTTTTGTTGTCTGTTCAAGTAAGTGCGTCTTAATATTTTTGTGTAAGTTTGTAACAATGGTGATTGTTTAATGACTTGTCATAATCATCAATAGGGGTCTTCTTGTCGATGGATAAGATGGTATGATCACGAAATCGTGCTCGTTCAAGAATGATCATACCAGCCTTTTGAGGGGAGAAATGAGCTTGAGGCAAGATTAGTAGCTACTCAAGGTGATGTGTGGAAGTGGAAGATTTACCTGGTGCTAAGTTGGATGTTGTTCTTCATTGTTTTTGCATTGGGATAGCTTTTTTACCTTTTATGTAATGACGCGAGATGGTTAATGTTCTGTATCTTGAATTGTACTAACCTTGTTATGAAGTATTCAGTTTGGTTTGGGTTCTGATTTTTTTTTTGAACGGCGGTTTGGGTTCTGATTTTCAATCTATTATGGGTATGTAGATGGTTAGCAATTTGTTTAGGGTTGAGTTTTAAATGTCAACATTCTTATGAGGTTCTGTTTAGCTTTGGGTTACTTTTGATGGAAATTATTCACACATCAAGCTTAGTCAATCTACAAAAATACACAGTAATGACATGGTTCCATAGTTAATGCAAATGGATATAATTCCAAATGCATAAAATTGCATACTTTTCAAAGCATGAGAACTACAGTTAGACACACACACACATATGTTTTTAGAGTACATAACTTGTCCATAGGAAATAACCTAGATGAAACATCGTCTAGATAATTAGCATAATGTAATTGACCTATGGTGAGGCCATCATTTTTTCGATCTGACCGCTTGCCTAGTCATTCTTCGTGTAGCAGTGGGTTGAAGCGTAAACCTTGAACATCACTTGACCGCATCGAGAATCGGTGGGATTGATCATGTTCTTTGGGACCGACACCTTGGGCTTGCTCATGCATCTTGGGATCGGCAATTGCTTCATCTTGATGTTGTTGGGATTGTGACGAGGATGCATCATGTATGATGGGATCTTGATTCTTTGGATCTTGATTTTCAGATTGAACACCACTTCTTGAAGCGCACTAACTTGGCTTTCAACAACAAGACATGTACCTTCAGCTTCTTTATCTGCTGCTACCTTTTTACCTTTAGGATGTCTCTTTTTTCCTGCAGCTTTACTAGGCACCTGTTTGACATTTCCCTTATTGGCAGTTCTACTACTTTCAGCTCCACCATACCCTAGGCATGTTACCTTGTTGTGTCCAGCAATGCCACAAATACTACACTTAACACTCTTCCAAGCCCTTGACAACTTACCATCCTTCACAATCTCTTCACTTTCAAGAGCTATCCTAACTCTTTTTCTACCTCTTGCGATAGGCGGGTTTGTTTCGGATTTCAGTGGAACAATTGTTGTTGGCATAGTTGATTTTTCCCAATGGACTTTGCTAGTTATAAATTTGGACATGGTGTTTGTAGGTAGCCTCCCAGTGAGAAGATAGTAACAAGGATGAGCCCATGTTTCTCGAGCTCCTACTTGTTGGCCATTTAAAGCCATATTCCAATTGGTAGCAACAACATGTTTACATGGTAAACTCATTATCTCCCATATACGCAACTACAAGACTTGTGTACAACATTAAATACACATTGGTCACCCTATGGTCCACTAACGAAACTTAGATCCCCATTCCATAAAACATTATATATGACCTCTTTCTTAATAGCCTCTAGCATGTGTTGTGCGGTTGGTGTTAGTGGCCCATCGTCTTCTCAATCACCATAAGAACATGCATTATCCTCTTCATACAAGTATTCTCGATGTATTCTAAATTTGTAATAATTGGTTTGCTTATGTTGATACAAAAGTTGGGCGTTCCTCGTTTGGGCTCCGGTTCTCGTACCAATTGATTATTCCGCTTGAGACCCGCGCACTAAGTAACAGAAAACACCGTTAGGCTTATCGTGGGATTGTCTCCCACGATTATCCTCCGCGTGAGTAAGTAATCGGTTTTAGGGTTATGGAGAGTTAGGGTTTAGATCGTTACCTTTAATGAGGATAGGGTTCCCTTTATATACACACGGAATCCTTATTGGTTCCGTGTTCCCCAACCTTCGGCGTATCCCGCCTAAGTCGGTTGACAAACGATTATCTCCAAAGTTAGAAGATATCGGATATCATATTCCATAAAGGAATTTGGGCTTGGGCTTTCGTGAGCCCAAACCATTATTAAGTTAGCCCATTCGTAATGGGCTAGTTAGTGTTATTCACTTGTCGGGTGCGTGACCCGAGTCGGGACTATACGTCATCATGTCCCCAGGTCTAGTATGCGAATGACCAAGCTGCGGATGCTAGACTAAAAACCGTAGCATTTAAAATCCTCTTAGCGTAGCGGAGAAGTTGCCTCTAGGTCAAATATCGTCAAACAAATGCCTCGGAAGTCGGGGGAAAGTAACTTCCCCCTTGTCACCTCAACAGATCCTAGCCACTAATTCAGAGTTAGTGGGATCCACGTGTCGTACATCGCGTGGATATAGGAAACTTATATAATCATCGACCTTTCATTTACTGTGATTATCACAGTAAAAACTGAATCCGCCATTGTTAACAAACCTTCAACTGCAACCCATAAAACTACTAATCCAAAGGTAACCGCGCGTGCGCATATAAAAACGATACCATGGTTAAAGTTTTATCTGATTTCACATCCGACATAACTGAGGGCGAACTTCTAGAGTTCGCGTCCAATTATTACATTCCCCTCGCGGTGCATCCGGAAGTTCCGGGTGCAAGAGCGTCAATTGCGGACTTCCCCGAAGGGAAAATAGGGGTATACACGCATTTTTTTGAGTTCGCGAATCAACGCGTGCCAATATCCTTATTCCTGAGCGACGTGTTAAACTATTACCGTCTGCATATATCCCAGCTGCACTGCATAGGTGCAGCTAAAATCACCAACTTCGAGGTCAATTGCCGATTACCGGTGATTAACCCGACTATCCACTGTTCCGCATTTTACCACACAACGTGGTCACACGGGTGGGTATCATTCGCTAGCGCGCAGGCGCCTTCGATGCTATACAGAAAAACTAGACGCGCTCAGGAATTGGAGAGAAACTTTTTTCTGGGTAGACGACGTGTGCTTCCCATCGCGCTTCGATTTCTATACCCAGGGTACACTGCCAAAGGATGAGTGCCCCCTCCTTGGATCATACAATGTGGAGGATGCGGATACCATAAACACCAATCGCATCCCCATCCATGCCTATCCTGAGGAGTTTTTGGTGCACATGGGTATTAGCCGCAACTATTTTGGTAGTCTAGAGGAGGTTCCAATCTTCTTAGGCGCGGATGGCCAGGGTGGGTGCTCGTCCTTTCGTACCCCCGTTGTGTTATATTACTGTAAGTGTTTGTCTTTCTTATCTATTTACTTGTCGTAATCTCGTTTTGTTGTTTGTTTGTTGTTGTGCAGAAATGGACCTATTCAGAGTCCTTCAACTGGCGAAGCCGCTCCTGGTTAATGTAGGGACACGCCCATTGAGAGAGGGAAAGGAGCCCATTCTTGATGCTACTGCAGGGCGTACCCTGGATTTGGATCTAGGAGAAGCAGGGGCTAGCTCTTCTGTCGCACTGGAAGCGACGCCACTGCAAAGCGTGCCGAGCCCTAGAGTGCCTTCCCCCTTAGTGCAGCCATCACAAGTAGCAGTGGCGGAGCACATGGAAGAAGAGGAGGAAGAGGAGGATCCAGGGATGAAGCGCAAGAGATCGCTTGGGAGTGATGGCGCAAGCTCGTCGAGGAAGAAGCGCCCCGTTATCCTAACGGTGGAATCATCATCTAGTGACGTTGCGTCGCCTCCCCCCTCTGCTGATACGTCTGGCCCACAGTAAGTAACGTCGTTAAAGGTTTATGCGCATCCCCTGTTTATGAGAAATTAATAATTCCTTTTCTTGCATGCAGGTTTGAACAGTCTGCGGAGTCACCCCCCAGAGATAGTCCTGTGCATTCTGAGTTCTCCGAGCCAAACAGCCAAAACGTTGAGCCATTGGCGGCTGGGGATGCGCCCATGGAACAGCTTGTTGAGGAGTTGATGCTGGCGGCTGTGCATCAAGCTTCATTAGTGGAGAAGCTAAAGGCTAAGGTTTCTGGGGAAGGTAGCCAAGGTGCGCAAAAGGATCAGAAAATTGCGTCCTTGGAGGCGCAGTTGGCTAGTGCCAAGGCTGAGGCACAGGGCCTGAGTGCGTATGCCCAGAAGCTTGCTGAGGAGAAAATGGCGCTGATGGGTCAAATAAGCCAAGAGCGTGCTGAGGCATCAGGGTATAAGTCTTCGTGTCGCTGGGCGCTGAAGTATTTGGAGAAAGGCAAGGAAGAGTTGACTTCGCAGCTGGAAAACTTTGGTGCAACTGTGCGCAGTGCCCTGGAAGCGCAGGAGATGAAGTTGCGCAAGCTCTGCCTGGAGTATGATGAGGAGTTGTATCCCCAACTCCTGTCTACAATCGCGGAGCGCCGGTGGCTTATTGGCCATGGTCTGCGACTTGCTGCGCTCAGTACCTTGGAGTCGCAGGAAGTGGTGGACGCCTTTGGGGGAGTGGTGCAGTGCGCATTGGCGCGGGGTAAGGCAGAGGCTGTGGAGGAGCTGCATGAGGCTAAGTTGTTGAAGGTGCCTGCTGATAAGGCACCCGGGTATAATGCGCAATCCTATGATGAGCTGGTGGCTGCGATGGAGAGGATGAAGGCATTGGAGCTTCCCCTGATATCTGAGTTAGAGCGCGACCAGGATTATCCGATAGGGGTTATTATGGAGGGGCTGACTTTAGCACGACATTGTGGTGAAAATGCAGAAGCGCAGCTGGACCATTTCTTGAAGCCCGATGAATCGCAACTCCAAGTGCCTATATTTGCTCGCCCCAAAGATATCTTGAATCCCTTCGCTCTGGAGAAGGAGGTGCCCTTGAAGCAAGTGTTGGAAGCGCATGCTACAAGACTTGCCAAAAAAGAAAGGATTAAAGGTAAGGCTGTTTTGTGTGGTGTTGGCGCAGCCCATCTTCCCAGATCTGACGGGATACCGGTTAGTATTGCCACGGTATCGCGCCAAGATTCTGACCTATTGAAGAAGCTGAATGAGGTTGGAGATGCTGTAAGATGCGTAAGGAATTCGTCTCTTAGACGTTGTAATAGTATGTAGATAGTAACTTGTATTGTAAACATCCTTTTGTAAGCACGCATGGTACTTAATGGAACATTATTTTTGTTGAATGTTGTTGCGACTTATAATTTTTGCACTTAATTACTTGTCTTTCCATAAAAAATGTGTGTATTGTCTAAGAAGCAAACAATTGTATAAGCGCGGATATGAAGTTCATAACAGTGTGTGGAATTCATAGTATACTTAAAACATAATTTCTAAGTATGTTTTATCATAATCGTGTATGGTGTGATATGCACGTCATCAGAATATCATAGCAAGGAGTCAAGTGTCTTGATTCCTAATTTGTTAAAACACACAAGATGCATAGTAGCGTCGTGGGATGCGCCGAACTTATACCAACGTCTTGAGAACAAGGTGTTTAACAAGGATACGTGATCCAATGTTGATGGGTTTTCAACCCTCTTACTCAACGAGTTATTTAGTAGGTTTACTCATCCTTGTACGATCGTGGTTTTATTGAGTGCATGCACGCCATGTAGGCAAGAGATAAAAAATGTTAAGACATAAGGTATATGGAAATAACAAATTGAAATGTGTCGCGGAGTTAGCTAGAAACCGCGACGTTTTATTAATACTTGCAAGTTTTTATGAAAGAAAATAAATAAGACATTTCCCTAAGTAAAAAAAATGTAAATACACGGATATTTATTGGGCACTTCACTAAAATGCAAGAGTGTCCGTGCGCTGGGCCGTAGCCATTCCTAGAGATAACATCGCTTAAGATTGCAAATGTTCCATGTACGCGGTAGTTCCCGACCATCCATGTCTCGTAGTTTGTACGCGCCTGTTCCTGATGCTTCAGTAACCTCATAGGGTCCTTCCTACTTCGGTCCAAGTTTGCTTGTGTCTTCTGCGTGGCTCGCATCGTTGGCGCGGTAAATGAAATCACCTGGTCTGAATGAAACATTTTGTACTTTAGCATCATAGTATCCCTTCATTTTTGACTTTGATTTTGCTTCACATATGGCTGCGCGCTCGCGTCTTTCTTCCAATAAGTCTAAGTCGATATGCCGCTCGTCATCATTGGTTGCCACATTGACTTCAGCAGTGCGAATAGTTGGCATCCCAATTTCGGCTGGTATGACGGCTTCTGTCCCATAGACTAGAGAGAAGGGAGTGTCCCCTGTGCTGGTTTTGATTGAAGTGCGGTGCGCCCACAGAACATGCGATAATTCTTCTACCCACCTTCCTTTGTGCTTGTCCAGACGTGCTTTAATTCCTTCACCTAGACTTCGATTTGCACGCTCTACTAAGCCGTTGGTTTGTGGATGTTTAACCGATGCGAAGTGTTGCGTGATATTCAACTTCTCGCACCAGTCCTTGAAGGGATTGTCACAAAATTGTTTCCCGTTGTCCGAGATGATTTCTCCAGGTAGTCCGAAGCGGCATACAATATTGTCCCAAACAAAGCGTTTGACCTGATTGCCAGTAATTGTTACGACCGCTTTTGCTTCAATCCACTTGGTGAAGTAGTCTATGGCCACTATGAGAAACTTCAATCCTCTGCTGCAACGGGGAAGGGGCCCGTAATGTCGATACCCCACTTGTAGAATGGCCATGGCGCCGTGATAGGCGTTAGCTCCTGTTGTGGTTGGCGCGGGATGGGTCTATGAACCTGACAGTCACCGCACTTTCTTATCAATTCCCGCGCATCACGGTGCATGGTGGGCCAGTAGTATCCTGACCGTAAAGCGCGCGCTACCACGGATCGTGGTCCTGAATGCATGCTGCAAGAACCGGCGTGGATTTCCCTGAGTACATAATTTGCTTGTAGGGGGCCGACGTAGCGGAGCCATGGTTGCAGAAAGGAGCGCCGATATAGTACACCGTCTCGAAGTTCGAACCTTTGTGCGGTGCGTCGTATTCTTCAGGCTTCCTTCTGTTCTTGGGGAAATGCGCCCTTGCTTATGAATTCCGTTATTGGTGTCATCCACGTAGGATCTTCCTCCTCTATTACCGTGGATATTTCCATCTCCGAGATGGATTTGCTCTTCAACGTTTCCATCAACACTTGTTTTGACAGGTGTGCAAAGCTTGTGGATGAAATCTTGCTTAGTGCATCCGCTTTTCGATTTTCCCCCCTAGGAACCTGCTTGATGGTAAACCTGTCAAAGCCTTGGATTAGTGCCTTGGTCTTGTCGAGGTATTGGATCATGTTTTCCTCTTTGGCCACATACTCGCCCAACACATGGTTGGCTACTAGCCGGGAATCCACATTTGCTTCCAGGTTGCGTACACCCATTCGAGCTGCAATGCGTAGTCCGGCGATTAGAGCTTCATATTCTTCCTCGTTGTTTGTCGCTGTGAATTCAAAACGCAGTGCGTAAGTGAATTCCATTCCTTCCGGACTTGTAAGGATGAGACCTGCTCCTGACCCATCCACGCATGAAGATCCATCCGTGAACAAGATCCATGGATCTTGTAGTTCCTTTGCTTGGTGCGGGTGTATCATCGGTCTCGGTTTTTCGATAATGAAGTCTGCAAGTATCGCCCTTTACCGCAAAGACGTGGCACGTAGGAGATGTTATGCTCACCTAGCAACACACTCCACTTTTGTAGTCGTCCTGATGCGTCAGGTTTGGAGATGATTTGCTTGATAGGTTGGTCTGTAATTACCGCTATGGGGTGCGCTTGGAAATGCCTGCGCAGTCTTTTGGCGGCGAACACCAATGCTAGGACCAATTTTTCCATCGCACTATAGTTAATCTCCGTTTTCTTGAGCGCTTTGCTTACAAAATACACCGGTGTTTGTACCGAGTTCCTATCCGTTAGTAACACCGCGCTGACTGCTCCATGAGTTGCAGATAAGTACATAATCACCTCTTCCCCTGGTCGGGGTGCTACAAGTGTGGGGAGTGTTGCCAGGTGTTGTTTAAGTTGTGTAAAGGCTTCTTCTGCCTCCGTAGTCCAGCGAAAATCTCCCTTTTTTATACACTTCTTGAGTGTCTTAAAGAGAGGTAGTGACTTGTCTGCTGACTTGGACAAGAATCTATTTAGGCCGGCTAGTTTTCCATTGAGAGATTGGACTTCCTTCAACGTGCGCGGTGAAGGAAGTTCGATAACAGCCTTAGTTGTTTCTGGACATGGTTTGATGCCATCCGGTTCTATCAGGTATCCGAGAAACATGCCTTCTGTAGCGCCAAAAGTGCACTTTTTAGGGTTGAGCTTCATGTTGATTTCTTTGAGTGTCCTAAATGTTTCCTCAATGTCGCGTACCAACTCGTCCTCATTATGGCTTTTTATGACTAGGTCGTCAACGTAAACCTCTAAGTTGCGGCCCATCTGTTTTTCAAATGCATTATCTACTAACCGCTGATAGGTGGCGCCTGCGTTCTTCAAGCCAAAGGGCATTTTGGTATAGCAGTAGACGCCTTGGCTTGTATGAAAGGCCGTTTTTTCCTCATCTTCCTTAGCCATCTGGATTTGGTGGTATCCTTTGTATGCATCTAGGAAGCACTTGAGTGGGTATCCACACAAAGATTCTACCTTCCGTCTATCTCTGGTAGAGGGTAGCAGTCTTGTGGACATGCCTTGTTGAGATCTGTGAAGTCCACGCACATCCGCCAGCTACCGTCGCTCTTTTTGACCATTATTGGGTTAGAAGGCCAGTCTTGGTAGTAGACTTCACGCATGATCCCTGCCTCCACCAGTTTGTGCACCTCTGCGGAAATGCTTGCTTGCAGAGGCCGGAGCTTGGTCGCGCTTACGGCGTATTGGTGAGTATCCTTGTCGGATTCTCACTTGTGTTCGTGATTGAGCGTGGTACTCCGGTCATGTGCTTTGGCCCCATGCAAAATGTCCAAGTTCTTTTGCAAGAGTGCGACATACACAATTGCTTGCTGGTTGTCCAAGCGGCGATCCTCCGATCGATATTTCCTATTCGGGTAATCGGGATGAATTGCAACCTTCGGGTTGGGAACTTTGGTTCTTGTGCCGTTCGGAATGGGTGCCGTCTCGCATGTAATCGCGTTACATTCTCTATGTGATACAAATGGCATTGTAGATAGTAACAATACCACCTTCCACCGGGAATTTGAGCATCCCATGTCTTTGTAGAAGGTGCTCGCGCGCATGGTCGATATCCCGGTCTTTCGATAATGCCATTGTATGGCGAAGGGATTTGATCACCATAAAATTCATCCAGCCGTCATGAGTGTTCCTTATTGCCCACACCGACTAGTAGGCGTATTTGCCCATAGGCCATATCTTTTCTCCTGTAAAACCGATCATTGTCATGACCGGGCTTAATGATCGCTATCTCGAGTTGCGATCGCTTAAAAGCAAGTGTTCGTACATTATGTCCGCAGATGCACCTCCATCAACATACATGCGGTGGATATCGTGACCCCGCATTAATTTCAATGGTGAGCGGCTTTACCACTGCGTTGTCCGCGATCGAGGTGGGAAAGAGATTTCACCGCCACGGAAAATTCTGGTCGACCTTACGCTAGTTATTCGCCGCCATGATTGTATCATGTAGATGGTGTCACCTTATCTTTGGGTCCTCTTTCTTGTTCCCACTCTTACGCCTATCTTTTCCTTCTTTGATATTCTTGACCGGATGGTCCAATCGCCTTCTTTCACTAATTTGTCGATGAGTTGGCGCATTGGACACATTCATTGGTGGTGTGGCCCTTCATCCATGATAGTCACGGTATCCACTCCACGCGTCGATCCTCCAGGTGTGCGCATTGGTGGGGGTCTTGGAAAGTTCGCGCCTTCTGTTGCGAATATTTCCTTTGGAGTCTTGGTCAGCGGGGTATACATGTCATTATCCCGTCCGCTCCCCTGGCCGCGATAGTTCTTGTTACGGTTGTTACTCCGGTCGGTGGATTGTCTCCCGTGTTGTTCTGTGACCGTAGTTTGAGTAGCCTTTCTTGCTATCCGCATGCGCGGCTTCTCCTGGACGAAGGACCTTGTGCGTTTCATAAGTTCATCAAAGGTTTGGGGATCTTGTCGTTCAACTTTTGATGAGTTCGGGTTATTGATCCAGTTCATGAACCCCGAGATTTTCAAGACTTCGAGGCATGCCTTAACTGTATGCACTCATCTTTGAAGCGCCCATATAAGCGCTTGTAGATTCCTCGGCGTTGTTCGACCACCGGCGAGTTCGACGGGGTTTTAGCGCACTTCTTTCGTTGGGTGAAGTTTAGGTAAACGCCTTCTCAACTCTTCAATGCCATCGATGCTTCTGCGTGGAAGCTTCTTGAACCGCCCACGCATTTCCACTAGTGTGAAATTGAACATGTGGCACCACACGGGTTGTGGCCGATTTTCGATAGTAGCGGTGATTCAAAATTTGAGGTGATCATCGGGATCACTGCTCCATCATAGGTTTTGACATTAGCGGGCATGCGCCTTCTCTTATCTTTCGAGAAATTGCGATACGTCGGTGAACGATCCACCTTTTGGCGGCGCCACGGAAGAGACATGTCTTCCTCCTCTTGGTCACGATATTTTCTCCTGGACTTCCAGTGTCCAGTTTCGCTATCCTCGTTGTCCGAGGAATTACCAGAGGACGAATTTTTCCTTCTTGGCGTTTTGCCGATTGTCCTCGAATTTGCGCTGAAGGGCTTTCACTTGGGGAGTGCCTTCGCCCAAGTCTGTCCTGGACTCTGCGGCTACCAAGCCTGGCATGGACATTGGTACGCCGTTCATCCTCCTCGCTTGCTTCCAGATGCTGTGAGTGAGATGTCTCATCATCCTCAACTCTCCTCCCAATTCTGTTAAACACCGGGGGTCGGCAGTTGTCCCTCCCGCGCTTATCCTTCTGACGGCGCGGTGGGGACGTTTCGTATTCTGAGTCAAAATTGAGTCGGGCATGCAGGCTTCGACTCGACCTCTTTTTTGCTTCCTCTTGCATGAGAGCGGTCAAAGTTTCGTAATTTTGAGACACGAAATCTCCCGGTGCTAGTTCCGGTGCGACCCCTTCTAGAGCGAGAGTGCCTGTTTCTACTACTGGGCCCTTGTTTCATCGGGGCATCCGGTGCCTCGAGAGGTCGGTTCTAATATTGATTGAAGGGAGTAGCAAAAGGGTGTGACGGATCTCCTGCTTGGTGGTGGTTGTAGTGGCTGGTTGTCCCCGAGCGTTGTTCCACCGTAGGGAAGACCGGTCTGGGCCTAACCCTTGATTTTTAGCGACCGGTTGTCCCTGAAGTCCGCTTAGAAGGCGATCCGCTTGCGACTTCTTTCGTAAGGTCGACTTGCGATCGTGATTTCGTGCTTCGTCATTCTAGTTTTAGTGATGGTTCTTAGTGATGGTCCCACGGATGGCGCCACTTGTTGATACAAAAGTTGGGCGTTCCTCGTTTGGGCTCCGGTTCTCGTACCAATTGATTATTGCTGCTTGAGACCTGCGCACTAAGTAAACAGAAAACACCGTTAGGCTTATCGTGGGATTGTCTCCCACGATTATCCTCCGGCGTGAGAGTAAGTAATCGGTTTTAGGGTTATGGAGAGTTAGGGTTTAGATCGTACCTTTAATGAGGGATAGGGTTCCCTTTATATACACACGGAATCCTTATTGGTTCCGTGTTCCCCAACCTTCGGCGTATCCCGCCTAAGTCGGTTGACAAACGATTATCTCCAAAGTTAGAAGATATCGGATATCTTATTCCATAAATGAATTTGGGCTTGGGCTTTCGTGAGCCCAAACCATTATTAAGTTAGCCCATTCGTAATGGGCTAGTTAGTGTTATTCACTAGTCGGGTGCGTGACCCGAGTTGGGACTATATGTCATCAGCTTAAACCCTCACTTATTTTCTCATGAAACACTTGACACATGTTATTAAGTAACACATCAGAAGTAGCTCTCCCTAAAGATTAAAAGTAATAAACATGTATTAATTATAATTGTTTATCTTGCATTTACAAATACAAAATGTTGAAGCAGATAGATCACTTACATGAAAAATGTGACCTTGACCAATGGATCGGTGGTATCATACTTAACCAATCATGGGCTGGTTGATTAGGTTTCTTGAGATCGACCATAGCTTTGAAAGCTGTACAGATTGAGGCTGCTGCACATTTCACAGATGGTCTTTGTAGGCCCTACCTTTCCATTGCGGTTTATTTTCTCATGAATGCTTCTAATCTAGAATGTGTTACGCACTTGGAAAAACTTCGCTAAAGCTCTACTTATATCTGCACAAAATCAAATATGTTTCTTATCTGTTTCAAAATAGAAACTTAAATTCATGAGCAGTAAGAGAGTACCTTATTCATATCGGTAATAAAAGTGATGCTTGAAATTGGCCCAGTGCTATATCATCGGATAAACAATGAAGAAACCAAGTCCATGATCCTATGTTTTACGAATCAACAAAAGCATAAGCGAAGGGTATATACCATTGTTGCTATCAATTCCATGTCATCATCGATTGACCATTGAAAGGACCACGAATTGGAAGCGGCCAGCCCCAACAACGATCTCCCACAATCTTTAAATCCTTGCTTGATGCACCTAAACAAACATACACTCTCTTGAATTCTCGGTTGGAAGAGACTCATCGGAGGTCGTTCCACATTCATCACCTTTGTTGTATTAGGGTTTGTCTTCGCAACTCTTGAACATAATCTCTCAACATGGTAAATTGTAGCTTGAATTGACCCCGATGGCTATTATTGCTAGGTTTTGGCCTTAAAACCTTCTGCGGGGACAACGAAGGTCGTATTGGTTGGTAAGTTGATTATGCACGAGACTGACGGCGGGGATTTGTTTCAACTTGTGCTATAATTTTACGTGAGATATAGCGAAGGTCAAAGCTCGACTTCCTTGATTGCAAACAAGTGTGTTGCTCATTATATGTTACGGTGACCATATACTGTCTTACCATTCCTGCCGACAAACAATAGCCATGGGCGGTATTTGTGAATGGTCCTTTTGCGAAAGCAATGCATTTATACCCCCTCGCTTAATGGACTTCTAGATGGGCCTATATCCGATCCGGGACCTTCACTTGGGCACGAAAGTGGAACACAACCCCTACACGACCACTTATTCTTGTTTTGTCATTCTTCACAAAAACAACTCCTCACGGTTTCTATTGAATGCTCTCTTACTAGGTTTTTACTTCCCTGCGGTGCCAAACTCGACCGACATAGAAAAAGTGGTATAGGCGTCATTAGCAAAGTCTTCATGTTGAAACTAACATAGTCACTGCAAAATACATCATCAACCATCACGGGTAAATCATTTACCAAGCGCACATCATCACATATTATTGGTTGTTCTGCTTCACCTAAATCATTACTCGACCTACTTGTACCATACCAAGTTACGCATCATTCTCGACAAGTGTTCTCTTCATTTGGTTCAATTGAATCATCAACTGCATTGCCTAAGTCACTAGTGTCACTAAGCTTGTAACGAGTAACATCAACAACATGATCCTCTTCCATGTTATCACGAGTCGATTGAAACAAAGTTACATCCGCATCGGGCTCCTCGAACTGTTATTGACATCAACTAGTGCTCGCTGGTTTGTCTAAATGCTTCTCTGAGTCAATTGAAGCAGTTAACCTCAAAATTTTCGGGCTCCTCAAAGTCAAGTATTGACATCAACTAGTGATGTTCCAACTTTGTCTAAGTGCTTCCCGACTCGCTCGAAGCAGTTAACCTCCACATTATCGGGCTCCTTTATAGCATTGTCCTCATCAATAACTACTAAAGCACGCTCCTTTGTTATGAACGGGTTGGCTAGCAAATGAGCGGTCTAAGGTGGAAAATCTTGGCTCAATGTTTGTCAAATTGCTAGATTCACCAATATCATTGACGTCCACAGGCAATTGTGTAAGTTAGATAAATGATCTAGGGCAGGTTCATTATCTATATCATCTAACACCAACCGTCTACAACAGGATTGAATAGCCGCAATAGCAACTTTTCTCCTATCTTCATCCATCTCCCAAAACACAGTCTTAATTGATTGTGGGGACATTTCAGAAAGTTCTAATCTAGTCTTCCATATTTCAACATAGACGTCTATCAACTTATGCTCTATGACAACATCTTTCAACAAGTTTACATTAGCAGCTTCGCGCAAAGAAAACAAATCGTCGTCTAATGTACAACCAGGCTTAAGAAAGTAGAAATAATTTGTTTGTCCAGTCTCATAACCGATTTGGGTCATGAGAGCATCCATTTCATCAACGGATACCTCTTTTATTTCCACAAGATCAACAAGGCATTTCTTGCCTCCTTGATATATCCTACGGAAAGTATTTGAATGTACCTTCATAATGGAACATCATGCTAAGCGATCGAGTTCACTCCATTATATAAAAATGTACAAAATCAATGTTAAGCTAAACTTACCTAAAGGGGAATAACTTAATCGGTCGTACTAACATATGATTGTAATAGGCTCAACAAAAAGACTTACAATATCTCACGATTGCGACTCTTTCCTCCTTTTCACGATCATCATATAAAGGATATTCCACTTACCGCCACGAGTAAATCCAAGGTGGTTGTTTGTTATTTTCTTACTTAGATTATTTGATTTGATGATAGACATTGCATTAGGGTTTTCTGGGTAGGCTTCCAAAACAAGTTTGGGGATGAGCAATGAGTACACAGTTTTGTTATATTGTACATAATGGCGGGAAATTGGACAAGACATCTTCTACAGTTAATAAACTAAAATGACTATTGTACCCTCAACAGTAACATGATTACGGGTTTTTGTGGCTTATAACGGAACGTTGACAACGCCGTTATTGGTTAAAGGACGATTCTGACATTTAAAGGCCAAGGTTTGGACCTCTGGCGATGAAAATGGCGAGTTTTGTCCCATCGCGATGCGTCCTGCCAAGTTTAGGGACCACCCGTGTATTTTAGTCTAAAATATATTAGGTGGCCCAAGCCCAATGTGGGCTTAAGGTCCATTAGGTTTCTTGTGTTTTCTATGTAATTGTGATTATAAATATTGATCAATAATAAATCTAATACCTGCCGGGTTTTCTATCATCTAACATGGTATCGAAGCAGGTTTGATGTTGAGACCTAGGTGGCTATGTTGAGCCACCTCCCCTAAACCACCTCGTCAAACCCGATAAATCACTATTCTCAAAATATAGTAGTCGACCGTCATGAGCCGCTACTATCCTCTAAAAAAAATCTCTCTGTTTAGCTTGATCCCCAACCATCTGATGCATCGTTGCCTTCACTATTCTTTTCTTTATGAAGTTACTTTTCTTGTTCGTTATCTTTAACTGCTCAAACTTTTCTATTCACAAGTACTTATGGTTTTCGTCTTCAAGTCTTTGCCTGCAAGTGGATTTTTTTTATCCTTTGTTTCTTTTTATTTAACAAAGAAAAAAAAAGTTTTTCATTTTGTTTTCTTTCTTTCCAAATACTGTTCTCAATCAAAATTTTGTATTTATTTTCATTCCCAATCTTTTTTCCTCGTAAAAGAAGAAAACGGGATTTTTCTTTTTTAAGTTTGGGTCAAGTTTACGGTGTTCCTCAAACAAGCACAAGACTCCAACAATGATAAACACATCAAGTTTCTCATAAGCTAAAGATTACTCGTCCCTTGAAAAGTTCAACTCCAGTCAGATTGTTTGAAGACCTCCCGCTCCAACTGCGGGGGAGTATTAGATAAAAAATATATTAGGTGGCCCAAACCTGAACTATAGGCTTAGGGTCTATTAGGTTTCTTGTGTTTTCTATGTAATTGTGATTATAAATATTGATCAATAATAAATCTAATACCTACGAGGTTTTCTATCATCTAACATAGCCGAGCTTGGTATGCCTTCATCAAGTTCAAGTTCGCTAACCCTCATATTTCTCATAAAAATTTACAATCAAAGTAAATAGTCGTTAAATGCTTTTCATTCTTCATTGTACATGATAATGATGAAATATTAAATCGAAGCTTAGGGATAACTCGACACCTTTCACAATGACCCATGAGTAATATTATTAAAGGAGATGATTTGAACACTTTATAAATTGATTGAGACACTATAATTTAAAGTGTCTTAATATTTATACTCTTATAAGATGAAATGAATAAAAGTCATCGTGAAAGTATAAGTGTCAAGACACTCTAATTTAAAATGAGGGGGTGATACTCACACATCTTTTTATCGTCGTCGTAATTTGTGCGTTCTGGTGTTGTATAGTACTGTTGTAATCACAATGAGTGTCATGCGTCGTCAAAGATGTGATATAAATATCGATTCTCTTTAAAATGTCGTCGATCGAAAAGTATGAAATCGCGTTCCATTATTAATTGCACTGTCAGTTGTTTCACAAAAAAGGCAAATTATTGATGGCACAAATTAGGTAAGATGTTAATCCATATCCAACTAGTCAGATACTCTTATCATAAATAACATAAAAGTCATACCTTAAATTAATAAATTTGGTCATTAGTCAAATCAAAATCCTCCTACAAAAGATAAAACACCCTCAGCTAACCAATAATTACTATATTGTCCCCCTATAAATAAATACAAAACACTCGCACTCTGCAGTTACCTCAAGCTGCTCGTGAAGCTGATATTTTGTTTTCATTTTACTAACGCCTCCCAATTTTTTTTCCGGCCAAACAGGTTCTCATCTCAACTCTTTAAACTTTTTTTTTTTATATAGGTTTATAATCTATATATGCTCAGATCCAGGATGCTGTACGGATAGAGATTACATAAATTGTTGCCTGTCAAACCAACTTTTTTGTGAAATTAATGTTTTATAAAAAAGGCAATAAGAACACAATAATGTTAGTGTTAGTAACCTAGTACCTATTATACTGGGTTATATGTATGACATGTTGATAGGACCATAGAATTGTTCATAGAACCTTAGAAATATGTTTACAAACATTAACACATGTTCAGATATGTCAAACTGAGTTTTGACCTTGTAGCGAGTAATCGACCAGTCACCTTTTAGTGAGTAATCGATGATTACTCGGCCTTGTAATCCTTGTTTTACAACGCTACATCTGAGTCAAAGACTTGCTCCCCCTGGGTAACCTGAAGAGGGACAAACCTCATACGTTTATCCGTTTTGATAGACATTACTAGGAAGGCTAAATATGAGTTTTTTTTTTTTTTTTTTTTTTTTTTTTTTTTTTTTTTTTTTTTTTTTTTTGTTGATTTTCAGGTTAAATTTGTCGAATCAGCATATAGGTGTGGAGATGTGTTAACTAGCATATAACTGAGATGAAGACTAAGAGCAATCAGGTTAGCATTTGTATTAGATAGAAATTAATTTGATGTTGCTTGATTTTATTATACTTTAAAGATGTACTTGTTTGCTAACACTATGAGAGAGAGACCATATTCACGTTTTGTTGATACGTAATTGTATGCCCTGAAAGTTATGGATGTTGGAGAATTAGCCAAACTTACTACTCTTTATGCGGTAGGTTATTAGGGAAAAGTAATAGCCATTAAATTTACATCTTGGGGTGGCCAGGGAAAGGGTTCGGAAACCTTCTCGGGGATACCCCTGTTATAACCGGGTATCCTGAACAGGAAAACCTCACATTTACCGTTTGGTACTACTACTATCTGATTATTAGGTATTATGATGGCCACGGGGAATGTTGTACTCTTTTCATTTCTATTTGAATTAGGTTTCTTTGATGTTATGCAATGCTAAGTGGCTTGCCCTAGTCACCAGCCTGTGAGCGGCTTTATTATGAATGTGATATGGGAAGACTGCACAAAAAAGGGCTAGATGCTTCATACTTGGAGGTAGCATATGTGATTACCTTCTTAATATCTAGACTTAAGAAAGATCTAAGATTATAGAGAATTGGCTAACGTCTTTTACGATCCATAAGTATAATACACACCCCTAAATATCGTGAATGTACACTGCATGGCGGAGTGCTGAAAATGTCGGATGCCATTGGCTAAGGTCAAACATACAGTTCTTTTTGTAATATGCTAACGGGGAAAAGTGCAAGCAGTGCTGCAGTGAGGAAGTAAGAATAAACTATATGGTTGACAACTGATTTATTCTGTCTCGTCTTCTGGAACCCGGTTATTTAACTTAAAATGATGTTATAATGTAACTGAGACTTTATTCAGGTAACCAAGAGCAAGCCAGAAATACAAACCCAAGCTTCACAGGAGTCCCCAAGTGACCAACATAACGATGCTACAGAGGCTCCTGTTCCTGACACTGGTTCAGCCTCCATTTCGAGCAATGACAACAGAAAAGTTTCTCGAGAGGATATTGAACTTGTAAGGGTTATTTTTCTCATTCTTTATACATATAGTTACTTTTTATATATTTGCAACACCAGTTTGTACTATGCAGATTTTGATCACATATTAATATACTTGATTGTTGTAGGTCCAGAACTTGATAGAACGCTGTTTGCAGCTGTATATGAACAAAGACGAGGTTGTGAAAACCTTACTAAATCGTGCAAGGATAGATCCTGGATTTACAGCTTTAGGTACACAACTTCTTAGCTCTTGACGGTATTTAGTTTTGTTCTTTTTATCAGTGTGTCGTATTGGATCTCAACTTTTTAAACTATATAGATTATTCTATGCTTACTCAATACATTTTCTCATACAAAGGACAGATAGCTTATTAAACCTTTTTCTTCGTTACGATGGAATATCAGCCACCTGTAAAACACTAGATTTTTCTAAGTCACTGAAGTTAATGCCAGCAGCATATCTATGTACCACTCGATATTCACCTTTGTAAGACAGTGTGGCAGAAATTGGAAGAAGAGAATGCAGACTTTTTTAGAGCCTACTACATAAGGCTGAAACTGAAGAAGCAGATCATCCTGTTTAATCATTTGCTTGAACATCAGTACCATCTTACCAAGCATCCAGTGCATCCAAGGCTTCCTCTTGCTCCTATACAAAATGGCATCCATCCTATGCCAGGTAAATTCTTTTTGCTACTATACTATTTACCGGTGTTGGAAAAGCTATCTATCAATCACACGTTTCTAATACACCAGCATCGGCTTGTAATTTGACTATAGATTGGCTTGTTTTTTGCACCACACTTTTTACAACTCTAATTCGCCTTTTTACAACTGGAATTACTTATCCGAATCACTTTGTGAATATCTTTTCCTGTTAATCATTCTTTAGCATATTGCCTCTTGGTATTTTAACGAAAAAGGCTTCAAGTCATTTGTAAAACGAGTGGAGCTCATGTTTCTTATTGAGACACTATATGACGATTTGACACACTTTATAATATCATCGTTAATTAATTCCATTACTTGCAGTACAGTTAACAACTTACCAATGGGGTACCCTGTTCTACCACAACCTTCAATGGCAACTACTGGCCAACCTCATATGAATGCCATTGGTATGTCCAATTGTCATGTAGTCAATGGAGTGCCTGCTTCAAGTAACTTCCATCCAATGCGGATGAACTCTGGAAATGGGTGAGTTTCCTTATCTTTATTCTCTCTATATCATTTTCTCCTAACACCAACCATACCCGAGAAGAAAATGCTTCTTTTGCTATTTATTTTTTTGGATTAGAACTAGACATACATACATGTAAAATAATCTTTGTATCTTATTTATAATGTGTTAGTATCCGGCATTTTTTTTACTTGATTTCGTAATATAAGCTACATGGAAGGTAATTTCTCTTTCTCATGTTGTTTGGATGTTTAGCAACAGTCTTTGGTCCCTTGATGTATAACCAAGGCTTTTAAAGTCAACGGTTAACTGATAACTTCAATCTCGTGTTTCCTAAAAGAAACTAAAAACGAGTAAGAATATGAAAACGTATAACAGTAGTGCCACTTCTATTACAGTACTTAATTGAATTATCATTGGGCCAATGCTGAGCGTTGTTTCATTTGTTATCCTTGCAGAAGTATGGGGATGGATAGTAGTGCAGCTGATGCCACACCAGCTATTCCAGGGAATGGGGCAATATCACCCATGTCAGATATGCCTATGAGCCCTACATCAGCATCCAGTGGTCATTTCCCGTTTACTACATCTGAAATATCGGGAATGGGAGTAGACACATCAGCTCTTGATACAGCTTTTACATCTGACGTGGCAAGTTCTGTAGACTTGCATCTGCAACCTGATAATGGAACTTCTAGAGCTTTTGGTCATATCCCTTGGAATTTCAGCCTTTCAGATCTTACAGCAGATTTGTCAAATTTGGGAGGTACATAAAGCCTTTTCTTTATGTTCCTGCAAAATACTTGTTTGGATTAACCTTGTCATTGAATACCAACTAGGAATATAACAGAAAAACAGAATTTGGAAAAGTCTTGGTATACTGGTTGTATATATCGTTAACATATATAATTGGTAAACATTTTTGCTGAAATCGATAGAAAATAGTTAGAAAAGCATTATTATTCTATGGGAATTCCAGACGGTTGTAAGGCTGGTGAACTTGATCTTAAATTTTTTTAAAATGTAGTTTTGACATCAACATTTTTACTGAAGAATACATAGCTCTAAGCTTTGAAAGCTAAGTTATAGTCATTCATGACCTCTTTTCCATTTTTTTGCGGATTGACTAGTTACGGGTTTGCATTCATTGTTATCAGATCTCGGAGCTCTTGGAAACTATCCTGGCTCCCCCTTTCTGCCATCTGATTCAGATTTATTACTTGATTCCCCGGAACAAGAGGACATTGGTAAGAACACTATATCCCCAGTTCTATGTTTATTTAGCTTCATACTTCCAGATAAAAAAGGTGTGCTAATTAAAACTCCTTTTGCTTTATGGCATTATAACTTGTTATCAAATTGATCCATTTTGTGACTGTTCTGGCATGCCATGGAAATATATCAGACTTGGTACCTAGTTAAAACATTTTATTTGGCATTGAAAATGGCCATACTGTACCGAATTTTATGATAGGACAAACTACTTATGTTGTAGAAGTGTAGAACCAAAGAAAGGGAAAACAATTAACTGAAGAGGTCCAAAAGGGAATATAAGCATATACCCATGGTCTAAACACTTGATCTTTTGAGGGATGGGTCCTCATGCCTGCAACAAAATGAAATGGTAACATTAACACTTGTTATCTTTGATTTTCAGTGGAAGATTTCTTTGCTGACTCTGTACCTGGACCACCGTGCTCCAATTCAGATGAGGAGAAGTCTTAGTGTCAGGATGATAAAAGGTTAGTGTCTTCGAGAAACCACCACGTGGGATAGGAACATAATGATGTACTTTAAGAGGTAACCTGAGGATCTGATATGTCAGTTATATATCCAAAGGATCTTATCATCGCGTTTATTTTATCTTATGAGAGGACATAGTTTTATAGGCGACGCTATGCTGATTTCGTTTGTAATTGTTTTAGCTTATGTCACAGAATCTTGTAATCATAGTTACAGCCTAGTTTCATCAGCTTCTATTGTTGTTCAATAGTTGTTCATTCTCTACTTGTTTCATCCATTTAAGGGTTCATAATCTGAAATATGTAGTTTGGTGTCAAGTGAAGTAGGATGTCGAAGAATCATGTGACCTGCCTGATGTGCTCCCATTCGAGTTTGGTTTAAGAGATTAGCAAGTGAAATAAGTGAGAAACATGTTTATGGTATAATCATCTATCATAAAACTGCACAAGCTTAAGGTAAGAATTAGGAACTGCAGAGTTTATTAACCACATATCTACCAGTTAAAAGACAGATCTATGAAATGAAAAACAAACAAGAAGAATTTAATGAACTTAGCCCAAAACCCGTTAGAACAAGAATTTAGTCGCCAATGCACGGTCTGTTATTGGGAACAAAACAAGCACTAATCTCGTTTCTCTATATACATTAATCAACTAAGCAAGTAATAAACTGATCTCAACTCTCCTCTGCCACTGAGTAAAGCACATGGCCATCTTGTGGACTGGATTCTACAGATGAACACGAAAGATCTTCATCCACAACCCCTTCTATCGTCTCCAAAACCTCAGCAATAGAAGGTCGATTCTCAGCAAAATGGGCCACACATTTGAGTGAAACATTTAACAGAGGAAAAGCATACATTCCGACTTTTGCAATCTCTTTATCAAATACCTCGCCTGTCCACTCTTCTCTCACCATTGCCTTCACCCACTTTGGAAGATCTAACCCCCTATTTTCCACTATTTTCCCCGTTAGTAGTTCCAATAGAATCACTCCAAAGCTGAACACATCACCTTGTTCTGATAAAACTCTCTCAGGGGCTGTATAACCATTGTTTCTAAAGAGACAAACACTCTTGGGATCAAACAAATTTGAGTACCCGTACTCACTTATTAAAGCTTCCTCGTTTTCATTTAACAAAATGTTGGAAAGCTTGAGGTTTCCATGGGGAATGATCTCCGAGTCTTGAAAGCTTCTGTATATGTGATCCAAACCCCGTGCTATACCAACCGCTATAGACATACGTAGCTTCCATGGGAAAGTCCTCTTCCCCTCAACATATCCTGCATGAGAACAGAAATACTAATTTAGAGAATTTCGGGATTGCTTATAAGCAGGAGCACAATAGCAGCATAAAAGTTAGCAGTTCAAGAAATAGTATTTGGATTTGCTTATGTTGTTAAGGAATGAAATTAGACATGGAAAAAGAAATAACTTGTTAGAAATGAGGGTTGTGGGTAGTTATGGGGTAAAAAAATAATTTTAACTTCATCTCAAATAAGCACTTTGAAATAAGCATGTCCCTACCTGCTTATTCTACCCCAAAATAAGTAGATGTGTCAAATAAGTTTGTTTTATCGAAAACTCCAAATTGCTTATCTACTTAAAGATAAGCAGATGAGCAGAAAATATATGCAAATCCCAAACACCTTATTAGATGGATGTTTTTCGATTCAAGAAAGAAGGTGTAACATGGTGGCTTACTTTCCATAAGTGATAGAAGGCTCCCGTTATTCTGATATTTATAAATCAAAAGCTTTTCTTCACCTTGACAGTTATAAGCTATAAGCGGAAGAATGTTTGGATGATTCAACTTCCCAACCTTTGTCATTGTGCGATCAAATTCCTCAGCAGAAGCCTGCAATTTCTTCAGTCTCTTAACCGCATAAGAAACATTGTCATTAAGCTGAACCTTGTAAAGGCTACTACAGAAATTTTGGTTATGCATATCAGCTCCAGCATCAAGAAGGTTTTCCAATCTGAATCGTTCCTCTTCTTTGACAAAGAAAACAAGTTCAGGATGTTGTTCTTCCTGTTTTACTTCAGTTAAGGCTATGGAAGTTTTAGGGGAAGACTGAACGATGTTCTTCATGCTCCTTTTTACCTTCATTGATTTTGCAGTTCTCATATTCACCGCACACGCAATCAGGCAAAGTAATGCTATGGCAAGAACAATTAGCACCGACCATAACACATAATGAGGCGTTGGTTGTTTTGTGTGATGCCCACTATCTGCTGGTGGAGCAGAGGCAGTATCATTTTGGGCTATTGAATTATGTGCATTCCGCTCTGTTAAAAACTTTCGTCTACCAGTTACATTGACAGATAGAGCAAACATTGTGAGGCAGCATAGCAGTCCCATCAGAAATGGGTCCTGATATCTCCTAACGCGCATAATTGATATCTTGAACAGCTTGCAAATGGAGTGTACAGAACAGGAAACATGCGTCCCTATGTTTGTGGTTTTAAAATGGTAACTTGATCAGACGTAAGAACATGAGACTTCATCTTTACTAATTTGTTACACTATGTTCAGTAAAGACGAAAAAACAACATAGTGCCCAACGGCTCAACAAGAAGACTCTAAAAATCGTTGTGACAAACGATGTCTGCTTTAAACATTCTGGACATGAAATTATGACTAGATTGACCCTTTCATAGCCAGGTCATGTCTGCTAGTTTTTGTTGTCTGCTGAGGGCATAAATGGGATTAAGGCCGGCCAATATATTAAGGTTTGATGACTACCTTTTGCATTGTTTTCGCATACAGATCATAACGGAATAAACAAGAAAAACTCATCACAACCAAACCTTAGATGTCTTAAGATTTAACAATTGACCTGTAAGTTTAATACACATGGATGAGAACAAGAATGAACCTTATCAGCAAGGCATATAACATAACAATGTACAACTACTAATGAAATGATATTGTTTATGAAAAAGGTTGGTAAGACATGTTTGTTAACTGCTTAATCCCTTAGGGCACGTTTGGTACGAGAGAATGCCATAGAATGGAATCGTAATAGAGAATGGAATTGTAGAGAAAGTGAATCATGTTTGAGAAAGAATAACGATTCTACTGTTTGGTACAAATAAAGAATGCGTATGATATAGAGCATTCTCCTGTTTGGTTAACATGAATAAAAATGAATTTTATCATTTAAATTATCATTTTAAACATTGATTACCTAAATCATCATTAAAATAATATGATTATTTAAATTGCTATCTTAAATACACTGAGTATATGCTAACCTTCTATCGCAAAAGCAATATTGGAGGATCTTTTGTTGGGTGCAATTCGTAATAATGTGCACAATTGAAAATTAATTCTAATAATATTTATTTATAATAGTTCTAGCGAATTTTGAAAAAACCCAAACATAAAAAAAAAAAAAAAAAAAAAAAAAAAAAAGATATTAGCATTTGAATAACTGGTTTTATAAGAAAAGGTTAAAATACAAAAGTTGATATGAAGATTTGATATCAACTTATTAATTTTCGTATTTCAAATATTAGAAAAAAAAATTGAAGATGATGTTTGAAATCAATTTATTTATTATCTGAAAGAATCAATAGTAGAATGTCTTCCTTTTGTTCATGATTCTCCTTTCTTCACTATTTTAAGAGAATCCGGAGAATGGAAGAGAATCAAATATTGATTCACCGATTCCATTCTCAACACAAACAAACACGAGAATGCTTCTCCATTCCGTTTCTCAGCTTTTCATTCCGTTTCTCAACACAAACAAACACGAGAATCAAATAGTGTTATGACCCATCATATCTTCTTTAAATTAGGTAACTTTATTATAAACTAAAGACTAAAATACACCGTTGGTCCCTAAACTTGGCTGGACGGATCGCGATGGGACGAAACCTGGACTTTTCATCG
Organism: Chrysanthemum lavandulifolium; assembly: GCA_022545495.1. Classification (NCBI taxonomy): domain Eukaryota; kingdom Viridiplantae; phylum Streptophyta; class Magnoliopsida; order Asterales; family Asteraceae; genus Chrysanthemum; species Chrysanthemum lavandulifolium. The sequence continues at coordinate 208,319,620 of CM040243.1, read as the reverse complement.
CCATAGGTCCAAACCTTGGCCATCAAATGCCGATTAGTCCCTTGACCGAATGGGACGGTCAAACCGATTTCCTTCGAGGTATTATAGACAATTCGGTTTTTACCCAACCTAGTTAAAATGTAACCCAACCTTCAACCAATATATGTATCTACGACCAAGAGTGTACCTAAAATACAATCAACACATTCTTCCCAAAGCAAAAGAAAAACAATAATGGCACAAAGCGATAAGGGAAGGGTTTGTTGAGTTCGTTGAGGAAAGCGGATACATGAAATGAAAATCGTTTGGGTGTTAAGAAGGAGAAGGAAGAGGATGACATCTTGTTATCAAAGTTTAACGATTTGGGAGAAAGGATTAAAAATCGGAAATTTTGTTTAAATATCTTAAGGAAAGGAAGGAAAGGAAGGAAAAGAAGGAAGCGATGATAGGGAGAGTTGTGGGTCTAGCTAAGTGTATGTTTAGATGATAGTAAACATTTGTAGTTCTTGAGAACATGAAATCGATGAATAAAATTTTGTGATCTTATTTAAGTAATTGTGTTTGAAATCGTTTGCATATCTTAATAGGTTTGACTTACCCAAGTTACAATTTGTTGGTTTCATAAGTTTGTTTGACTTTGGTAAGTCAAAATTCAAGATGTTACAATACACCATTGTCAATACATTGTTGTAAAGCTGCTAAAGCGTTTGCATTTTGAACCGTGTTTTGAAACCACGCCTCTAATTTTTACGATACGGGGTGTTTGGTTTCTTTGTAACAACTTTTCTTGATAAAAGGGACCGTTTGGTTTAATGATACAAGTGGATGTTTTATTTGATACATTATGATTTAGTTCCAAAGTATTTGCATTTTCACCACATATTTTTAAACCATTGCCTTTGCTTTTCTTGATACAAGGGGTGTTTGGTTCTCTTGATTAAAGTTTCTTGATACAAGGGCCTGTTTGGTTTCTTGATACAAGGTCTGTTTGGTTTTGCTTATACAAGGGCTTGTTTGGTTTTTTGATACAAGGGCTGTTTGGTTTCTTGATACAAGGGCTGTTTAGTTTCACGATATAAGGGGATGTTTGGTTTTGTTGATACTAATAACACTAAAATACACCCAATATCACAATACAAAACAGTTAAACAACACATAACCCAAATGATATTTTATCATTAATAAAGTCTGTTAAACATCATAACCAACTACATCAAATCTAATTTACATACCCTTTTAGCAAAACTATCACCCAAAAGACCGCCTTTATCTACCCCATGGAAAACCAAAAATTCGAGCATTATGTTCAACCATTTTCTTAACAAACTCTTGGTTGAACTTAATACCTTCATCTGTTTGACCAACAACTGTATGAGTTGGGCAAGTTGGTTTAATGTGCCTCATTGGATTTTGTTGACGCATCCCACGGTCAGCGCAATTCCACGAGGTCCCGAGCTTGATTCTCTTATATCGGCTCCCTACGCTTGATGATTCTGTCTTCGATCTTGAATGCTTTGAAGAACTAGCTTCATAGAATCCCTTTGGCGCCTCTTCTTCAAACCAGATAGCCATACGATCATTGATTTGGCGAATCGGCCACCTCACGAGTTCGTTTAAAATGGGAAATCGCCATTGGAAAGTTTGTGTGTGTGGAAAAAGTGGTAGATGAGTTTATCGGTAAAAGGCGGTGAAGGGTCTAATAGTTACTTTTTTCACACTCGGTCCTGAATTTGTCATGGTTGCCGTTGTCATACTTAAAACTCCGCCCAATATTCACTTTAGAATACACAATTGGTCCCTCGAGTTGCCAACTTATGTAAATCCATTAAGTTTGACTTTGTTAAGTCAAACTTCTAAAACATATCAAATTATCAATTCACTCCAAAACAAATATTTAGTAATGGTTTTGCAATATTGACTTTACAAAGTCAAATACCATTCTATATGTTATTGAACATTCCACTAGCCATCCTTATCATCAAACTTCAAATACCATTATGCCTTTTGCACTTAATCTTCCAAAGGTTTTCAATCCTTCTGACATTACGACTCTCGTTCACAGTTAACCCATTCACCATTTTCAAGTATTGACTAACTAAAGTAATCTGGAAATGCAGGTTTACTTGCTACAATCAAATAAAAATGCTAAATGAAAGTTTGACTTTCGAATGTCAAACTTTCATCACCTACAATCGCACAAACAACAACATATGAACAATCTAATTTTAAGCAAACCATTTAAACAATTATTGTACAAAATTACCAAAACTATTTTGCAACATTAATTGTCCAAGGGTATTCAACCCAAACTTAAACTACAACCAATCAAAGAAATCTACCACGGTGTGGGGAAGCTCGGTGGAGTTTCAACGACTTCTAGCCAACTCCCGTTGTTCTGGTATTTTCATTCCCATCATGACTCCTATCGCTTTGCACGATATTGATTATCTTTAGCGACAGGGAACACGCAAGTATACACTTTATTAAAGTTATTTCATGCTCGCTCGGGAAAAGCTCGAAACACCACCGTCATGGTGGCCATGGTGAATGTGTTTCTATCTACAACAATGGAAAAAATGGGCAAAGGTAGATCACTAAGCGTGTTTGCGACTTAAAAATCAAATATTGTTGAGATACACAAACATGGCAAATGTATTAATGTTTTATTTGATACATATGCATTACAAAGATTACACTTACTCGGTATCCAAGCATTTTCAAATTCGGAGATGACCGAATCATTACAATGGTGAACGCTACCATAACACTATTCCCAAAATCGACATCGGATAGCTTAAGGTTAATCGAGGAAACAAAGGGCACCTTCATCCTAGGATTAGCTTCATGTATCAACTACAATAAGTTTCTGATTAAATTTCATTATTGTTACACATCTCTATAACATTATTAAATTATAAGTTGTAAAGCGAAATTGTTCTTACCGTGTAATCACCAAAATCCAATGTAAGGGTCTCAAGATTTTGAAGTCTTGTCAAGTGAAAGATATCGGATGTTGTGATTGTGGTCACAACATTATAACGACCTAATGACAAATGTAACTTCTTCAAATTCCCAAGTTTTGCAATATCCCATAGTCTCATCTCGTTTGTACTTGGACGATTCATTTTAAGAGACTCAGTGAGGACAACCAACAATAAAGTCCCAAATGCATCGCTTAGAAAATTGACATGAATCAATTCTAGGCTCGAAGAATTTGGAAAGCCATGAAAATATTCCAAAGTAGCCATAGCACAAACATGAAGTACCGGATGTTTCAACTCATTACGAGAGTAAAGTTGGGTTGGGAGCGAATCGGGTCACCATACCAGCTTGTAATAATCGACTCCTCAATTCCATTGTCACCAAAAACAAGAGCCACTCATGAATCATTCATAATGAAAGTTGTCTATTCCAATAATTGATCTTGGCTCTACAATGAAGACAAACTTTCTTATTGGACCCATGTCGATTTAAGAATCTAGTAACAAGCCTACCATCAAACTCGTATGTTAAATAATAAAAGAAATCATCATCAAGTATGACATCGGTGAGCAAAGTCCACTTAGACCTCCGGTTTCGCTAAACTAGAGGTTCTCACCGCTTCTAACAAAGGCAACCGATTCAAAATGTTAGTGATCACTTCATCGGCATGTTGGTAAAACAATCGATCGACATGGTTTAGTTGGAAGTTGGGTTGGTCTTTTGAGTTAAAATGAGGATTTATATTCTTGATTTCGATTTGCAATTTATCGTTTTCGGATAATGTGGTTTTATGTGATTGGCAAAGTTGTTTGTTGGGTGGGTGTATTTGTTCCATGAAATTAAAAGCGTATCATGGAAGAAGCGGCTAATATCCATACTCACAATTGGTCCCGGGTTGAAGGTTGGGTCAAAAATTGAATTGTCTATAATACCCTCGAGGAAATCGGTTTGTTGTCCCAATTACGGTCGAGGACGAATCGCGTTTGATGGCCAAGGTTTGGACTATGGCGATGAAAAGTCGGGTTTCGTTCCATCACGATCCGTCCAGTCAAGTTTAGGGACCAACAGTGTATTTTAGTCTAAACTAAATGATAATTTAAAAAGAATAATCATTTTTGTATAGTCATAGTTGTCTTGCTACAACTACATATTAGAAGTTGACTTTTCTCACATGCAAATAAACAACTATATTTCTTTTAATTTCCAGTATACTTGTTTAGAATTGCCATTATAATATGATGACCCCTCTCCATGAAACAAGTATAAATTCAATGCCATATTTTTGACAACCAATGGTTAATTTAAATCTAAAATTTCCCATCATGCGTTGTAAAATGTAAGACCAGTCTCTCAAATACAATTTACTAATAGGTCAACCAAGATATAGTCAAACAAATATATTGTATATTGCTTAGTATAATCAATAAAGAATATTACAAATACAATCCAATGTCTATGTACAAGTATTGGTCACAAACAACTCTTCCAATACAACCAAATCCTATTAAATAGTTGTCAACTACCTTTTCAAACCTTAAAAAACAATTCAAAGCCGTCGTCTCCAAATTCTATCTATATACCGACCAATTCAAAAATAAGCAGTTAAATGCAAACTTTCTTAAATCCATAGGTTCGTCACAGTAACTTTAGCATTAATAAGCAACTTGACAAAATAGCCTGAGGTTTAAGTTATAGCAATCCCAGATCGCACGGCTTTCAACACTACTGTAACACACTAAAAAGCCAAAAAAAGAAGTTATGAACATTTCACACGTCATTACAATATCAAATTGACTTGGGCAAACTCAAGTCGGTTTCAGCTTTCGTCATCATCATAAATACCATCAAAGAATGAATCATTAAGAAGGTCGGCAGCAGAAGGTCTAGCCCTTGGTTGGGCTAGACACTTCTCAATAAAGGCCTTGACCTCGGGGTCCTTTACCTTATTCATGGCTTCTGGCCTTAGTCCAGAAGTCACCTTTTTATAAATTCTAGCAACATTGTCACATTCGCTATAAGGCATTTCAAGAGTGACCATCTCGAGCAAACACAGGCCAAAAGAATAAATATCAACTAGCTCTGTATAGTCTTCATCGTATAGCTCGGGAGCCATGAATTCAGGTGTCCCAAGTATTGAATGAGCACAATGACTCTTACCAACTATTGCAGCCATACCCAAATCACCAATTTTCACCTAATTGATGTTAACAAATTAAACGCATGAATAATATAAAAAACACATGGATAAATGGCAATTAAACTTGAAAATTGATTTTTATAGGCATGCTCTTGGTGATGTTATCCTTTTAGCTTATCTTTTTAGTTATGTCATAAACTTTTTAGCAGAATTATATGTTACTGAACCTGCTAACCCTTTGCGGAACATCAAAGGGTGAGATAACTTTCTAATCATTCTTATAATGTTTAATTATCATAAGTCAATGACCAAATAATCATAATAGAACAAAATGTTTTCTAGTTTAAGCCAACTATTCCTGATACCACCAACCTAACACAATTTGATAGAAAGAACAGTTATATAAACTCTAATTTGACTACTAGTTGATGACATATAAAACACTTCACCATGATGCAACATTGCATTCAAAAAAGGCGTTCAAGGTCAAACAATCATGGTGCTTCCTGTTCATAACTAAGAAAATATATTTTTAAGTAATATAGTTGTACACATTATTTATCCGTGTTAAAGTTTGAATTAACAACCTATTAGTTGGTGGAACAACTTAGTGCCGTTTAGTGTTGGTGGTTCATAACTCAATCTAAGTTATCTACCTATGATAATACTCCATAAAAGTGGCATATAGTGGAATTGGGCATCAAACACTATCCTATTGAATAGTATTAATCATAATCCTAATCAATTGTCTACCACCAATTAAACGACTATGGCTATATGAATATTCATGAAAGCAGCTAAATATTGATATATACCTGACCGATATTGCCATTGATGAAGATGTTGCTACAATTCAGATCTCTATGAATAATACACGGTTCATGACTATGCAAATAATCCAACCCTTTCAATATCTGTCTCGACCACTTCTTCAACGCTTGCATCGACACATGTTTATGTTTCTTCCTATACTCTCTAAGATTCCCAGACGTACAAGCTTCCGTAATAAAGTTCAAAGTGTTTCGCTCAGGGTCTCTCCATTGACGAAACAAATGAATAATATTCGTGTTGTTTAGCGACGTTAACAACTTAACCTCTGAATAAAGACGTTCAATCATAGGTTTATTGTCACAAAAGTTTCTTAACTTAACTTGATTCCATGCAACTTCTCTACCTTCCTCTTGATCAAAGGCTCTATACACTTTTTTCACAGCACCTGAACCAAGTAGCTCGTTATACCGCCCGTACCGTCCTGTTGGATCTAGTTCGACAAACGGCTCCTTGTCGTCTTGATCCGATGATTCCATGCTAGGCATCTTTTGCAAAAAAACATGTAAAATGATATGTTTAGAATCTTAAAAAAGAAGGAAACATAAAGGTGATGAATAAAAAGAACATGTACCATATATGGAGTAAACGCGTAGGAAATGTGTCGGCCAACAGAACAAAAGGAGGAGTTTGTGTGTTTAAGAAGCATTTATATAAGAATTAAGAAGAACATGATATGACGTACGAGATTGTGTGTTTATAGCGGCGCGGTTGAAGACTTCAACTATGGTTAAGTTAAAATGTCAATGAAAGTGGTTGGTGGCCGTTTGCTTTTTTATTATTTTTTTTTTTGGCTTTTACTTTTCTTTTGCTTTTTTATATTATTTATTTTTTCATTTTGGAACTTTTTTGGTATGAAATGATTCCCGTCGTTATATATAATTTTAGTTTATAAAACACGCAAAAAATGATGCATTTGGATTTGGTAATCATGATTTAAGATATTCGTTTGGCGAGTGCATGTTGTACTTTTGAATTAAAAAGAATAATTATCTTAAAAGGTATTTAACTTGATATTTTTTCAAATGTTATGTAGCCAATTTATTATTCTTAAATTTTTAAATTTTGACTTTTATATATATTTTGTTCATGTGAAATTATCATTTAATTATCATTGTTAATAAGCCGGTTAAAAAATGTATGAGTAATATGGTCACAAAATAAAAAATTAAAGAATCAAAATTAAACAATCTGAATATATAATGGCAAAAAATAAAATTGGCTACACAACACTCTAAACAAAACAAATTAAATACATCTTCATATAATTATCCTTTAAAAAAGTTGAGTGCTTATAAATGCATAATGTTGGAAATATCCATGACAACATAACTTTTAAGTGCGGCTAAAAAGTTTTTTTTCTTTTTTTCTTTTAATGTTTCTTTTAATTTTATAAACTCATAAACAGAACTATGCGGATTTAGACACAAAAATTAAGAATATTTTTAGATTTTCAGAATAATTGACCATATTTGTTTTTTTCTGTTTTTTGTGTGACTTATCGGTCTATTTTTAAGTCTATGCAAACATATTGTTGCTAGTCTGTATTATGTCATCGGCTCAAGCCCAGACCCGAGTCTAGAAAATTCCATAATGTAATATTTATACATCGATGTAATTGCAGTAGAATCAATCAATCAAATCAATCATTATCATTATCATTCTACATGATATCAGTAGTCCACCATTATCTCCTAAACCCTAAAATCTAAACTTTTTCACCGGCCAGCGGCCGCCGGCTACACGCTGAAAGTTTGGAAGGCTCCCTAAATATCCTTACTGCTACTCACCTTCTTCATCTCTCTTGCATGTAATAAAAACTATGGCTTATTCAAGGATTCATAATTTACCGTTCTTATATGTTTTGGTGGCTATTGTAAATGATCAAGTCATCTAGCAGGGCTCTAGAAGGACCCATAATAAATCAAAGAGCTTTGATATAGGCGCAAAGAGATTTAACAATAAATAATAACATGCAAGATCTTGTTAATGTATGAGTTATTTATCGATTAGCCTCTTTACTGCCTCTTTAATTAGGTTCATTTATCATTTTCCTAAATCAAATGTTATTGTCTCTTATGGCCATCATTTATGATGCCCATTCGCATTGTTTCTGTTTGTTCTATTTGTATGTGAATTAATGTTTTCAAATGATTAATGCCATAGTGACTTGATAAAAAAAAAAAAAAAAAAAAAAAAAAAATTGAGGCAACATTGGGCTACTCAACCTTTTGATGTTTATTTGTGAGGGTGGATCTTTATGTTTTTTCAGAGAAAAACCCGCCTCGTTTGTTCGAAAGATTCTTTTGGAGTTGAAGTTTTATAACCAACTTTCGTTTTCTCATCTTTTCTTTTGATGTTAGTTCATGAGTTTTAGTTTTAATTTTCTTTGTTTTAGTTGTAAATGATACTTTGGGTTATCCCGTTTTAGCTGTAGGGATACTTTGGGTTATCCCGTTTGGTCAGGATACTTTGGTTTATCCTATTTGGTAAGAGATACTTTGGTTTATCCCACTTGGTACGGATACTTTGGTATATCCGGTTTGTTGCCTGCTGTTGAAGATGTGCTTCCGCTTGCTGTCGAATGTCTTCATCAACAATTATTTATTTGCTTTAATTTATCGTTTATTAGCTTTTCATCTCCAGTCCGAGCTTTCGCGGTTTCGCCGCCCGGACTGCGGGGGAGTGTTAGTCTGTATTATGTCATCGGGCTCAAGCCCAGACCCGAGTCTAGAAGACTCCATAGTGTAATACTTATATGTCGATGTAATTGCAGTAGAATCAATCAATCAAATCAATCATTATCATTACCATTCTACAATTGTAGGTGGGGTGTGTACGGTTCAGTTTGGGTAAGTTTTTGGCTAAAAATTGAAACCAAATTGAAATATTCAGTTTCTATAGAACCCAAAACCAAAACCGTTCAGTTTTTAGTGGTTCAGATCTTTCAATTTATTATCGGTTCGATCTAATTTTTCCGTTATTTCGGTTTTTAACCGTTTATATTTGAGCATGAGTAATTTATAAAAGAAACTTGTTTTACATAAAAAATTTGGCTATTCTTCTTTATTTTTTGTCAATCGAAGCCTAATAATGTTTATCCCATATTTTTACAATTACACACATATAAATGAGAGGCACACATATGCAAGTGAACATACACATAATATGATATTGTCACATATGTATTGATATATTGTCAAGTAAACAAGAGACGATCAACACGCATATAAACGTTAAGATAAATATATTATAAATCCACCAACAAAATGAATATGAATTTATATATTGATTTATTTATTTATATTATATTTATTATATATTATATTATATAATAAAATTGGTTCGGTTCAGTTTTTACGATTCGGTTTTTTGACGAAAACCAAAATCGAACCGCAGTTTTTCGATTTTTGAAAAAGTAAAAACTAAACTATCGGTATTTAGTTTCCGCCGATTATTTTAATTCGATTTTATTTTTTGTTTTCGGTTTAGTTTCGGTTTTTTCTGTTTTCTGCTCACCTCTAATTGCAGGGATTAGACTGTTGACATGGATTATGTTTTTATGCTTATTTTGAGATAAATACATTTAGATGTTTTGAACTTATACAATTTAACATACTTATTTTTTTTTTGAAAAAAGTCTTTTTTTGTCTTTGACTATTAAATGTGTCTCTTCAAAATTTTAGACTAAAATACACCGTTGGTCCCTTAACTTGTTCCTGCGCATCGAATGGGACAAACTTGGGCGTTTTCATCGCCGGAGGTCCAAAACATAGGTTTTATACTCTAGACAAGTCCCTTGACCAGGATTGCCAAAGTCAACATGAATTTTCTTGGTTTACATCGAAGGTATAATAGACCATTCACAATTTTAACATGCCATAGTTAAAATCTAACTTAACCTTGATCATGAAGATGTACTATTCGAGCTAGTTTGATTTCTAACACAGTTATGTAATCATGTATATTTAACAGTTATGGTCACATTATCTTGGAGAAAATTCAGATCATTCAATATTGTAGCATAAATAAGATTTGATGAAGAAACATAATCTGTCTCTCCACTAAAAAACTCGAACAAACGAGAAAAAATAACACATCTATTCAGTTTCTCAGATGCATACATCACCGGAAACCTGACACAATTGATATCTACAAAAAAAGGGAAAGCAGACTGATCACATTCCCTATACACACCTTAAAACGTATCTAATCCTTCACATCGGGCAAGTGTTCTCTTCCACTTCTTTAGGGCTCATCATGTGGTTTCTACATAAAGGACATGTAACTTTCGAGATTTTAGCCATTTCTCAAGACAAGAAATATGAAAACATGCCCACATGAAAGCGATTTATCTCTCGCACTGGTTTAAATTCCATCAAGCAAATGGAGCATTCTTGTTTTGTGGCTTGACATAGTGATATGAAACCGAGTGATGGTGTTTGACTTGAACTCATCCATATAAGTTTCGAGGGCTTCTCAACATTCAATTGGTTCCGTGGCTGGATTGGATGTTGCTAACCGGATGCCCACCGGGGAAAGATTGAACATACTCTTTCCTTCATGATGGATATAGATATTGTTGTATTAACAAGGATTACACACGACTCTCCGACTCGATGGGTTTGAGTATGGTGAGAGACCCATATCGTTGTTTTAACCTACAGACAAGGCAAACAAAGTCAAAAAGTCATCCTCATTAAGCTAATTTTTTCATAGATAAATGTGAGAACTATAACAAATATTCATAGAGCATGAAGAATTTTAATTAGGAAATGCTTATTCATCAACCTTTAGCTTTTAAATTGTTATCAAGAATCTGAATGTAGAAAAATGGAGCGTCTTAGTCAGGTTGGGTAAAATAAGTTCTTCATATTGGTCGAAATGGATTGGGTTGAACTCATTTACACCAATATAAAAAAACCAAAGGAAATATGAGTGTGCTTCTCTAAATTTTATCATTTGAAATGATCAAGCTTAATTCCAGCATCGAACTACTATGTTTCCAATGTATACCTCTGCTAGAGAATAATCTCAAAAGATCCTCTGCACTCGCTCAACCAAATTATTCCGCAAAGATGCCACAAACTACACCAATTAGAACTAGAACTATTAAATTTTGGGGTGATAATATGTGGCAAACATATCATTCTATCAATTGCTAATGGCTTTCAAGTTATGGTTCATTGCAGGATTAATTCTGAGGGTTAAACTTGGACAAAGGATAAAAGATTTAAAGTTCCAAGATGTTCATTTCTCTGAAGCTTTCTTCGTTCACTGCGATGAGTCATTTATAGCCGTTAGAGGGTCTTAGTGAAACTTAATCTCCTATTTAATAAGTCCCTTAATCTAGGGTTATACATACTTGAGTGTGCGGTCTTTTGTATCACTCTCTTCTCTTCTTCGATCATTTCAACGATCTTGTCTTGTCTTTACATTTACATGATTATTGTCTCATTGACATTAATCTAATCTTGTAACATTCGGATACTATTAGAACGTAATCTGGTCGACTATTGCGACTTAGATCCGAATAAAGGTTCTATTGTTCATCTTGTGTTGCCTATACTTTCGTACATGGTATCGAGCTACGGGCTCATTGATTCTCTTGACAACAAATTGGTGGTTTGGGGTTATTGCTACTAGCGTAATCATGGTTATATTCTACTTACAATTAGCCCTAGACTAAGTGAATCTAGGGTAATTGTGACTTGTTCTTCACGCATATTTATACAGAAGTCTAAGTCTTATCCTTTCTTCAAACATACAAGACTTAAGTCTTTGTGGGTGCAAACGGGTAGACTAACATCTTGATCGCCACCTTTGAGTGGTGCGAATACTGCTACGGTTTACCCTAGTCCACGGGCTTGGTACTGTTGTTTCTTAAATTCAAGGTCTTATTACTTTGTCTATTTTGTCTTATTATTATCTCTCATCGTGACTCTTTGTCGGTCTTATTATATCTATCTGTCTTATTGCTTGAATTATGGCTATTGGTGATGATAATATTGGTGGCTCTTCCATCGAGAAAAGCTTATCCTTTGGTGATGCTTTGTATTTGCATCCTAACAATACCAATGGCACTCCCATTATTTCTATTAAACTCACTGGGCCGAAAATTATAAAATATGGAATATGGCCATGACTTTTGCTTTAAGGAACCATAATAAGTTAGGGTTTATTGATGGTACTTGCATAAGAGATGATTCGAACCTAGTCTTGCTAATCAATGGGATACTTGTAACTCTGTTGTGGTTACTTGGATTCTTAATTCTCTCGACCACGAACTATTTCTTTGGTGCTATATATGCTAAAGCGCTTATGAAATGTGGAATGATCTTAAAGATACCTATGATAAGGTTGATGGTTCACTATATTTAATTTGCATAAAATATAAACTCTCTTAGTCAAAGTGGGTCCTCTCTCGATTATTATAACAACCTTAACTCTTTATGGAAACAATTTGATTGTATGATCGACTTGCCTCCCCGCACTTGTGAGGTGCAAAACATTTTGAAAAACATAATCGGTGATCAAGTTAATGCAATTTATTTTGGGTCTTGATGACTCCTATGTCCCCATCGAAGCAATATTTTAACGAGAGATCCTTTACCTAATGTCAAAGCGCTTTTCTTGTTGTCTCGGAGAAGAATCTCCCGAAATGTTTCATCGGGAATAGCTCGCTAAACCCAATACTACGACCTTTCTTTGCAAAAACGTCGATGGTGGAAAATTTTTGATAACAAAAAGGTTTTAACAACAAAGGTTCGGTTTTAATAATGGTAACGACTCAAATAGCGAGAGGACTAAACATGAATCTCAAATGTACTAATTGCAAAAACACTGGTCACCTTGTTGATAGATGTTATGATCTTGTTGGTTATCTGCTGGATATGTTAAAAGGAATTTTAATGGTAAACCTTTCAAGATAACAATGTTTCACTTGAAACTAATCATGTCACCGATAATAGTGCTAGCAACTCTCCTGTTTCCTTGTCTAATGAGCGACTCTCCGGACTTATGAGTCTTCTCAATGACAACAATGTGTCATCCGCTAATGCCAACTTAGCGGGTAAAATTTTTCAGAACCTTCTTTAATGGCGAGTGTCAAATTTAATGTAAACTTTAATAAATTTTTAACAACACAAAATCTCTATCCGAAACATCGGTCTTGGTTGGATTGTTGATTACGATGCAAATCGACACATGATGTGTTCGAAAACTTTTAATCAATGTTGTTAACATTTCAAATCTTGGCTTAATGTTGGCCATCCCAACGGTACTCGTGCCTTAATTACTAAAATTGGTGATTTAAAGGTCAATAATGACCTAACTCTTTTGATGTACTTGTTGTTCCCGAGTACAATGTTAGTCTGTTGTCATTCATAAAATTGCTAGAGACAATAAGATGTTTGTTGGGTTTTGTTAGGTCACTAGTTTTACAAACACAAGTAATATAGAAAGAGATAAGGCGATTGAACAAGTAAACAAACACACACACGTTAGACTAAGATGGTTATGCGTAGAGTGTAGGTGAAAGAAAAACTTGAACAACCAACCTTCAAATGAGGGTTTACATAGTATTTATAGGAGGAAAGCTAGGGCAACACTCCTAGTTTCCATCCTTTCTTTAATGGGCTTGGGCCTAAGCTCATGGGCCTTCTACATAAGCTTAAGGCTAATAACAAACATAAAGGCCATAATAAAGCTAACTATTACATATTAATTACTAACACTTGATTATGGTTTAGGAGTGATTCCAACAATCTCCCCTCAAGTGTTGGTGATGAGCGGTGAAGGCGTTGATGTAATAGTAGCTCGGCGTCTTCGACATTCTTCTTTCTTGTGAGAAGAATTGCCTTGATTCGAACAATCTCCCGGTGTAGAGATAGTTTTCTTTGAGCAGTTATGCTTTGGCGTCATCTTTAACTTTGTTCTTTGATTATTGTTCTTTGTGGTGAAAGTGATAGTATGTTGTTGTGCGCATCAAGTGCGCCTCAGTGCCTTGTTTGCTCCGGTGTCTCACGTCATTCTTCAACATGCTCACACGCTCTTTGGCGTTGGAATTCAATCTTGATGAAGTTCTTTAAGTCTTTAACTTTGTAGATTCTTTGGTTTGACGAAGAATCATTACATTGTTGTGTTGCTTTTGGATAGAACTTCCATTAGTGATGATGTTGGCGTGAGCATGAGAAGAATCAACACGATCATCCCGCTCGGAGCTTCCATAAGAAGAAAACATTTCAAGCGGTTAGTAATAAGCGGTTCCGGCACTTACAAGTTTGAACTTGAGAGTGTTAACGACATAGTGTGAAAACACAACTCTAATTCTTACAAAGGCCGTTCTGAGCTGGAGTCCCACAAGTGAGATAACGCGATGTGCGAAGTACATCTCTGATTCGAGATAGTCATTGAGGTACACGAAGCATCACCTCCTGACGTAGACCGTTTGAGACACACTCCGCGTAATCCACGGGGAGTTACGAAGTGACTTCTTTGTCGGGGTGTTTGATGTTGACCTGGCGGGAGTTTCCATTCAATCGCGAGGATCACGGATGTGAACCTCTCATAAATGTTCTCGACAGTTGCTAAGATCGTGAAGGACTCGATATGAACCAGCGATAATCTTATTTGTTGATCATCAAGTGATAAAATGTCAAGTGTTCCTAAGAGATCTTTTGATGAATCTCGTGGCTCTAGACTCAATAGTGCGTTTTGGTTTTCTGGCGGAGACTAGGGAGAGGTCTCCTTCTTCAATACCGGCGATCTCTAAGAGAAAGCCAATAGTTTACGTAGGGTTCCTGTGAGAATGAAACAAGCACATTGAGAGAAACTTGAGTGGCTAAGAAGGTTTAGTGCATGCGTCCTTTGGGTCCATGACGACTTTTAATCTTCAATACCGGTGTCACTAAGTGACAACCGGTAGTATATGAATTGAACCGATTATGCGCCCTAAGTTGAATAATTGGGAGGCTATTTCTTTTCACCCTTTTCTTTGCATTTCTTTTGATTCTTCAACTCCTTCTTTCTCCGATTCTCATTTTCTCCTTTTATAATCATACCTAAGGACTTCTAAGTACTAACTATTTGTGATGTCCTTGGGTAGATCCCTCCGACTCTGGCGGATCATAGGACAGTTATTCCTAACCTTAGTCACCTTATAACTCCATGACTAACCTATGTTGCCATTAAAACCCTTTTTTGTGAAAAATCTCTCAAAGGGTTTGTAAATGAAAACATGTTTGAACCTTTGTGAGAGATAGGATTTTGCATAAATACTCCCTCCACATGTGCTTAAGAGTTTTAATGGTTTAAATGCACGGTGAGGAAAAGCGCACATTTTGAATTGATCCACTGGAGATAGACAATCCCCATGAGACACGGTTCGTTGCATAGTTAAAGAGTTACATTGTCGACTTTTAGGTGACAACTAGCTCTAATAACTACCTTGAAGGTGTAGACAAACCTCGAAGGTTGTCATACCGTCGAGTTCATGTCTACCAAGAGTGTCTCGAATGGTACTTTCTACTTGGACAAGTCCTTTGCGAGACACGTTTACATTACTAGCGAACTAGCTTGAAATTATTACCCGTCCGGGACAAGTCTTTTCGAGTTACTAACAGTTTAGTACCGTCAATTCGTTGGTTAAGTCTGAAGTACAGATTCATTTGCATTTTGCACAACATATTTCTTATCACACAATTTTCTCCCCTCAAAATGGCATATAAAATGTTATTTTTGAAAAGTTGACAATAAATATGACCATTTCGAGTGTTGCGGGAAGATGACCACTATGAACAATTTGTGAACAAAGTTTTAATTCAAATACTCCCCTCGACAAGTGATATAAGCGGTTGAGGTTTTGAAAATCATATGGGAAGTACTTGTCCTTTTGAGCAAAACCTTGAAAAGTGAAAGGTTTGATAGGTTTTACTCAAAATAAAAGCTTTCGCTCCTTTTATAAGGATTGTGGCTTTGAGGCGTACCACGGGGTCCTTTCTTGACAATTACGGGTTGTACTTTGTTATGTGTGCACAAGCCATTGACATATATAATCACACATCCAAAATTTATATGAAAGAAACAATTCAAGGGGTACCGGAAGTGCGGTGATGTTCCCGGGAGTGCGAGCAGGCGTTGAAAGCGGTTATGTTAATCTGGGTCGACCACCAACATAGCTCTCCAATCGTGCAGGCGATCCCTTACGAACAACCGTTCATCAATCATGGTGATGATCCTTCTCACATTCCTCCGATCACGAGAATTCCATCGCTTAGGGTTCCCAATGTTTTCACGTATATCCTTCAATCGATAAGCTAATCCGTCCCTAACCATCTTGAGTATGATCTCCAAATTTGTGAAGCTCATTACACGCCATCAAGCAATTGCGATGAAGTTCACTGCGATAAGCGACACCAAGCGGTTTCTTGATGGCGTTAATTGTGATAGTTGGTTGATATCGGGAAGATCAAGGCGTGGTGGAGTGAAGTTGACACGTGTCGATATGATTCAACGGCTGGTGGAGATCTTCAACACGTTCTTTTATGACTATCGTCGATGAAAATGAGCGGTGACTTGATGAATTCACGTTGTATTTCGGTTGAAAATTGTCTCATGCGACCACTGTACTTTGGCAAGGTACATGTCTTCAATATCGTTGAGAGACAAATTCTCAAAGTCGACTTCACAGAATGCATAATCCCTTTCATCACGTCTTTTGACCACAATCTTCTTGAGAAAGGTGTAGTCCCATTTGGATGAAAGACCAACATGTTGGATGGCAGCGATGTCTTTAGTACTAAACAACGCATGTTGTGACTTACGAACTGGCGACACGTAGTAGATTCGTCGGCGTTACGGCGATGATGAATCCCATACAATGCATCTCGGTCGTATGCTTCCCTTGTGTTGGAGAACAAGTGATTGTACGTTCCTCAATGGCAATGCGGTTTGAGTAGATAGCTGCGGGGAATGGAAGTGTCAAGGATGTAGCATATTTCCTTGAACCATCGCCACCATGGAGAAGAAATTCGGTCTTTGTTGAAGAAATATCGGAAGGAATCCGTGGTTCATCTGGTTGGCCAATGGTCGGTAGAGGTTTGGTCAATCGGTGTAGTATGGAGGTTGTCCCTTTTGTGAAGTCAATGTTTGCTTCGGGTTGAGCCAATCCATGTTGTTAGACATAGCTCGAGCAATGTTGTCAAGGTGATATTCGACCTCGAGGGCACTTTCGAGCTGTCTTTTAGAAGTTGAAGCGCTTCATTCTTGATTCGCTTCAACTCAGATTTCGTCATTTTCTTCACATGGAACTTTTCTTGCAAAGTTTTGCATGCTCAATGTATTACCGTCTACCAAATTCGACCTTCTTGGGGTAGGGAGTTTGATTGACAAGTGTGGAGAACCATTCAAATTCTTGGTTTTATCGTCATCTAGCCATGATCGACTTGGTGAGTCGTCTTCTTCTTCTTTTAGAAGGCCTTGATGATGATCTTGGTTTCGCACTTGTTTGGGAGAGGTGGGTTGTTGTAGGGGCTCGAGGACCTCTTCATCGTCACCACCCGTATACTCAAAGTAATCACCGGTTTTGAGTCGGGGTGGTAACTCGGAATCGATCACGAGGTTTATCTGTAGAAGAGCGAGGAGGAGACCTTTGTTGAGTAGGAGTCCGTTTGGAGGAGGTAACATAGAAGATGATTCACGGACTTCTTTTGACGTTTAGCTTTATCATGCTTATCGATCCTTGTCTTCATCGTCTCTAGGGCGTTTAGACTTTTCGACTTGAATCTACATGCTTCTTTGAGTTGGTAGTCCGGCAATGCTTGAAACGACTTTCCTTCCTCGAGTAAATGTCCCGGATCGTGTAGACATTTGTGTGACAAGCTTGGCCACCAATTCATTATCGAGAAAACTACGAGGATCGGATGGATTGATTGTGACGGTTAAAGGTGTTGATCTTATAGTTTGCTTGGCTATCGCATAAGATTCGGATATAGTTATGCGGTAAACATCTCCTTTGTGACTTTAGGAGCGATATCACGAAGGTACTTGTTAGTGTAACCTTGATCATTTCGTTCGGTTCCTCTTGACGATGACTTTTCATGAATTCTGAATAAACTTCCTTTCTTCTTGCATCTTGTCATTCTCATCATTTAGATATTGTATTTGTCGACAAAGAAATTTAACTTTACGTATAACATGTCTTTCTTTCGACTTGTTTGTGACTTTCACAATTCTTTCATGAGTCGAGAAATCCAAGATCGAGGTGGTTTCTTCTGATTTGGATGTTGATTTGGTTGATTTCTTTGATGGTGGTGGTGATGGTGAGATGAAGAATCGATGAGGAGGAGACATGAGGAGGCTCGGGGTCCTTTGGAGGTGCGAAGTATCCTCCTTGGAGCGAGTTGGACTTTTGAGAAGATAATCATCATAATTCTCTTCGTCATCTTGTCAGTTAGCCTTTTCTTCCGTCGATCCTTAGCTTCTTCATATCTTTCTCGGTCTTATCCTTTTACGGTTTCTCAATGTCATATTCGATAGACACCTCCACAAGCGTTTGTTGTTGCACAAGAGTGGTGGCACGGATCCCTTATCGGGTCGATTAACGCATCGGGACACGGTGAGAGTGGGCGACACCACTTGATCCTCGGGGCCACCCATTTGGTCTTTGCAAATTCTTGACTTTTGAAGGTGTCTAACTAATTTAAACTTCTTCTGTAGGATTGATCTAGTAGCTCTTCTTCTTCTTGAGCTTTCATCATAGGGCACAAGTCGAGAGTCTTCCCTTTTCCTTTATCGGTTTGAGGACTTGGAGGTTTTGAGTCTTGAAGGATTGTCATCCTTTGCGGTTTGAGTAGGTAATCTCTTCATCGTGTCGGTACCTTGAGCTTTCGTCCAAAAGCTTTCTTTTGGTTCGGGCTTAGGGATTGGGATGGGAGTAGCTTCCTTAGATGGAACAATCCTCTTTGAAGGAGGGTTCCTCTTGGGAACTTCCTTTGACTCTCTATGCTTAATGCACTTCGAGACTTGCCTCTTACGGTTCTCCGAGTAGGTGTCCCGAAGCCTTTTCATCAAGATGGCCAACTTTTCCTTCTTTTACGGCTACCGATACCTTTTATGCGTTTCCGACTTTTGATTTCCTTTGTAAGAAGGTGATCGGGCAACTCGACACCTGTTTCTTCGTGAGCGATTCTTTGATTACGGCAGATAGTATGGGCTCGATCAAGATGTCATGATTATCGGGTCATTGAGTCTCATGGGGATATCGGGATGAAGTCCAAGAGCTCTCGGATCAACAGTTTGGTGTATCGACATAGGAATTTTGGAGCCAAGCTTCTTATGAGACGACATCATATCTTCCCATAGCGATTGCTTCAATTATAATGTCCTTCTTGTTGATCAACGACGGAAAATTTGCGGTTCCATGAGCTTGGGATGCTCATAGCCTTTATCGCGACCGAGATTGATTTGGTGATGATCATATAGAGTGTCCTCCATGGTTGAGGAATATTCTTGACTCCACGTGAGAGTGCTTAGAAATGATTCCTTTAGCTTCATCATAACCAATATCTATCAAGAATTGCGGGACGGTCTCTTGATGGGGTAGCAAAGAAGTCGGTTGGGCGATGTGCGGAATGATGAGAACGACTCGTAAGTCATCGGGAGTGATAGTGACTTGTTTGTGATTAAGAGTCACATTCACGACATTTTGACGGTGATCCTCTGCATAGAATCCCGAATTGTTGAATGTAGACCTCTGGGCGTGGCGAGTGTGAGAGCATGTTACGGTAGGGATGATTCACGAGAATATCCTTTGCAATGAGACAAGAAGATTACGAGCATGTGAGGGTGTCAAAGTCAACCCTAAGGTTGTTCTTTCCAAGCTTTCTCGGATAGCCATTTGGGAAGATATCGGCAATAGTGAGAACCTCGGTGCATCCACATTCATTTGAGCGACCATGTCGAGATCGAAATAACATTAGCCAAAAGAACCAACATATCGAAAGACATAATGTTAGTCAACGAAGGTCTTATTGTCTAGTTATTAGAATGTACGGTGTCAATGATTATTCTGAGTCCTAAGTCACTTGTTTGTCCAATAGTCTAATGGCGTCGTGAAATGTTTCGTGAGTTAGTTAACTTTAAGTTTTAAAGTTTATGTTATCACTTATTGTTCACAACATATCAAGCGATTAAGTTTATTAGTGACATTATTGGATTCGTGACGTTATGATTAGTTTATTTACAAGTTTGTACACGTAACAATTCATTATGAAGGTCAATCCGAGGCTTAAGCGTAGTTTTGGCAAAGTTAGCGTAAGCGGTAATGACATATCGTGAGCGAAAGCTTACGCGTGGGGATCTAACTACAGCGTAAGAAAAGTTACAGCGTGGGAAAGGGGACCTTAAGCGTGGAGCTTACGGCGTGGCGTATTCAAACCTTACGCGTAAGGCTTACTCGTGAGTAGACCTTATGCGTAGAGTCATTGTTCGCATATCCTTCACGGGATACGCGTGGTCCCATTGTAGAACCTTATGCGTAGTAGTTCGGCGTGGGATTTCTCTTACGCATAGCGCTACGCGTAAGGTAATCCTTATCGTGAGTTTCAATAACCTTGATTACGGTATTAGGTAGCAAACACGAAATAACATCATCATAAGATCAATATTAACACTAACACTCATTCTATAACGGATCATGGCATGAAAGCATATCAAGCGATTCTGGCGTGAAAACCTTACGCGTAAGCCAAAACCCTAATAGTTCATAGTTTACGCATAAAAATTTTAGCCATAGGATTTGCACTAAAGTGTTTACGGGAGGTCTAAGAAGCGTATAGAGTATGTTTATCAAGTTTTAACATCAAATAAGCCATGAATCAAAAATACCCAATTCGTATGAACTAGAACCCTAATTTTCAATTAATGATTCCATAGTGTTTACGGGTGATTTACGGGTTTAAATATGCTCAATTCAACTTGAAAGCAACCTCATACAACAATCTTTATCACCAAAACGTTCTCATTTGAAAAACCCAATTTAACGCATAAACCCTAATTTTGAAAATCAATCAATTCGTGTTTACGGGTATGTTTAAACGATGAAAATGTATTCATTGATGTAATAAAAACATTTTGGCACTATCCTTTCACTCATAAACACACAAATTTGATCATGTGTTCATACTTTACGCGTAGAACACAAAAACCCTTCTAGGCGCAAATCTAACCGTTAGTTTGAAAAGCGATTCAAAACCCATGTTTAGATTGTTGCAAAGAATGTATAAACACTTACAAATTGATGATCGAAAGCACGGTTTGTTAAGCGATTTTGGATCGTGGATGATATATAGATGAGAGTAATAAATGTGAAAGGTTAAAGTTAGGTGGAGGTATTTTATTAAAATGACTTTAACATTTTGGCGAGTTTAGTCCCTCCACCTTTTCCTTTTTCAAACAAAGCCATTTAACTTCCATTTTGGTTACCAAACAAAGTTTTTAGGAAAGAAACTTGTGACACTCCCCTCGACTCTAGAAAATAATGAAAGGTTATTAATTTTAGTCAGGGTGTCATTGAACGAAAATTTACCACCATTGATAAAATAACCAAGCGGGATATGATAACATGCAAGTACGGATGTTTTGAAGCAGTTAAGTGAAAATTTTCTCCCCTCAACACTTGATCGTAAAAATCTTGAATTTTGAAAGATTATAGTGTTGAAGGAAAAAATGTACTTGCCATGTTGAAAGATTATAGATTAGAAGAATATTTTGTTGTTTTATAAGATTTTATATTTTTGTATTTTGTTTTGAAAAATTTATTTACAAAGGATGTTTTGGTGTTTGACGGGTTTTAAGGCTGTTTTAAGAGGTCATCAATTCCTCTTGAGTCAAACACCTCATACCAATCCGGTGGACCAACTCATTAAACCTAGCGGGAGGCAAGGCTTTGGTGAGAAGATCGCCAATTGGTATTCTGTACCCACAAAGTATAATTCAACGGTACCACATTCCACGTGGTCCTTGATGAAATGATAGCGAAGATCGATGTGCTTTGATTTGAGTCTTTGAGCGAGTTGCGAGATCGCAATGGCACTCCGATTGTCATGATACATCGGGATTACATCAAATACGTAACCATAGTCTTTGAGTTGTGTTCTCATCCGGATGACTTGAGCACAACACGCGGACATGGCTACATATTACGCCGGTTGATGATGACGATGTACAATCCTGCTTCTTTGATTGCCAAGACACGGTTTATCACCAGAAATTGTAGAGCTCTGAAGTACTTTTCCTTGAGTCTAAGCATCCTGCGTGATCGGCGTCGAAAAGCGATTAGTTCAAAACCGAGAATCCCCGGATACGGATCCCAGTTAATGGTTCCCTTGATGTATCGGAGGATTCTTTTAGCCTCGAGAGGTGGGTTTCGATTGGTCGCGACGATAGCGGGAGCATAGATAAGCGGCAAAGACAATATCAGTCGCTAGTTGTTAGATACATGAGAGACCCAATAATACTTGGTATTTGGTAGGGTCAACTAATTTCCCATGTAAATCGACATCTAGCTTCTTGGTATGAGCCATTGGTGTGGCATAAGTGTCACGAGTTGTCATTCCAAATTTGTTTAACAGTTCAAGGGCATATTTGGGTGACTCAAGAAAATACCACGGGGTGATTGATGAACTTGCGGTCCTAGAAAGAGCGTAAGTTCACCCATCATGGACATTTCAAAATTTTTCTTCATTAGTTTTGCAAAAGCGGTTGAAAACTTTTATGTGTAGACCCAAAATGATGTCATCCACGTAAATTTGAACAATTAAGATATGTGCCCGTGATATTGTATAAAAGAGTTGGGTCAACCGAGCCTTTGGTGAAATTATTAGCAATGAGGAAAGATGATAGCTTATCGTACCATGCAGGGGCTTGTTTGAGACCATAAAGAGCTTTGTTCGGTTTGTAGACATGGTTCGGGCACTCGGATTAACGAATCCTCGGGTTGGTGACATAAACCGTTTCTTTCGGTTGTCCGTTGAGAAGCGCAGTTTGACATCCATTTGAAAGACCGTCATATTCATATGAGCATGACGCGAGAAATATCGAACGACCTCAAGGCGAGCAGCGGAGCAAAGATTCTTCAAAGTCTATTCCTCTTCACGGCGATAACCCTTAGCAACTAGGCGTGACTTGTTTCGGATAACGTTCCTTGACATCAATTTGTTTTCCAAATCCATTTTAGACCAATGGCGTAGACCCTGTTGGTCTTTCAACGATTCCATACTTCAAGGCGTTTGAATTGGTTGAGTTCTTCTTGCATGGATTCAATCCGGTTGTCTTTTGTCATTGCGTCTTTAATGTTTTAGGCTCAGTTAGCGAGACGGTGAGTGCATAAATGCAATGTTCACCATCGTGTGAAGGCGTTGTCTCGTAACGGTTGGTTGATTCGGGTTGCCAATAATATTAGCGGAGGATGGTCTTTTGTCCATCGGTGTGTAGAGGTTGATGTTGGTATACATTGTGCGATTTTGAGGATTCAAATGGTTTGTTGAAGATTCCGCGACATCGGTGCGGCGATCTCATTAGCAAGCGGGTTGAAGAACGCATTTGGATCAAAATCTGCGGTGGGGTACTTCATTGAGAATATCATCAATTTGGTTCATCATTGTTGGAAGCGGTGTGTTCAAGCTGTTGTGTTGGAGTCAAGCTGGTGTAGGTGCATCTTCAACGATGGTTGTTGTAGCAGTGTATCGGTATAGGAATATTATCGGGTTGTGCGGTGAAGCAGCGGATACACACGGAGCACGTTCATCAATATCGTCCTTTGAGCGGAGGAGCAAATAACCTTTCCATTTGTTGTGAGTTGGTGGGGGCTTTGTTCGGTGATGATGGGGTTGGGGAAGTTTAAGCGGTTGTGACCGGGTTCTAAGTTGTTGTACTCGAAGCCATTTCCGTGAGTTCATCAAAATGAGCATGAATCGTTTCCATCACACTGTTTTGTTCGACGATTCGGATCCGGTAACCTTTAGAATTCTCACAATATCAATAAAGACTCAATGTCGACTTTGGCTTTGAGCTTTCCAAAATCATCACGATCATTATTCGGATAGCAAAGGGATCCAAATACATGAAAGTGTTTGAGATTCGGTTTATGGTTGTGGACAAGCTCGAAAGGTGTTTTGTTGTGGCGTTTTGTGATCATAGAGCGGTTTTGAGTATAGCATGCGATGAATCGACACGCCCACAAGTGTCTGGAAGTTTAGCATTGATTAACATTGTTCTTGCGACTTCCACTAACGTTCGGTTTCGTCTTTCAACAACTCCGTTTTGTTCGGTGTCGTGCAATAGATGTTTGATCTTTGAATTCCCACTTTCTCATAGAATTCACGAAGGGTTTGGTTAACAAATTCGGTTCCTTTATGCATTACGATTAGTCGGCGGTGTTGCGGGTGAACACTGTATTTTTGTGAGAAAGGTGATGATCATTTGTGGAGCTTGGTCTTTGCTTGAAGAAAGTAGACCCAAGTCCATCGTGAGTAGTCATCAACAATTACTAAGATGTAGCGTTTGCCATTGATCGTTTGCGCGCATCGGGCCACACAAATCCATGTGAAGAAGATGAAGCACATCTTTGAGTTGTGTTCCACCTTTGAAGGAAAATGAGCACGAGTGCTTTTCCCTTGTTCACGGTGAGCAAAGGTGATCTTTTGAATACGGAATCGTGGGAGACCTTCAACTAGTTTGTGTCGAGCAAGGTTGGTGATGGTTTGAAAGTTTAGATGTGAGAGGCAGCGGTGCCATAGCGAGGATTTTGTTGATGTTGCCTTTGAAAGTAAGCGGATGGGAGATGAAGCAACCATGTCTTGCATAGAGATAGTGTAGAGACTAGAATTACGCGAGCGGACATAAGGTCATTTCCTTGTAGATCACGAATGAAACAAGTTTTCTCCACGAAAGCAACCTCCAAATCTCCATCACAAAATTGACCTCGAAAGCAGTTATGACCGAGGCCTTCCACATAGTAAACCCTGCGATTTCGATGTTCCCATTGACATAATCTCCGTAGCCCATGATAGGCTGCAGTGATCATTCCGAACACAGCGGTGCCAATGAACTTTGCAATAAAGTTTGATAACAGTTTAAGGTTGCTGTCATGTGTCGGGAACATCCGCTATCAACAATCGAGAGAATGATCTGTATCACTGCATTACACACAGGCGACACGGATGGAATAGAAGTAGATGTGGAACCCGAAATGTTAGAGGGTTCGAAGCGGTATATGAGACATGCACACATTAATGACTTTAGGCATCCATTTAAATCCTAGTGTGTTATATATCCATTTCGCCATCTATAACTACTCTTTGCTTTAGTCTTAGTGAATGCACTAGGTGGTACTACATTCTTAGGAGGTGGCTGGAGCTACGGTGTGACAATGTTTGCCTTAGAATCTAAAGAAGGCGGTCTACCAAGCCAGACTTAGAATGATTAGTGGGCCTAGAGGTATTCCGATTCTTAGGATTCCGTAAGCGAGAGATTATAGCTTTAGCAACACATTTGTCATGACAATCGAATTCATACTTTTCGACAAATAACACAAGGTGCATCGGATGAATATCAAAAGTGCTTAAAGGTTTAGCATTCGTTACATCACTATTTCTATTACATTTGCGGACGCAACATCTATAGTGGAAGCAACGTGAGTCTTATTCATAGTCCTAGGGTGTTCTTCTACTTTAGCATTCCTTATTGATCTTTTCTTAGGTCGCAACTTCCTATTCTTGATTGAGTGCTCTAGGTTTGTGAAGTGCGGACGTTTGGAAAAACGCAACTATTCTGTTTCGATAGAAGGAAGCACGTTAGCAACTTGTGATTTGGCGGTAGGGATTCTAGGTGCACGATTACTAAGTGTGTTGGTGCTAATCTCTTAATGATGGTTGGCGGAAGTTGTTCATACTTTCCTAACATTTCTCTTAGCTTAGAGATAGTGTGAATCAAATCTTGATTTTCGAGCGAATATTACCGGCAAAATTCATGACTTCTCTAGTGTGAGCAAGATAGTGATCAAGTTCGTTTGATGCTTCATGTCGAGTCTTATTGAGTAAATCAAATATGACACCATATTCTGTTTAACTTTTACAAGTTCTTGTTCATATTTTGAGATTTGACTTTTCAAAGACACGTTTTGATCATCCAGTTGCTCAATTTTAGGATCGAAGATTTTGCACTCAATTGGCGATTTTCTTTTGAAAACTAAGTTGATGATTGTGAATATCTTTTCACACCAATGAAGACGACGTTTTGCATTGTAAAGTTCGTTAAGTAATTGTTTATTTTCGACTTTTAAAGACTCGATCGAAGCACATTATCGGTATTCTCATGATTACCACGAGTCAACGATATCGGTGAGAGATATAATCGGATGCATGTGGCAAAGAATAGAATAACACAACATTATGGATATCGGCACAGATAACATCTTCCAAGAGTCGATCAACATCTTTTCTCAACATTTTCTTTTGCGTTTAGTATTAGAAATAGATGTTTGGTTTTCTCGGCGACCTTCATCACTCAAGTTCCTTATGAAAATCCTTTTCCCAAGCTAATGCACAACTTTTCAAATTTTTAACATTTGGTAAAGATTTTTCGAAAAATGTCTCTTTGTTCTCGCGCTAAAGGCGATTGAAAGTGTTGAACTTTGATTTGAGAATGATGTTCTATCTCATGTTCTAAAATTTTGAGGTCGACCATGAAAATATCAAAATATCTAAGAATTTTGCGATTTTCGGGTTTTGAGTTTACTTCAGCGATTGAAGGTAAAGGACCATAAATTTGTGCATAGTCGGTTGGGGATTAACATTAGAAGACTCGGTGTTTTGATGATAACCCTTGGTGTGTTAGAAGAATCCGTTGGTGTGTGAAAGTGACCGTTTTGAATAATTAAAGGTTTGTTGTAAACAACTGTTTTTAATTTTGATCGACTCTCGTCTTACGCATCTAATTCCTCTTGACGATGATATTCAACAACACTCATATGATATCATTAATTTTATATTACCTTTGGAAACTTGAGATTTGGTTTGAATGTTTTTAGTGAAAGCTTTGGTTTATGTCGGCTAGATTTGGTCCATATCCTTTTGGATTGGGTTTTAAAGTAAACTTTTCAATAGTCATTCTTGATTCACCATGTTTGTAAACAACAGTTTTAAACTCTTTAATTTTGTTTTGCAAGCCAATAATTTACGCAAGAAGGTCATCTACCGATTCGTTGAATGCTTTTTGTATCTTGAAGCTGTTTTGACAATTTAACAACTCGACCTTAGATTTTTGATTTTTCAAGGTGAGGCGTTAATTTGCTTTTTATGTTCATGTTTGAGTTGTTCTATTTCGGACAACAAAGCATTCTTGAGCGGCTAGATCACGCATCTGTCTCTCTAAATATTTTTCGTTTTGATGAGATTTAGCAAAGCGGCTTCAAAACCTTTTCACGGTTTTCTTGAGTTTTGAAAAGTTGAGTTGCATTTGTAAGCATTCAAAATCCTTGGTTATGATGCATTTTGCTTTTAAGTCCTTATTTAATGCATAACATTCCTCCATTTTGATTTGATGGTCTTGAATTAACCGAGCAAAATCGGATGAGGCAGCAGATTCGGCTTGTTCAGCGTGAGTCACAACATGATCATTATTTAGATCCTCAAGTACAACCACGAGTCAATTTGATTATCAAAGGAAACCATAAGGTCATCTTGATCGTCAAATGTAACTCTGAGGTTTATTTGAAAATCGTCGAGAATGAGATGTAGATGACTCATTTTGAGCGATCGGCCGTGCGGATTCGGATATTGGCGGAGATATTAGTTCGAGATATGATGATGGTTTGTTCGGTGCACGAGACAAGCCATCGATGTCCTCTCTTGGGCTGTGTCACTCATGTGTAACTCATGCATATTAGCCATCAACATACTTGTTGCATTGGCTGCAAGTCCTCCATATCATCATCGAGTGCGCATACGCCATAAAGCTCTGTTCTTTGTTTGTGAGAGATCCTGACTTCATCCTTAAGAGCCAAAGAAGAGCCTCTTTGAAATAAGCACGCCCCTAGTCCTTGGCTTTGGGCATGCATTAGCCAGTGTCCCTTCTCATTGCGGTTGTAGCATCGAAGACCATTCAACCCATTACGAGCATTTCCTGTTCCACCACTTGAGCTCTGTTGTTATTCCTACCCATAGCATTAAACCCTTGACCACCTCCCATTTGGCGACCATAACCACGATTACGAACTTCAACTCGTCCATTGTTCACAATGACTGATTTCGTGTATTGGATGAGGAGCGAATCGATTGTTGGATTTGTTTGTATAACGGCTAAAAGCATTAGCAATCATAACAAACCCCTGTTGCAATGCTTGAGCGGATCGGATTCCTCATTAGTTTGACTATGAAGTGCTTGATCATTGTTGTTGTTGTAAGGAACCAATTGATTTTGTTGAGGTTGTTGTGATTGATCGTTTGGTGTGGTGAGGCGATGGGTTGAGTTGCTTGTTGAGGAGGATAACTTTGTTGAGCATATAAGGCAAGTTGTTGATTGTCCGGATGTGTGGGTGGAGCAATTTGAGCACGGAGAATCCTTTCGATCAACTTCCTTTTCATGAGGCTTCAAGTAATCGTACAACAATCCATATGTAGAATGATGCATATTCTTCGCAGCGGAGAAAAATGACATACTTCTCCCATTCGGGACCAAGACTACTCGGGAACTTAGTATTCTTTGCAATTCTTGGCATGATGATGTTGTGTTTATCCAAATCATTGATGATGTCGAAAATCGATGATGATAGGACTCTAGTGTCTCTCGGGTTCAATCATGAAGTGTTCATAAGCCAAGTAAATTTTGGATTCCAAATCCTCGATTGAGTACCGATCCTTCCATAAGAAGGCGAATATGATCCCACATTTTACATGCGGTCTTTTGAGCATCAACACTTGAAGAATTGGGTTTGGTAATCCTAAGAGGATATATTCCATTGCAAGTTCATCGCTTCATAGTGGAGAAGTTCTTGAGCATTCAAGTGCATGTGATAGCAATGTTGGTTTGTTCATCTCTTGGTGGAATAGCGGTAGGATCTCCGGGTACAATGACGATGAGGCATCTCAAATGGACCTTCAAGATAACCTTCTTTAAGAACTTTCCATGTGGCTTCTTGGATCACAAAACCTAAAGAACCTTATCACCCATTGATCGTAGTTTCTGGAGTGAGCATTGGAGGTCTATCAAGTGATCCGACTTCATGAATTGATTGTTGGTGCTTAAAGCTTCACACATCTTTGCAAACCAAGTGGGTTCCTTCATAGTGTTCCTTGATGGATGTTGATTGAAATCATTTGTGTAGGGTTGAACTTGAAGACTTGGCGGTGTTTGAACCATTTGTGGTGGGGAATTGCACCAAGTTGTGGAGTATGTTGTTGATTAAATTGTTGTTGATAAATAGCTTGTTGTTGATTCCATTGTTGATGTTGTGGACTTAGTTGTTGTTGTCGTTGAGGATAAGTGTAAGGAAATAGTTAGAGTATGGTGGTTGAGACATGTTGAAAACTTGTGTTGGTAAAATGGATCTTTGTAGTCGAATGAACCTTTGTTGATGAAGTGTCCTTAGGCGTAGAAAAGACAAGAACCAAGTAGCACTTATGCGTAAAAACACCAAAGTTACGCGTAACAATAAGGAGTTCTGGCGTAGGATTTAGCTTCTGCGTAAGTAGGAAAAAGCACTAAAGTTAGGCGTAGACAAAAGTTAGGCGTGAAAGTTAGGCGTAGGATTTTCTTATCGTAAGACTAGGCTTAGGCGTAGGAAAAATCTTAGGCGTAGGATTTCTGGCGTAAGCTTATCTTATCGTAATTTTAGGGTTTTGCCCAAATGATCTTTACACTATCACGGTGCAAAAGATATCCAAAGTCGACGTATTTTCGGACTTATCCAAGTAAGAAAACACGGAATAAACCACGAAAATGAAGATCAAACCAAGGAAGCACTTACGCGTAGTTTTAGGGTTTTACTACGGCGTAGAAATGCTCAAAATTTTGATTATGTCCAAAAGTGTTTCTAAACCGGTTTTGTGTGATAAAATAGCTTCAATAACACCAAAATACACAAAAGTGTGAAACTTGATGAACCAAAGCCTCTAAAAGCGATTCTGAGTAGGATAGAACCCTCGTTCAAAACTCGATCAAAAACAACTATCCACGCATAAAGTTTGAAACTTTTGCCAAAAACAAGTATTTTAACACCTTAAAGCGTTGAAAGTACAAGAATCTTGGATTAAAAGTGTAAAAACAAGTTTTAAGCGAACCAAAGTATCAAATGTGCGTTTTAGGCGTGGGACGAAACCCACTTCAAAAACAAACACGATTCACCCAACTAGTAGGCGATTGATACCTTTGTTAGGTCACTAGTTTTACAAACACAAGTAATATAGAAAGAGATGAGGCGATTGAACAAGTAAACAAACACAAACACACGTTAGACTAAGATGGTTATGCGTAGAGTGTGGTGAAAGAAAAACTTGAACAACCAACCTTCAAATGAAGGTTTACATAAAGTATTTATAGGAGGAAAGCTAGGGCAACACTCCTAGTTTCCATCCTTTCTTTAATGGGCTTGGGCCTAAGCTCATGGGCCTTCTACATAAGCTTAAGGCTAATAACAAACATAAAGGCCATAATAAAGCTAACTATTACATATTAATTACTAACACTTGATTATGGTTTAGGAGTGATTCCAACATTGTGAAAATGTCTCATCGTTAGATGTCTTATTGCCTTAGTCAGAAAAACAAATGGCCTCTTTTTCAACTTGATGTTAACAATGCTTTCTTGTATGGAGATCTTGATGAGGATATCTATATGACCATCCCCAAGGGTTTCAGAATGAGAACAATAAAAATAAAGTTTGTAAACTTGTCAAGTCTCTATATGGCCTAAAACAAGCTCCCGTGAAATGGAATGAAAAACTTGTCGGTGTTTTAAAAGAAAATAACTTTGTTCAATCATTAATGATCACTCCTTGTTCACCAAAACAGAGAATAACAAGTTTATTGCTCGCTTGTTTATGTGGATGATATTGTTCTTCTTGAAACCGTATTGATGAGATAAATCTTTTAAAGAGTTTCTAAAATCCAAATTTCATATCAAAGACTTGGGAAATCTAAAATATTTCCTTGGCATTGAGGTTTTAAAAGCGGGAATGACATTTGTCTTTCTCAAAGAAAATATTGTCTTGAACTCCTCAAAGAATTTGGTCTTCTTGGGTGCAAACCTTTATCCACTCCTATGGAACCCAACTCGTGCTTCCATACATTCCCACCGCCGATGACCCCTTGCTTGTCAACATCATTGGTTATCGAAGTTACTTGGGAAACTTATCTATCTCACCCATACAAGACCGACATCTCATACTCGGTTCATTGTCCGGCACAATATATGCATTCTCCTTAAAATCTCATCCGGAATGTGCCTTCAATATTTCGAGATATCTAAAAGGAGCTCCGTGAAAAGGTCTAAGGTACAATTTCAAAGAACTCGAAAATCATCTTGAAGGATATAGTGATCTTGATTGGGCCAAATGCAAGAAAACCGTAAAATCATCACAAAGTTCTTGTGTTTTCTTCAATGATTGTTTAATCTCATGGAAAAGTAAAAACAAAACACTCTTTCAAAATCTTCCACGTAGCGAGTATAGATCTATGTCTCTGCTGCTGTGAAATCATTTGATTCAAAAATCCTAAAAGATCTAAAAGTTGATATCAATCTTCTGTCAATCTTTTTGTGACAACAAATCGCTTTACAACTTGTCGTCAACCCTGTTTTCCATGAAAGATCAAAACACTTTGAAATTGATGTTCACTTCATCGGAAAAAATTGCTAGAGGTGTTATAAATGCTAAAAGATTGGCTCTTCAAACCAAATGAGACATACTCACAAAGAACCTCCTGTCTATCAAAGATAAATTTTTGTGTGAAAATTGATATTGTTTGATATGTTTGCTCATCGATTAAGGGGAATGTTAAATTTTGGGGTGATAATCTGTGGCAAACATATCATTCTATCAATTGCTAATGGCTTTCAAGTTATGGTTCTTTGTAGGATTAATTACAGAGTTAAACTTGGACAAAGGATAAAAGATTTAAAGTTCCAAGATGTTCATTTCTTTGAAGCTTTCTTCGTTTCTGGCGATGAGTCATTTATAACCGTTAGAGGGTCTTAGTGAAACTTAATCTCCTATTTAATAAGTCCCTTAATCTAGGGTTATACATACTTGAGTGTGCGATCTTTTGTATCACTCTCTTCTCTTCTTCGATCATTTCACCGATCTTGTCTGTCTTTACATTTACATGATTATTGTCTCATTGACATTAATCTAATCTTGTAACATTCGGATACTATTGTAAACGTAATCTAAGCTGACTATTGCAGCTTAGATCTGAATAAAGGTTCTATTGTTCATCTTGTGTTGCCTATACTTTCGTACAAGAACACAATAAACACGCATTGTTGAGGTACTTGAAAATGATCTAGCAATGAAACACGCTAATCTACCAGTGATTTATCTTTCTATAAATAGCTGTTTGATATAACAACGGTGTTCGAGTTCTTAAAAATAAGCTGTTTGGAATTAGCAACTAAAGTCCTTATTCAACTTGTTTAGCAAAAAAAAATAAAAAAATAAAAAATAAAAAATAAAATCTGTGAACTATGCAGCAAACACCTACATTGAAGATGATGTTTCTTTGCAGCCTAAACAACAAACTGAATACAAAGATTCAAACAAATAAACCCCATGAATAGGTATTCAAACCAACCTACATAATTGTTAAATATACATGATTACATAACTGTCTTAGAAATCAAACTAACCGGTTAGATTTTAACTATGACATGTTAAAATTGTGAATGGTCTATACCCTCGATGTAAACCAAGAAAATTCATGTTGACTTGGCAATCCTGGTCAAGGGACTTGTCTAGAGTATAAAACCCATGTTTTGGACCTCCAGCGATGAAAACGCCCAAGTTTGTTCCATTGCGATGTGCAGGAACAAGTTGAAGGACCAACGATGTATTTTAGTCAAAATTTTATCATATGCATCTTTAACTAGGCAAAAGTCCAAGCTGAATTTGTCGTTTATTTTGCACTTTGAAATATCTCATGATTAAAATTTAAGTCTTTTTTAAACCTCGTTAACCAAGCAAACTTTACATTTTAATGAAACTTAATTTGGAAAAAATAATAATTTTAAAGTTACTTGTACACCAAACATATTGTAAACTGAAAATAGTC
This sequence comes from Chrysanthemum lavandulifolium, assembly GCA_022545495.1. Taxonomy (NCBI): domain Eukaryota; kingdom Viridiplantae; phylum Streptophyta; class Magnoliopsida; order Asterales; family Asteraceae; genus Chrysanthemum; species Chrysanthemum lavandulifolium. Next base: position 208,286,371 of record CM040243.1, on the reverse strand, counting down.
AAGTGAGCAAATAATATATATGTTAACAGGGTGTTCAAAAAACTTACCAGCAAACTGGGTTGAACCGGTCAAACCAAAACCAAAAAAACCTGCAATCGAAAAATCGAAACCCAAAAAACCCGCTTATTACAGTTTGATTTTGGTTTTCGCTTTTAGATACGCGGTTATCGAACTGAAACTTGTATAGCATATATGAAAAAATTTAACTATATATTCAAATAGTTATATAAATAGTGATTATATTAATGCACTACTTTTATTGTATAAAGATTTCGCTCTTAATACAAACATTTACTAAATATCTAAGGATGAAAATTGATTAAAGCGACAGTAACTTATAAAAGTCAAACAAATATTTTTTTTATCAGTTATTTATACTACTTTATAAAGGATTTGTGACTTTCTAAATAAAGAAGTCTTAAAAATTTTAAGACCAAAAATATTTCTTTAATAGGAAATTGAAATTAACAACCTAACATTCAAATGTAAATTAAATGTCTTTAATTGTGACAAATTTAATATTCATAAAATACATTGACTTGTGAGTTGTAACAACCCATTTAATCCATCATCATCATGCAGTAAATGTTTTGATGGATTAGTAATTGGACTATCCGAAAATCTGGACCACTAATGAGCTTATTCAAATATACATAGGCCTGTAGTTTTGTCCTTAAAAGTTATGGTAAATGGGTTGATGGATTAATAGTTTAGTCATTTTATTTGAAGTTTTATTTGTAATGTTCTTAAATGTATTTGAATTATTATGTAATGGTTGAAAAAAAAAATGAAAAAAAAAATGTCTGTCGCCTTGTTGTGCTTAAAAAGTCACATGAAAAACATTTGTTCGTATAAAAATCAATGGTCAGACCACATGCAGATTAGCGTGTGTCTTCTAGAGTATATTTATTTGAATACAATTATATATATTTACTTGAATGCATGATTGTAACGAAATAATTTTAGTATGACTTTAATCTATTCACTATTATTAAAAGGGCTTTGGCGCAGTTGGTACCAATTACTACAGTTTATGTCTCACTGGGCCAGGAGAGTTGCTGGAGCTATTCCTTGTAGGGTGAACAATGACTGGTGCTAAAAGACACCCGGGGTCAAGATGTTCCCGCTAATTCACTTTTTTTTAGAATCTATTCAGTGTTATTTAATTTACTATAATATTATTTTACATTCTTGATTATGTTATTGTTCATACAGTTTAACTCGATTAAATGCTTAAAATGGTTAACCGTGATCTGAACCGTTAGTAATCGCTCATTTCGCGCATCCGCAAGCCTGATAACCCGTCTAGTACGGTTTTGGTTTCAAAAAATAAAATAAATTACCCATCTCACGATAAATAGTTTGAATCTTCCAACTAATCAAATCTAGAACACCATAGTTGACACGGCTTGGTTGTTGAATAAAGGTGATGTGATACAAACGGAAAAATCGAACCGACCCTGAATACATAAATGATAAATCCATATAATTGACGTTGTGTTGCACTTTATGTTTATCTCACTGTTATATGAGTCACATCTACTCTATTGTATTCATTCAAACTTTAATGAGACCAATAACATTTTTAGGTCGTCACATCTAAATTTATTCATATCATAGATCTTCTAGCATGTATCTATCTCTACGAACCAAGATGCGTCACATAACTAGCAAACAAGTTGTACAAATATCGTATTTGTTTGATTAAGACGCAAATGTATTATATTGGTTTTATTTTCTACGAGGACGTTTCGGTAGACGTTTGGGGTTCTTTGATCTGTCCTTTTAGGCCTCTATCAGTTTGTAACATTTTTTAAATCATTACTATATAGATCTTGACAAGCATAGCGCTATTATTTCTATTTTATAAATTGCAAAACGTAGAAATGTCAGATGTGATGATATTACAAGTTATTGGTTAAGTAGTCATGAAGAAATTTGTTTGACTTGCCTAATTAAATCTTAGTTGTAATTATACTATATATTAAAAAGGCAGTTTTGATACAAAGTAGTGTAGTGGTACAGTGCTTTGAATAGTAAATTAAATTTTGACAATTTTTCATTTTAGCCCCTGATGTTATTGATTAATTGCAAAGTTAGGGTGCGTTTGGTTTTAAGTGGGGTTGGATTTGGTTTAGAATTTGGATTTGATATAGGTTTAGAAGAGAGAAAATATATATTTTTAAATAAATTTTAAAACAAATTTAAAACTAAATATATATTAAAATATAAAACAAGAAAAGAATGTGAGAGAAATGACAAATGGTCCCACATGATTTATGTAATGTAGGGTTGTTAGTTGGGAATTCTGCAAACCCACGAGTAGGGGTGAGCATTCCACCCGAACGGACCGGACCGACCGTCGGACCGGCCGAGACCGGACCGGACCGACCGAGACCGGACTGGACCGGACCGGACCGACCACATCCGGTCCGGTCCGCGGTCTCGGCTTTTGGGCTAATTCGGTCATCGGTCCGGTCTGGTCCGGACCAAAACCGACGAATTTAGGCTAATTTGACCTTGTTGGACCGGACCGACCACATTCGGTCCGGTCTCGGTCTATGATTTTTGCTGAAATCGGGTCTTGGCCGGTCCGGTCCGGTTTTTGGACCGTGCACACCCCTACCCACGAGTGAGGATTTGAGATACTATTTAAAAACCCAATGATACAAACCAAATGACTTTTTTTACTCTAAGTCCATTCCTGCTATGCTAAAGGGTCATACCAAACGGACCATTAGTCTTTGAAGACAAACTTGGCAAAATGCCAATAACTTTAGGACTTTTTCCATAAAAGAACATACTATTTTCAAAAATACTTTATGAAAATAGTACTTACGGTTATCGACAATTTGCATATTTAGTCCTTAATAAAAATAATAATTTTTTGATAACCGTTTCATTTCGAATTTAGATTAACATAACATTTCCGCAGCAACGCGCGGGTACCCCGCTCATTAATTTAATGTATGTCTTTTAGCCTTTTTATGAGAAGAAAGAAAAAACGAAATATGAGTATTTCATATTTTAAAGATTATTTATGGAGTAAAAGAAACGGTATGGTAAGATGGCAAAAGTTCAATATAAATCTCAAATTTACTATAGATTTAATGAGTCAATCATAGTCATTCATTTTTCTAATCAAAAAAAAAAAATAAAATAAACTTTCATCATTTTTTTTTAAATTAAATATCTCGCAAACCGTTAATCGTTACGAGAAAAAAATCATACAATCGTGACGAGAATTTAAATATCTTTCTATAGATATGCACTTCTATACATTTTTAATAATTTTTTTTTTCAAAATTTCGGCCCAGAAAAATCATATGTGATTTGTGAAAATCACATATGATTTGATTTTTATAAATCACATACTCCCTCCGTCCCATAATAATTGTCCACTTTGATTATTTTGAGTCTTTTGTTCAACTTTGACCATTAATATTTTTACTTGTATTATATATTACTTGATGAAAATTATACCAAATTAAAATACATTCAAAACTCAATCTATTCATATATTTTTCACCAAGTATTATGTTACACAAATAAAAATATTTATGTCAAAGTTGAATAAAAAAGACTTAAAAAAGTCAAAGTGGACAATTATTATAGGACGGAGGTAGTATGATTTTTGCAAATCATATGTGATTTGTAAAAATCGAATCACATGTGATTTTTCTGGGCGGAATTTTTGAAAAAAAATTATCGAAAATATAGAGAAATGCATATTTAAAGAAAGATAATTAAATTCTCGTCGCGATGGTGTATTTTTATAGTTTGAAGATTTACCATTTGCAGAATATGTTGTTTTAAAAAAATGTGAAAAATAAGTTTTTTTTATTAATTTTGATCAAAATAAATGACTAAGATTGATTTATTGGATCTATAGTATATATGAGATCTATATTGATCTCAACTCATGATAAGATAAGTGTCAAAACTTTTGGTAATTTGGTATCTTCATAGTTGGACTCATTTGGCGTAAAGTTAAATTTGTCATCTTTTTTTCCTTTAACACAAAATATATAAAGGTAATTTTTTAAAACGACAAGTAGCCCGACGAGCGTGCTTTTTTAGACAAGAATTTTTTTTTTGAAATTAGACATTGACTACTTTGGATCTGGGCTACCGAATTCAAATCATGACACGTGTATAATAGAGTAAATTATATATATCCTAATTTCTACACCAGACGACCGACTCTTTCTCAAGACGGCATCAACTACAACACAGACGGCGTCACAAGCTCCAACGTGACTCGTCCCAATGATGACTTGGCAAAGACGAAACCCTAATGGCGGCGATCAGATAGCGTCACCAGCAACACGTCGTCTCAACTGTAAAAATTTATATATAGACCTCGAATTTTCTGTATTTTGTGTGTTATTTTGGAGAGAAAACCCTAAAACGTTTGTAGTCTGACTTGGACAGTTCGTTAGGGTTCTAAACCCTCATTATTAATATAAGATAAGTTTGTTTATCCATTATATCACCATGTTTGATTCTACTATGATTGTTTGCTTGTGTTCTTTTGATAAGGATTTTGTGGAAAACTAGAAGGGGGTTGAATAGTTTTGCCAATTAAAACTTGTTTTAAACTATTTAGATCGACTTATGTCAATCTATTTGGATGTGTGTTGGATGTTGATAAACAAACATATAGAAGTATGTAAAAAAAGATAAGAGTAAGAAGCACAAAACCACAACGCGAGTATTTATAGTGGTTCGGCTACAAGGACACCTTCCTTGCCCTACTCCACTCCCCGAGTCACCTACTCGAGAGTTCGTAATCACTACACGACACCAACTCCTTATGGTGGAGAAACCTTCACAACGTTGCCTACTCTTTTTCCGGTACTAGGCTAACCACCGGGTTCTTTCACACCAAGGTGAACCACACCTACCACAACGTCGCCTACCCTTTATCCGGTACTAGGCTAGATACCGAGTTCCATTACAATGGAGGAACTACTACCCAACACTACACCAACGACTAATCCCAAAGGAGACCAACTCCTTATTACAACATCATCAAGGATATCAATATCCTTGGATCTAATACTAATCTATCTTGTACATCGAAACACACCATATCGAATGTACATCTAAGGCACCTTTCACTAATGCCTTTAACTAGATCTTCAAGACACCCTTCACTAATGTCTTGTGACTTGACTTCTAGGCACCCTTCACTAATGCCTACAATACGGACGATCGACACCTTTCACTAATGTCTTCGTCTTGACACTTGAGACATCTTTCACTAATGTCTTCAACACTACACTTCTTAGAAGAAAGAAAAGAATCATCAACAAGAGGACTTGAGAGTCTTGATGATGAGGAAGCATAGCAACTCATGGACTTGAGCTTGCTTGACTTCAAAGGTGGTGATCTCGCCTTTAAGAGGAACCTAGAGAATCACACAAAAACAAAACTACAAACATAGATCACTTGGATCTGGGGTTAGAGAGTTTTTAACTCAAGGAGAAAGTATGTGAGAAAGGGTGAGAAACAATGAAGAAATGGCTCACTATTTATAGAGAGAAAATGCTTACTGTTCCCCGGATCCCACGGATCCCTCCCACAAGGGATCCGTCTAGCGTAAAGCTAGGGATCCGTGGGACGCTCCTCTTTACCCATGGGTATTTTGGTTATGGGTCATGGGTCATGGGTTATGGGTTGATCCATGGGTCTTTTACTAGATACAATGTATCTTATGAGTGCAATGCACCTAGTCACATGGGTATGGGTCAATACCATGGGTTATGGATATTATCCATATATGATATAAGCATGATGTCATGCAATGGGTTATGGGTCAAGCTCCATGGATATGGGTCATGGACTTTGGGTTGTACCCAACTACATTCAATGTATTTGGTCAATGGGTTATGATACTTAAGTTTCTACCCATTTATATTACCCAATATACTACATACTAGTTATGTGTATATTTTACCCAAATATGTAAACACTAGTTGTTGTACATATGTAATACTAAATCATAAAATCACTTATACTTGTTTTAGTGTTTTATGTGAAAACGTAAGTGTGTTAGAAACTATTAGTTCAAACCATTTACGTATTTTATTTGTTTCGTTAAAATGATTTTACGTTTGTTATCGACAAAACATTAGAAGATCGTAAAATATAAATAAACGTTTTACGGCTTATTTGTATTAACAATCTCCCCTTTTGTTGATGACAAAACATAAAATTATTTTAAGGAAAAGCTAAAATTGTAAAGTTTGAATTTGTAGTTTTACTTTCTTCTCCCCTTTTGTCGAAACAAAAGAGCTTGAAGGAAACTAACACATTGTTTTAGGAAAACATGTGAAAAATAGAAAAGAAAGAAAAAGTAGAGAGCAAGTAACGGAAAGGATCTCGTCTTAACTCCCCTTGACGAGTCCATCCCTATGTGAGGCGCCAAGAAAATAATACTAAGCTAGTTCATTTTCAACTAAGTTTGCAAAAGATTTCGTCTATGTGACGAATGTGCTTCCCCTTGATGATTGCAAAGGGATGTCATGAAATGTAATCCTAATATTGCAAGTAATTTTGCAATGTATTGCTTTGACACAAAGCTCCCCTAGCTTTAGGGTGTCAAAGTCTTCATGTGTAAATTGAATAACTACAAAACAAAGGTTAGAAAACAAGTATAATGCATAATTTCCTGCAAATATGATTCAAGTTAGTAGAAAAATAGTTTTTTGTATCACGGATCCCACGGTTCCCTCCTTGTAGGGATCCGTCTAGGCAAATTTAAGGGATCCGTCTGGCTGATGATTAATTTCAGCAATGGTGATATAACACATTATGTTAATATCAAAGTGAGATATGTATTATACAACATAATCATATACTCAGAAATATAGCAAGTAGCATGTATTTTCATTTAATAAAACTAGAGATATGATATACATGACTCTAAAAACTAAGAAAATGATCGATACATGACTTGGAATTACTAGACTTATCTAAGTAACGCTTGATACTAGGACACCACTAAAATCCTCTAGCTCAAGTTTGTTTAGGTTTAATCTCGTCGAAACGTTCGAGGAGGTGATAGAACATGAAACGTTGATCTTCTCGTACTTCATGTATCAAACTTTCAACATGTTGACAATGATAACAATCTTTGTCATGGCTAGGTAGTGGTGGTGGAAGAAATGAAATTGCTTGATGCGAAGGATCAAGTGAAGCGGGTGTGGAGCCTCAAACGACGGAGGGATTGGTGGAGGCGCATTTGAAGATGGCTCGACCAAGAATGATGGTGGTGGTAGAGAAGTGTCAACTTCCATATGGTCGGGTGGTTGACTTTGATAATTTCTCATAATCCAAATGGGATTATATGATGGTGACGGCGAAAAGGAAGCCGGAGCTAGTGTTGACTCAACACCTTGATTTTGTACCATTATTCCTCCTAATGAGGAGAATGTTGCCGGTGGAGGAGGATGAGACGGCCTAGGAGGCAAATCCTCTAAATTGTAGAGGTGTGGTGATGATAGTGGAGTTGTAAATGAGATAGCTCTAGGAACCAATGGTGATGGTTTAGTGGAGATGGGATTGTTTGGCCTAGGAGGTATGGTGGTGTTTGGCATAGGTAGTTTTGTGGGTACTATCCTTTTAGGAATTGGTTTGATTGGTGGAGGAGAAATCCTTGCATTTGTGGACTTGACCGGAGATGATTCGGTTGAAGAGATTTCGTGTACAACACGAGCAATTTTCTTGGGTGGTTCTTTGGTGGATAAGTTGCTACTTGGAGTTTTCCTCATGATGAGATGATTTCAAGAGGTTTGTAAAGGTTTCTAAGTGCTGAAAATGAGGATGAAGATGATGACTTTAGAAGTCCTAACAATGTGGTTTATAAAGCAAGGGATTTGGCAAGTGCATTCAAGACTTAAGCCACTAAAATTCATTGGAATGTGATGATTAACATGCACAAGAGTCAACTTTAGAGTTGTACTGATCTAGGAACTCATTTAAGATGAGATGGAGTGTTTAAGTTAGAAAGATGAGCTTGAAATGATTGTTTTAGCTAGAGTTGACATAATCATCACCGGATCCCACGGTTCCTCCAATGAGGGATCCGCCTAGGCTAATCCTAGGGATCCGTCTCATCGCCACTAAGAAAAGATAGCAATGATGTTTGTAAGGTCTAATGCCTATTTCTTCTTGAGTGTTTCAGTTTATCTAAGTATCTTAAATGAAGAAGTGCTTAAGTACTTGAGGGTAATGAGTGATCTAGCTAATGATTGCCTTTTATGGAAGAAATTGGAACTTTCATGAGTACCAATGAATGAACAAAGATGACACTAAAGATTTTTGAGAGTGTCAAGTGGAGCTAAATGATCCTAGAGATCAGATAGTGACTTAGGATAATGTTTTGGAGAATATCCTAAAGGCTTAAGATGGAAAAACTAGAATTTGATCAATTTCGACCAATTTTGAGGTAAGGATGATTATGATCAATTTTGCCATAATTGAAAGATTTCCAAAGTTAGATATGAGGGATCATGTGAGAAATGATGTGTGAGCTTGAGAGCGGAAGAGTAATGGGTTTAAGTGAAACGATAGATCTACAAGCGTCTTGATTGTGATCTAGGTGAGTTATGTGTGAGTAGGAAGGATCTACTTAACTTGATAAGGACTTAATTTGCCTTAAGACACTATGTCTAGCTTAGTGTGAGGTGTTCTAAGGACATGTTTGAAATACAATGTTTGCAATTGCATTTTTCTCGTTTTCGGATCCCACGGTTCCCTAAGAGTAGGGATCCGTCTAGCACAAACTTTGGGATCCGTTTATCTGCTAAGCAGAACCTTTACTAAAGGTATGCAATGATTATGACAATGCATTATATTCCAAGGTTAGTTTAAGAGGTTCTAATACTAAGATATCAAATGTAAGATGTTTTATTTCATGAAGGAAATTGGATTACGTTGATAAAGCATGAGTACAAAAGGATTGATCCTATTTGAAAGACTACTATGTTCCTTGAGCGTTTTCGCTAGAAGGGTCATCAAATGGTTGATGAGTGTTGGTGGAATAAAGAATGAAGAAAGTCTTCATGAGAGATGTGTTTAGCGGACTTTGAAATTGAGGATGAAAATGCATGACGTTATGATAGAGGCGCGTCAAGAACATTCCATAAGGGATGAGTTTATTCTTGGAGCCTTGAAGATTTACAATTCGCCTTGTGAAGAAGTAGGTGAGATTGTATGGTTGTTGTGTTAGCAAACAATACATTATGTGAGCACAACAAGCGGGAAGGATTTCTCGATTTCCCCTAAGACTCCAAACATTTTCACGTAGAATGAGTGCAAGAGGTTTGTACTCTTCTCGAATGTCCCGTGTAAAGATAATGTTTGGATCGGAGTAATATGGTCGAGGTTTGCATATTATGCGATTCAAATCCTCCGGGGAAGGTATGTGTGAACAATATGGACTATTTTCTTCACGAAAGTTGAAGAGAGAATCAAGAGACCAATCTTCGGTGAAGGCACATTGTCCATGATTTGGAATCCAGAGGATGTGAGCAAATTGCCCAAGAGTTAAAACAAACTTTTGGTTTTGATCCAAAACCAAAGAGATAGAGAGCGATCCTCGTTACGAACGAGTTCAACTTGACGGAAGAATTCCATTATGAACCTTGGACATATCTTCTCGTTGATTTCGAGAAGACATTCTAGTCCTATGGCTCGGAAGGAGGTATTGATACCTTCTTCGAATTGTAGAGAGGTGTCTACAATACGTCCTTCGTGGAAGTGACGGTTTCGAGATTATTGAACCCACGGACATGATTGCCAGGTGTGTTGGGCTCAAGGGAGATGTTCGGAGTGTAGACGCTAGTGAGTGAAAAATCAAACTCATATTCATGCGACATAGTTGAACCTATAGAAAAGATGAGTTAATAGAAAGTGATGTTTTGTGGTCAACCAATGATTATCTAACGTTTTACTAGATTTTTATTAACAATGGTTTTAACAACAATGATACTTAACTCACTTAAGGTTTTGACATTCTAGTGGAATATTACTTTTAGAAAGAAAGTGGTTTTATTTTGCATGAAAACTGTTATCCAGAGTACGGTTCCACTTTCATAAGGGATCCGCTAGTCTAACTTTCGGGATCCGTGGATCCGGAGTAATGAAAAGATTTCTTGATAAAACATAGGTTTTAGATCTTATAGTTTTATACCAAGATATGTGTTTTAGCCTACATTTTCTTTTAGCATGCATACATGGCTTTCTAATGTATCACGATAGAATGAAATAAATCAAAAGAAATGATAAACACATTATGATAATAATAACCTAGATAACTAGACTATTAGTAATATTTCATTTCAATGCTAAGAATGATACAAAGGATTGGGTATATAACCCCAATGTAGATTAACAACACAAAGTATATGTCTCCGTATGTGAACTTCATCATAGGGAACACAAGTGCGATGAGTGTTAAGGCGATGAGCACGAGAGCGATGTAAACCATGTTGATGACGAACCTTCTTGGTTTTGGTTTGAGATGAGATGAGATGAGAGGAAGATGAAGTTTTGAATGAGAGGTAATTTTTGAAAATGAAAGATTTGAAAAAGTGGGGATTTGATAAAGTGGGCGACGGATGGTTTATTTATGGGGAAGGAGGAATTTTTGAAATTTGTGTTTTGTTTTATTATTAGAAAGATATGATTTTTGGATTAAATGAAATAAAACACAAGTTTTATATACCACGACTTTAGACGAAAAAATAACACGTATGTGAGAAAAGGCTTCCTAATGAAGCTTCATGTAATACATGTATATGCACAAAAGATAATCATATAAATACCTATGTAGGCATACTTAATTATCAAGCTAATGTCATTTTAGAGATAAGTAGAAAATCATACCTCTAATGCACTTAGGAATGTCTTTACAAATGACACAACAAATGTCAGTAGACAATTCCAGCTCCTTTGTGTTTAAGATACCTTCTTAGGGAAGGTATTCTTGTTACCAAGCGATTCCTATGGCTTGGTAGGTATGAGCTTTGACTAATCAACATGACAAAGAGGATTAGTGCATTTAAATAAAAATAAATAATAAGAAAAATGTTGTCATCTAATCAACATCCAAACAAAGAGTTTTAAAAGACATGGTGTTTGTTTTTATGAAAAACCTTCTTTGTAGTTTTCAATTAACCATGGATCGTATCAAGTTTTTAAAGTACAATATACTTCAAGAAACTTGGTAACGAAGCTCTGATGCCAATTGTGGAAAACTAGAAGGGGGGTTGAATAGTTTTGCCAATTAAAACTTTCTTTTAAACTATTTAGATCGACTTATGTCAATCTATTTGGATGTGTGTTGGATGTTGATAAACAAACATATAGAAGTATGTAATGAAAAGATAAGAGTAAGAAGCACAAAACCACAACGCGAGTATTTATAGTGGTTCGGCTACAAGGACACCTTCCTTGCCCTACTCCCCCCGAGTCACCTACTCGAGAGTTCGTAATCACTACACGACACCAACTCCTTATGGTGGAGAAACCTTCACAACGTTGCCTACTCTTTTTCCGGTACTAGGCTAACCACGGGTTCTTTCACACCAAGGTGAACCACACCTACCACAACGTCGCCTACCCTTTATCCGGTACTAGGCTAGATACCGAGTTCCATTACAATGGAGGAACTACTACCCAACACTACACCAACGACTAATCCCAAAGGAGACCAACTCCTTATTACAACATCATCAAGGATATCAATATCCTTGGATCTAATACTAATCTATCTTGTACATCGAAACACACCATATCGAATGTACATCTAAGGCACCTTTCACTAATGCCTTTAACTAGATCTTCAAGACACCCTTCACTAATGTCTTGTGACTTGACTTCTAGGCACCCTTCACTAATGCCTACAATACGGACGATCGACACCTTTCACTAATGTCTTCGTCTTGACACTTGAGACATCTTTCACTAATGTCTTCAACACTACACTTCTTAGAAGAAAGAAAAGAATCATCAACAAGAGGACTTCAGTAGTCTTGATGATGAGGAAGCATGGCAACTCATGGACTTGAGCTTGCTTGACTTCAAAGGTGGTGATCTCGCCTTTAAGAGGAACCTAGAGAATCACAAAAACAAAACTACAAACATAGATCACTTGGATCTGGGGTTAGAGAGTTTTTAACTCAAGGAGAAAGTATGTGAGAAAGGGTGAGAAACAATGAAGAAATGGCTCACTATTTATAGAGAGAAAATGTCTCTGTTCCCGGATCCCACGGATCCTCCCACAGAGGATCCGTCTAGCGTAAAGCTAGGGATCCGTGGGACGCTCCTCTTTACCCATGGGTATTTTTGGTCATGGGTCATGGGTTATGGGTTGATCCATGGGTCTTTTACTAGATACAATGTATCTTATGAGTGCAATGCACCTAGTCACATGGGTATGGGTCAATACCATGGGTTATGGATATTATCCATATATGATATAAGCATGATGTCATGCAATGGGTTATGGGTCAAGCTCCATGGATATGGGTCATGGACTTTGGGTTGTACCCAACTACATTCAATGTATTTGGTCAATGGGTTATGATACTTAAGTTTCTACCCATTTATATTACCCAATATACTACATACTAGTTATGTGTATATTTTACCCAAATATGTAAACACTAGTTGTTGTACATATGTAATACTAAATCATAAAATCACTTATATTTGTTTTAGTGTTTTATGTGAAAGCGTAAGTGTGTTAGAAACTATTAGTTCAAACTATTTACGTATTTTATTTGTTTCGTTAAATGATTTTACGTTTGTTATCGACAAAACATTAGAAGATCGTAAAATATAAATAAACGTTTTACGGCTTATTTGTATTAACATATGATTAAGCGACTTAAGATTAGGAGAGACCATAAGTATCCAGGTGGGGTTTGCAACTTTGTTGGAAGAGTCAAAGATGTACACGTCTTTATAGGAAATTTCACCTATTTAGTTGATTTTGTGGTCCTAGAAGACATCAGATGTGTCATTGACTATAGCTTATCCCAAGTAGTGCTAGGAAAACTGTTTGTTGAAAAGTCTAAAATGAGCCATAACAAGTTTGAAGGAACGATTAGGTTTAAGGAAGGGAACGATGAGATCACTTATAGGATGCCTTGGAAGACGAATGGATATGGCCCTTTATCCCTTTTCGAACGAGACAACAATAGAGCTTTTGAGGAAAAAAGCGAAGACGATGTTGAAAAAGGTTTGAACTTCATGTGGGAGAAAAGGAGACTTTACTATAAGGACTGCTTGACCCTAGGGCCTAGGTATAGAGTCGATGAAAATTTTGTCAATATGATAGAATTTTCATTGAGAATGAAAAATGAGACCACGTATGGGCACGACTTCGATTCTAGCTACAAGACTCATAAATAATGAAAAGCGCTTCGTGGAAGGCAACCCATGCTTAATTGTTTGCTTGTTTTTGTGTCGTATATCTTTTATTGATTGTTTATTCTCATGTTTGAATTTGTAAAAATACTTTAATTTGTCTTTAACCTCATTTTAATTACATATAAAGGTATTTTACAAAAGGGATAAGTGTAGGGAGGATTACACACGTTTTCAATAAGAACGTGAACATGAGAATTACGTTTATTAAAAAGATATACATGTGTGTTTGTTAGAGTCAAATGTTTGTATCGAGTCATAATGAATGTTTTGTAGAAATGTTTTCCAGATTCTAAAGATATAAATTTTCCAGAATTTTTTCCAGAAAATCGAGACCGGTTTGTCGGGATAACTGACGGCGTCAGGAGGAGTAGAAACAGCTTAATATTTTTTCTCGTTTTTTGTGCTACTTATAATTTTTTGGAATTTCTCAGGTCTTAATTTTCTAGAAAATCTGTAAACATCCATTCCACAAGCATTATATCCTAGTTTAGCAAAGTCATATATAGTGTTACCGCTGATTTTACGCGAATGTTTCATTTGTTTTCTTCAAGTGTGCAGGTTTTATTTATCAAGAAGAAGATACATAAGATTGGATGGAGCTTTTCACGCATACATTCTTCTTGAAGAAGGATTTAACCACTACTTCACACGGATCGTACCGAGCTAATCAGGGGAGTATTAGTTTCTTTCATTTTAATTACCTTCCATTATCATAACTTTGATACTTTCGGAGAACATTGGGGACAATGTTCAGTTTAAGTGTATGGAGGGAAAATAAAACGAGAACTTTGAAACTATGCTTATTCTTGACTATTTACCTTGTCCAATTTCATTTGTGTAATAAACCATGAGAAATATCGGTTAGGGTAATTTTGGCACCAAATTTAAAACTTTTCATGACATGTAGGAGTGGGCCATTAGTCTTAATAAAGCGTCTCATGGATAGGAAGTTATATGACTAGCACAACACCCTTTACCACTCAAATTCCACCCAAAATGTGAGGATCTCCCTTAGATTTGTAGGAATTAAAGCATTCCTCTTTAATGCTTCGAGAGTGTACCGGTAGTATAATAGATTCTAGAACCTGTTTTGTGATGCATTCCGAGATCGCTAGTGAGACTACACTTGTGTAGTTAGGAATAACTAAATGATAAGAGGCATTAGGATAACCCTTTTTTGATACCCGTATTACTTCTTTCACATCGGTTGAGTAATTCCCCCACACCCTTGCGTTGTAGTCATCTTTAGTACACGATACCCCTAGTTAATCCCTCAGAGCCTATCCTTTTCGCGGTTCTCGTGATTTTTTCAGTTTTTGGGAATATCAATGAAGAGCATTGTTTACAATCCACCCCAAATGTACACCCAAATCGCCTTAGCCTACCTTATATGCACTCACTTTTAGTGCATTATTGTTATCATACTAAACCCTTAGTTCAATTATCTAGTTACTTGCATAAGTTGTTAAGTCAAGTCATATCCTTTGTACACAGTTTTGGGACGATTGGGACTCGTGGGAAAAGTTAAATTTTATGAAGTGACAGGAAGGAACGTTAAATTCAAATTCCCTTTATTTACGTAATAATGTACTCTAAGTGTTTTGATCTTTTCAATTCGGGTCAAATTAGTGTTAGAGTAATAAAAACTCAAGTGTAGGGATGTGCCTATAAATCTCTATTATTTTGATGTTATCGTAGAGGATGGTAGAGTAAAAGTGTATGAAAAAAAAATGAAAAAAGAGAAAAGAAAAAAAAAAGAGTGTTGAAAAAAAATAATAAAATAAAAAAATGAAAAAAAAATACGGGCTACCATCCTACATCTATCTTTAAATTTATGTTTGTTTATTTCAAAGTTATCTAGAGTTTAGAGTGTTGAGTCTTGGCTTAGCAACGCCATTCTTCTCATGCTCGTAACATAAAGATTTTTTACTTGCCACCACTAAATCGCCTATCCCACCAAACCCTTTGTTTCCCTACCATAAGCCTAACATTACAACCCTTTAAAAGACCTCTTGGAATGTTTTTCCTAGGTGCTTACGCCAAAGCAATGGAGGTTTGATCTAGTCTCAAGCCTATAGTAATCTATGTACTAGGACCGGTTAAAGAGTGTTTATCTTTCATTTCCAACTTGATATATTTCATATACACCCGAGAGATGAGAGTATCATAACACCACTTGTGAGGTGCTAGTATGTAATTTCTGTGCTTGTTATGACTTTTGTGGGGCTTATACTTGTTGTGAATTGTTCTAAATTAATGCTTCATGACCCCTAACTTATAAATTAATTGGCCAAAAGCACATTTGCTTGAGGACAAGCAAATACCAAGTGTAGGGATATTTGATAAGGATTTAAAAGGTACACTTTTGAGGGGTCATTTAAACCCTTAATCGACCACTTTTATATACGTTACTGCTTAATTTTGTTCCTTTTCACTTTTTAGGTCTCTTGAAGGCAAATTGCTGGAATGACACTTATTCGGACAAAAAAGCGTGAATATATGAAGAAAATGGCCAAGTCAAGATCAACACACTCAAGCTGCTGAAATAGAAAGTGACGGCGCCAGTTAGAAGGCGACGCCGTATAACGTGCTCCAAATTTGTGACGACTCAAGAGTTAAATTGTTATTTTACACCGACGGCGCCGGGTTTTAAAGAGAGGCGTCACAACTCGGGCGGCATAGATTCGGATCCCGACGGCGAAGCTAAAGCCGACGACGCCACAACCATAAGGTGACGCCCACAAGGTTGACGTGGTCAAGACGAAACCCTAATGGCGGCGATCTGATGGCGTCACATTTAAAGAGTGACGCCGTCGCATGTTGTAACTCTATATATAGAATTCGAATTTTCAGACTTTAGGGAGGCATTTTTGTGGAGTAAAACCTAAAACTGAATTTTGGTTGTCTTGGGCAATATCTTAGGGTTCTCATACCCTATTTTACAACAAGATAAGTAATTTACTTCATTGATTCAAATATGTCTTCAATTGTATGTGTGTATGCTTGCATGTTTTCCTTGTCCGACTAATTTACTTGTGTGTTTGCTTAGATCTATGAAACCTAGGTATTGAATATTGATTGGTTGTCTCTTATCTTAATTGTAATTGACCTAGGATTGCGATAGGTCATTCGTTGTGTTTTTAATTCTTGAGTAATCTTTGAGAACATTAGTTTATAATCACCTAGAGTTATTTTAGGCTAAACATCTAAAGATAACCTTAGAGTTAGTTTATGAATCCTAGAGATTTCGTAGGAAATAACCTTAAGGTAGTCTCAAAGAGTTAAGGAAAAACGCATACCCTAAGACCATAGAAGACACAACACGTTAAGAATAAGGATGTGACAATTCAACCATCAATAGGAGATAACTAGGGAGTAATAGCATCTAGGTAAACACATCTTTAATCATCATACGAGCACACATCAATTAGACATAGACTACCCCTTACCTTAGTTAATTAGAATAGATAATAGTAGAGTAATCGGTAGAAATACCAAACCCTCCAAATCCAATACCCTGAGATTCGTACCTTTCAATTTTCTAAAAAATATAAAAAGATAAAAAATAATCTTCCTCAACCCCAACCTTAGCGTAGTAACTTCTCACTAGCATTCATATTCCCCTAGAGAACGATATCAATACCCGAGGCTTACCCTAATACTACACTACAACGATTAGGTTCACCGCCTAGTGTGTTGAAAAACTTGCTCAACGAAAAGGAAGTTCCTTTGACCCCGAACGCGCGTTGTACGCGTATCATCTTCCTTCTCTATCATGTGTAACTAAATTAATTGGGCTTAAATCCAATGAAATCTAGTTATTAATTATTGTTAGGTTGTCTCTTGTTTAATTGGTTGTCACACTAGATTAAAGAAAATTGGCTTCTTCTTTCATTTTTGTGAGCTTGAACGTCCTAAATAGCGATTATTAGCCCTAGAGTGCACTAGTATGCTCCCGTTGTATTTATTGAGTGAGTTGCAGCTTGTAAATACTAGGATATTCGGGGGAGATAGAATTAGGGAATTTGGCACCGCCCTATGACTAAAACATGAAATACAACGCACCAATTAAACAAGGATGTGACAATTCAACCGACGAATAAAAGATAACTAGGGAGTAAGTAAATTTGAGTAAACACGCTTTTAGTTATCAGAAGAACTCTTCCTACAATCCATAGCTTTAATTTTATTAATTAGTTAACTAATTTTAATTTATTTTATTAATTAGTTTAATTGGTAAAAGACAAGCCCCCCACTCCTTCAGCCCCGAGATTTTAATTGATTTCTAAAAAATACAAAAAGACTAAAAAGTGTTAGGTCACCATATATGTAACACAAGCATCCATGTAAGAAATAGAGAAGAGAAGAGATCGGTTGAACAATAACTATCAAACACTTATGCGTATGAATATAGAATGGTTATGCGTATGAAGTGAAAGAGAGAATAAATTGAACAACCAACCCTCAAGTGAGGGTTATTACAAGGTATTTATAGGAGAGGGAGCTAGGGCAACACTCCTAGTCCCTTCCTTTCTCTTATGGACTTGGGCCTAGGCTTATGGGCCTTCTACATAAGCCTAAGCATAATTACTAACATAAAGGCCATATTAAGCTAACTATTATATATGAATCACTAACACTTGAATAAGGTTTAGGAGTGATTCCAACAATCTCCCCCTAAGGGTTAGTGATGAGTGAATGAGTGATAAACATTGTAGGTGCTGATGTAATAGTAGCTTTGACGTCTTCTGACATTCTTCTTTCTTGTGAGAAGAAATGTCTTGATTCGAAAAATCTCCCCAGTGTAGAGAAATTGTTTCTTTTGAAGTATTTTGCTTTGACGTCTTCATTTTCTTTGTTCTTTAGTTCTTTGTTCTTTGAAAGTGATAGTATGTTGTGGTAATCTGATCGTGTTCCATTTCGCTCTAGTGTCTCCACGCCTTTCTCCAACATGCTCACACGCTCTTTAACGTTGGATTACAGATTGATGAAGTTCTTTAAGTCTTTAAACTTTGTAGATTCTTTGTTGACGAAGAATCATTCGACTTTGTGTTGCCTTTGATTATGAGAGAACTTTCATAAGTGATGTTGTTGGTATGAGCATGTGGAAAATCAGACGATCATCCGCTCCGAGCTTCCATAAGAAGTAAACATAGGAAAGGTTAGTAATAAGCGGATTCCGCACTTACAAGTTTGAACTTCGAGAGTGTTAACAAAGATAGTGTGAAAACACAACTCTAATTCTCACAAAGGCCGTTCTCGAACCGAGTCCCACAAGTGAGATAACGCGATGTACCAAAGTACACCTACGGTTCAGATGAGTCGCCGAGGTACATCAAGCATCACCTCACGATCGTAGACCGCTTGAGACCACTAAGCGTAATCCACGGGAGTTACCAAGCGACCGCCGCCGTGGTTGTTTGATGTTGACCCCGGCAGAGTTTCCATTCAATCACCGAGGATCATGATGTGAACCTCTCATAAATGTTCTCGATGATTGCTAGGATCGTGTAGGACTCGATAACGCACCATCGTTGTTCTTATTGTTGAACAACAAGTGATGAAATGTCAAGTGTACCTAAGAGATCTTTTGATGAATCTCGTGGCTCTAGACTCAATAGTGCGCTTTGGTTTTCCGAGCGGAGACTAGGAGAGGGTCTCCTTCTTCAATACCAAAGAATCTCTAAGAGAAAGCCGATAGTTTACGTAGGGTTCCCGTGAGAATGAAACAAGCTTCATTGGGAGAAACTTGAGTGGCTAAGAAGGTTTAGTGCATGCGCCATCGGGTCCATGACGACTTTTAATCTTCAATACCGTTGTCACTAAGTGACAACCAAGAGTATATGAATTGAACCCGTGTCCGCCCTAAGTTGAATAACTGAGGGCTATTTCATTTCACCCTTTTCTTTACATTTCTTTTTAATTCTTCAACTCCTTCTTTCTCCAATTATCATTTTCTCCTTTTTTATAATCATACCTAAGGACTTCTAATTCTAACTATTGGTAGTGTCCTTGGGTAGATCCCTCCGGCTCTGGCGGATCATAGGACGGTTATTCCTAACCTTAATCACCTTATAACTCCATTCCCATAAAACCATTTTCATGAAAATCTCTCGATTTGTTTGTGAATGAAAAACATGTTTGAACACTTCAAGAGTTTTAGATTTTCATAAATACTCCCCTCCACATGTGCTTAAGAGTTTTGATGTAAATCGACAAGGAGAGGAAAGAGCGCACTTTTGAATTGATCGACTCAAGATAGACAATTCCTTGCGAGACACGATTACGTTGCATAGTTAAAGAGATACATTGTCGCTTTTAGGTGACAACTAGCTCTAATAACTACCTTGAAGATGTGGACAACCCCGAAGGTTGTCAAACCCACAAAGTTCATGTCTATCAAGAGTTTCTAATAGGTACTATTTACTTGGATAAGTTTTGGAAGACAAATCTTTTCAATGTAAGACTGTTCAGATCCCATCAATTCATGGGTTGAAGTCTTTTCACACGAGGATTCAATAGCAGTTTCTCAACATATATCTTATCACATAATTTTCTCCCCCTTAAAAATGGCATATAAATGTTATTTTTGATAACGTTTTGATAATAAATATGACCATTTCGAGTTTTGTAGGAAGATTATCACGAAGAACAATTTTGTGAACAAAGTTTTGGCAAATACTCCCCCTCAACAAGTAATACTAACTTTTGAGGTTTTGAAAACGTAAGGAAGTACTTGTTCTTTTGAGCAAAACCTTGAAAATGAAAGGTTTGATAGGTTTTACTCAAAAGTAAGAAGCTTTCGCTCCTTTTATAAGGATTGTGGCATCAAGCGCACTACGTGGTCCTTTCATTACAAGAACGGGTTGTACATCGTTATGTGTGCACAAGCCATTGTCATTATAAATCACACATCCAAATTAATATGAAATAGAAGCGTTTAAGGGTACCAGAAGTCCAAGAATATCACCAGAATGCGATGTATGCTGATAGCCGGTGAGAGTAATCTGGGACGACCACCTACAAAGCTCTCTAGTGTTCGAATCGTCCTTCGCACAACCTCTCATCAATCATTGTGATGATCCTCTTTACATCCCGTCCGTCCCGAGAGTTCCATCGCTTTGGTGTCCCAATGTCTTCATGTATATCCTTCAACCGATAAGCCAAGCCATCCCTAACCTTCTTCAATGTATGATCCCCAAACTTGTGAAGATCTCTACACGCCATCAAGCGCTTCGTTGTAGCTCACTACGGTAAATTACTCCGAATGGTTTTGTCGACGAGGTGTATTGTGGAAGCCGGTTGATGTCGGAAGTTCTAGCCGAGGTCCGTGAAGTTGACACGGTCCGACACGACTCAACAAAGAAGTTGTAGATCTTCTACACGCCTCGTATCACTATGCTTCGATGAATATGAGCAAGGACTTGATGTATTCGCGTTGAATTTCGATCGAGAATTGTCTCATGCGTCCCGTACTTTGGCAAGATACAGATCTTCAATGTCGTTGAGAGACAAGTTCGAAAGTCCGATTCACGTAATTCATAGTCTCTTTCGCCTTGTCTTTTGACCACAATTTTCTTGAGGAAAGTGTAGTCCCATTTAGACGAAAGAGCTACATGCTTAACAATCAACGATTGCTTTAGTATCGAACACTTCATGTTGAGACTTCAACCGGCAACACGAGTAGATTCGTCGCTGCCCGCCAATGGTGAATCCCATACATTGCATCACGGTCATACAATTCCACATTGTTGGAAAACATGTGGGTAGCCTTTTCCTCGATGGCTATGCGCTAGAGTATATGGTCACGGAACGGAAGTGTCATGATGTAGCGATTTCTTGAATCATCATCGCTGTAGAAGAAATTCCAAGTCGTTGTTGAAGAAGTAGCGAAATGGAATCTTAGGTCGATCCGGTGGCCAATCGTTGGTAGAGGTTTAGACCACCGGTGTAGTAAGGAGCATTGTCTTTCCGGAGAAGTCGATGTTTGCTTGTGGTTGAGCCAATCAATGTTGTTGGACATGGCTCGTGCTATGTTTTCAAGATGGTATTCAACCTCGATGGCACTTTCCGAGTGTCTTTTAGCAGTTGAAAGGCTTCATTCTTGATTCGCTTCAACTCGATTTCGCCATCTTCTTCACTCGAATTTTTCTTGCAAGAACTTTGCATGCTCCAATGTACTACCGCTCACCGATCTTGACCTTCGATGGATAGGAGTAGAATTAACAAGTGTAGAAAACCAGTTGTATTCATCGGTGTCATCTTCATCTAGCCATGATACGACATTAGCCTTAGGTGACTTCTTCTTTTCTTCCGTGGCTTAGATGATGATGCCGGTTTCTTTGCTTTGTCGGGAGAGGTGGGTTGTTGTTGGGGCTCAAGGACTTCCTCATCGTCACCACCCGTATACTCAAAATGATCACCGTTTTCGAGTCCGGGTGGTAACTCGTAATCCCGAGGTTTTTCAAGAGAAGAGCGAGGAGGAGATCGTGGTTGAGTTGGAGTCCTTTGGGGTGGAGGTTGCATGGAGGATGATTCACCGCACTTCTTCGGCTTTTAGGCTCGTCATGCTTATCCTTATCCTTATCTTCTTCGCCTCTTGGACGTTTAGGCCTTTGAGCTTCTTCCTGTAGTCGATTTGAGTTGATATTCCAAGAGTGCTTCAAACAATTTTCCTTCGAAGAAGTAAATGTTGCGTAGCGCTTAGACATTTGAGCTACCACTGTTAACCAATTCAAGATCCGAGAATATTATGGGATCAACGGGTTGATGTTGACATGCATTGGTGTTGATCTCATAGTTTGCTTGGCTAAGTGTAATAGATTCGGATAGAGTTGTTTGGTAAACATCTCCTTTGTAACCCGTGAACGATGTCAAGAAGGTACTTGTGAGTGTAACCTTTGATCATCTCGCTCATTTCCCTCGAGGATCACGCTCCATGAACTGGATGTACTCCCTTGCATCTTTCATCTTGTCATTCTCGCCATGAAGGTACTGCACGGTCACGAGAAAATTCACTTTTGTAAAGCACGTCTTTCTTCCCGACTGCTTGATGCCTTTAACGATTCTTGTCTTAGCTTGAGAGATCCAAGATGCCGCTGGCTTCTTCACCGATTTGGATGTGGATCCGTTGATCTTTTGGATGGTGGTGGTGAAGAGTGAGAAGATGAGTCCGATGATGATGAGACGTGAGGAGGCTCGGGGTCCTTAGGTGGTTCAAGTTTCCTCCTTAGAACGCATGGACCGTCTAGAAGAAAATGATCATAGGCGGTTTCTTCTTCATTTCCGCACTTAGCCGTTTCATCACCCTTAGTATCATCGCAGGAGTTTTCTCGTCTTTTCCATTTCGGTTCCTCAATATCAAAGTTGATGGAATCTTCAATCGCCGTTGTTGTTGTTCGTGAGTGATGGTAGTACCCGCCCCTTATCGGGTCGATTAACCGCATCAGAACCGTGTGGCTTGAGTACCACCACTTGAACCTCGTGGCCACGAGTTTGATCTTTTACGAATTCTTCTTCAAAGTGTTTTCGCCTCGAGTTCCTTCAACTTCTTTTGATATTCACTTTCTTCACAACCGGTTCTTCATCAAAACTCTCCTTATCATGCTCAATCACCGGGTTTTCCTTTACCTTTGTCACCGGTGGACCGGGAGGTTTAGCTACCGATGGAGTAATATCGGTTGCGCTTCGAGTAGAAAACCTCTTTGTCTCGATTCAGATCTTCGTAGCTTTCGTCCACTAGCTTTCTTGGCGGTTCAGCTTAGGTACGGAATAGGAACAACTTCCTTGAAGGAATTTTCCTTTGAGTGGAGGTTTCTCTTCGAACTTTTGTTGACTCTCGCTTGCACCACCGCGCACACTCGTCTCGGTTTTCCGGTAGGTGTACCGTAAGGCTTGTCATCGAGAAAACCAACTTTGCTTTCTTCAACTCGCTACCGATACCTTTTGTATGTGTAGAGCTTTTGATTTCATCGATGTAGGTGATCCGCAACACAACACCCTATTTCTTCGTTGTTGATTCCTTGAATCGACAGTTAGAGTAGGTTCAAACAACATGTCGTGATTGTTGGGGTCATTGAGTCTCTTGGGGATATCAGGATTGAGTCCAAGTGCTCTTTGGATCAACAGCTTTGTATATCCGATATAAGGAATCTTTGAGCCAAGCTTTTGAGGAATGACATCATGTCTTCCCATATCGAGCTTCAATTTTGATGTGCTTCATGTTGATCAAAGCCCAAAAATCTGCAGCTCCATGAGCTTGGGATGCTCATAGCCACCGCCACGACCGGAAACCGATTTGGTGATGATGATGTAGAGAGTTCTCCGTGGTTGAGGAATATTCTTAAGATCCACGATGAATGCTTAGTGATTACTCCCGTAGCTTCATCATAACCAATGTCGATCATGAATTGGAGAATGCCTCTTCGCTTGGTGTAGCAACGATTCGGTTGGCTCGATGTCGGAATGAGGAGAACAATCCTTAAGTCTCGCAGTGTGATGGTGACTTGTTTGTGGTTGAGAGTCACCGTCACAAAGATTTCGTCCTTTGATCTTTTGCATTGTATTCCGTAATCGATGAATGTAGATCTCTAGAACAAGAGAGTAGTTGGAGAGCATGTTCGATAAGGATGATTCTTCGTAATATCCACAAGAATCAAGCAAGAAGACTCGAAAGCAGTGAGAGTTTCAAAGTCAACTCAAGGTTGTTCTTTCCAATCTTCATCGGATAGCCATTAGGGAAGATATCGAATGGTGAGAACATTTGGTGCATCCACATTCATTTGAGTGTCCATGTCGTGATCTGAAAGATATTTAGCCAAAAGAACCAACATATCGAAAGACATTATGTTAGTCAACAGATGGTTTTATTGTCTACTTATTGAATGTGATGAGTCAATGATTGTTACGAGTCCAAAGTCACTTGTTTGTCCAACAGTCCAATGAAGTCGTGATAAGTTTCGTGAGTTAATTAACTTTAAGTTTTAAAGTCCATGTTATCACTTATTTCTCACAACATATTAAACGTTTAAGTTTATTAGTGACATTATTGGTTTCGTATGCTATGATTTATTTATTTACAAGTTTGCACGCCGTAACAATTCATAATAAAGGTTAAACAAGGCTTAGGCGAGAAATGGCAAGCTTATGCGTAAACAGAGAGGTATACGCAGAAACGCAAGCTTATGCGTAGGATCCCGACTTACGCGTAAGAAATATTACGCGAGGAAAAAGGGACCTTATGCGTAGAGCTTACGCCGAAGCAAGATATAAAACCCACGCGTAAGGCTTACTCGTAAGAGTAGACCTTATGCGAGAGGTCATGTTTACGCATATCCTTCACAGTGATACGCCGTAGTCCCTTATGTAGAACCTACGCGCGTACGCCACGCCGTAAGATTACTCACACGATAACCTTCTACGCGTAAGGTGATCCTTATGCGAGATTGCTAATAACCTTGATTCTGAATTTCACGCGTAATAAACCTGAAATAAGTTAATCATAGCACCAATTATTAACACATACATTCAATATTTATCATATCAAACATGAAAAACTCATCAAATAGTTACGCGTAAAAAACCCTTATGCGTAAACCAAAACCCTAAGGTTTAATTTCTACGAGTAAGAGATTTAGCCATAGGAATTGCACCAAAATGATTCTGGTGAGTCTAAGAAGCCTATTAAGTTGTCTTATCCAAGTTTTAACATCAAATATGTCATGAATCAAAAATACCCAAACCGTATGAACATAAACCCTAGTTTCCAATTTATGAATCATTAGTGTTTCTGGGTAATTTCTGGGTCTAAGTATGATCAATTCAACTTGAAAACAACCTTATACAACAATCTTTATCACCAAAAACGATCACATATGAGAACCCCCAAACTAACGTATGAACCCTAATTTTCAAAATCAATCAATTCGTGTTGCTGGGTATGTTTTTATGATCAAAATAGTTTCAATGATGTTATATGAACGTTTTGACACTATCATTTTAACCATCAACACACAAACATGATTATGTGTTCATACGCTTATGCGTAGAACACAAAATCACTCATATCTCACGTTTTAACCGTTGGATTTGTAAAAGATTCAAAACCATTGTTTGTAAATACGTTAAGATTATGAAATCACTTACAAAATGATGATCCAATACACGGAAATGAAGATCGAATTTTAGGCATAGGATGAGTTTGGTGAAGTATTAAATGTGAAGATTAAATGTTAGGTGAAGAGTTTTATTAGAAAATACTTTAAACTTTTGACACTTTCAGTCCCTCCACCTCTACCAATTACATCCAATGCCTTTAACTTCCATTTTGGTTACCAAACGAAGAATATTTGGAAATAACTTTGACGACACTCCCCCTCGACTTAAGAAATAATGAAAGTTTATAAATTTTAGTCCGAAGAGTGTCAGTAAACCAGAAATGTGACCACCATTTTTAGAGAAACAACCGAGATAAGATAACATGCAAGTACAAGGTTTTATGAAACTGAAAAATATTTGCTTTCTCCCCCTCAACACATGATCGGGAAAATACTGAATTTTGAAAGATTTGAGTGTTGACAGAAGATTTGTACTTGCCGTGTTGAAAGAAATAAAGATAGAAGAATATTTTTGTTGTTTTATCAGATTTTATATTTTTGTATTTTGTTTTTGAAAGATATTTACAAAAAGGTTTTGGTGTTTGATCGGTTTTAAGAATGTTTTAAGAGTTCATCCAGTTCCTCTTGAGTCAAACACCGATACCAATCCGTGGACCAACTCATTAAACCTAGCGGGAGCTAAGGCTTTGGTGAGAAGATCCGCCAATTGGTATTCTCGCACCCACAAAGTATAATTCAACAAAGACTGCTCCACGTGGTCCTTGATGAAGTGATAGCGAAGATCGATGTGCTTTGATTTCGAGTGTTGAATGAGTTGCACGAGATTGCAATAGCACCGATTGTCGCAGTACATCGGGATTCATCAAACACGTAACCATAGTCCTTGAGTTGTGTTCTCATCCAAATGACTTGAGCACAACACGCCGACATGGCTACATATTCTCGCTTCGTTGAGGACAACGATGTACAATCCGCTTCTTTGATTGCCAAGATACCGCTTTGTCACCAAGAAATTGTAGTGCTCTTGAAGTACTTTTTCGAGTCTAAGCATCGCGCGTGGTCATTCGAAAAAGCTATTAGTTCAAAACCGTAATCCTTCGGATACCGGATCCCCAAGTTAATGGTTCCCTTGATGTATCGGAGGATTCTTTTAGCCTCGAGAGGTGGGTTTCAGCTTGGTCTCGATCGATAACGGAGCAAAGATATACAAGAAAGACAATATCGGTCTGCTGGTCGTTAGATACATGAGAAACCCAATGATACTACGATATTTTGTAGGGTCAACCGCTTCCCATGCAAATCCGGTCTAGCTTCTTAGTATGTGACATTGGTGTGGCATAAGTATCACAGTATTCATTCCAAATTTGTTCGTAATTTCAAGGGTATATTTGACCGACTTAGAAAATACTACGGGTGATTGATGAACTTGCAATCCGAGAAAGAATGTAAGTTCACCCATCATTGACATTTCAAAATGTTTTGTCATAAGTTTTGCAAAAGCATTTGAGTATTTTAAATGTGTTGACCCAAAATGATATCATCCACATAAATTTGAACGATTAAAATATGTTTCCGTGATATTGTATGAAAAGTGTAGGGTCGACCAACCTTTGGTGAAATTATTGGCAATTAGGAAAGATGATAACTTATCGTACCACGCCCGAGGTGCTTGTTTGAGACCATATGAGCTTTGTTCGCTTTGTAGACATGGTTCGGAACGCGGGATCAACGAATCCTTCCGGTGGTCGACACAAAACCGCTTTTAGTTGACCGCTCGTAAAAGCGCTTTGACATCCATCCGAAAGACCGTTATATTCATATGAGCCACGAACGCGAGAAAGATCCGAACAACTTCAAGGCGAGCAACCGGAGCGAATGATTCTTCAAAGTCAATACCTCTTCCCGTTTATAACCCTTAGCCACCGACGTGACTTGTTTCGATTACGCTCCTTCAAAGATCTAATTTGTTCTTCCAAATCCATTTGAGACCAATGACGAGACCCCGTTGGTCTTTCAACCGCCTCCCATACTTCAAGACGCTTGAATTGGTTGATTTCTTCTTGCATGGATTCAATCCAGCTTGTCTTTGGTCATTGCATCTTTAATGTTTTTAGGTTCGATTGGCGATGTGAGAGCATAAATGCAATGTTCACCATTTGTGTGAAGACGTTGTCTTGTAACGATCGTTGATTTGGGTTGCCAATAATGTTCTCTAGAGGATGGTCTTTCGTCCAACGATGTGTGGAAGGTTGATGTTGATATACATTATGCGATTTTGAGGATTCAAATGGTTTGTTGATGATTCCGCGATATCAAAAGCAGCTTCATTGGCAAATGGGTTAAAGAACGATTTGGATCAAAATCGCAGTGGGGTACTTCATTAAGAACATCGCACTAGTTCAAGGTCGTTGGAAGTCGCTTTGTTCAATTGTTGTTGTAGAGTCAATCGGTGGTGCTTCTTCAACAAGAGTTGTTGTAGCAGTGTATCGTATAAGAGTGTTATCGGGTTGAGCAACGGAAACAATGGATACACCGAGCACGCTCATCAATGTCATCACTAAACAACGGAGCAAATAGCTTTCCATTTATTGACAAGTAAGTCGGGACTTAGTTCACCGATGATGGGGTTTGAGGAAAGTTTAAACGGTTGTGACCGGTTCCAAAGTATTATGCTCATAAGCCATTTCAAGAAGTTCATCAAAATTAGCATGAATTGTTTCCATAACTCGCTTTGTACGACGATTCCGGATCCGAAACCCTTAGAATTTTCACAATATCCTATAAAGACTCCAATGTCACTTTGGCTTTGAGCTTTCCAAAGTCATCACGATCATTATTTGGGTAGCAAAGGGATCCAAATACATGAAAGTGTTTGAGATTCGGTTTATGGTTGTGGATAAGCTCAAAAGGTGTTTTGTTGTATGCTTTGTAATCATTGAACGATTTTGAGTATAGCATGCGTTGATACACTTCCGCCCACAAGTAACTGGAAGTTTAGCATTGATTAACATTGTTCTTGCAGCTTCCACTAATGTTCGGTTTCGCCTTTCAACAACTCCGCTTTGTTCGTGTACGTGCAATAGATGTCGATGCTCAATTCCCACTTTCTCATAAAATTCTCGAAGAGTTTGGTTAACAAATTCGGGCCTTTATCTGCTCGATTTGGCGGACGGTGTTCGGAGTCGAACTTGAATTTTTGTGAGAAGGTGATGATCATCTGTGGAGCTTGATCTTTACTTCAAGAAAGTAGACCCAAGTCCATCGTGAGTAGTCATCGACAATTACCAAGATGTAGCATTTGCCATTAATCGCTTGCACGCGCGATCGGGCCACAAATCCATGTGAAGAAGATGAAGCACATGTCGAGAGTCGTGTTCCACCTTTGAGGGAAAATGAGCACGGTGCTTTTTCCTTATTCACAAGTCGAACATAGGTAATCTTTAGAATACCGGAATCTCGAGAGACCTTCAACAAGTTTGTGTCGAGCAAGGTTGGTGATGGTTTGAAAGTTTAGATGTGAGAGACGACGGTGCCATAGCCGTGATTTTGTTGATGTTGCCTTTGAAAGTAGCGGATGGGAGATGAAGCAACCATGTCTTGCATTGAGATTTTGTATAGACTAGAATTGCGAGAGCGAGACATTAGATCGCTTCCTTGTAGATCACGAATGAAACAAGTTTTATCCCGAAAAGCAACTTCCAAATCTCCATCACGTAATTGACCGATCGAAAAGAGATTGTGACCGAGGCCTTCCACATAATAAACCCCGCTAATTTCAATATTTCCATTGATATAATCTCAGAGCCCATGATAGTCTGCAAGTGATCATTCCCGATTCGACAATTGCCAATGAACTTTGCAATAAAGTTTGATAACAGTTTAAGATTGCTCGTCATGTGTCGGGAACATCCGCTATCAACAATCCAAGGATGATCTCAGATCACTGCATTACACATGCACGACACGGATGGAATAGAAGTAGATGTGGAACCCGAAGTGTTAGAGGGTTCCAAGGAGTTATAGTAGAAATAGACACATCAATGACTTTAGGAATCCATTTAAATCCTAGTGTATTATGTATCCATTTCGCTATCTCCAACTAGTCTTAGTTTTAGTCTTAGTGAATGCACTAGGTGGTACTACATTCCTTGAGGTGATATCGAACTACGGTACATCAATGCGTTTCTTAGAATCTAAGGAGGCGGTTTACCAAGCACGCACTTAGAATCATTAGTGGGCCTAGAGGTATTCCGATTCTTAGAATTCGTAACGAGACAAGATAGCTCTAGCAACACATTTGTCATGACAATCAGAAAGCATACTTTTACGACAAATAACACAAGAAGCATCAGATTGAATATCAAAAGTACTTAAAGGTTTAGCATTTGTTACAACACTTTTTCCATTACATTTGTCAGACGCAATATCTAAAGTGGGTGCAACATGAGTCTATTCAAGATCCTAGGGTGTTCTTCTACTTCAACATTCTTTATTAATCTTTTCTTAGGTCGCAACTTCCTATTCTTCCTTGTATTGCTCCTAGGCTGTGAAGTGCAGACGTTGGGAAAAGAGGCAACTATTCCTGTTTCAGTAGAGGGAAACACATTAGTGTCTTGTGTTTTGTCAGTAGGCATTCTGGGTTCACGTTTTCTAAGTGTTACAGGTGCAATTCTCTTAATGATGCTAGGCTGAACATGTTCATACTTTCCTAACATTTCAAGTAACTTAATGATAGTGTGCACCAAATCTTGATTTTTAGAACGAAGATTTCCAGCAAAATTCATGACTTCTTTAGTGTGTGCAAGATAATGATCAAGTTCGTTTGATGCTTCATCACGAGTCTGTTTGAGTAAATCAAATATGACACCATATTCCTGTTTAACTTTTGAAAGTTCATGTTCATATTTTGAGATTTGACACTTAAAAGACACGTTTTGATCATCCAGTTGCTCAAGTTTTGGATTAGGATTTTTTGTATGCAACTTGGCGATTTTGTTTTGAAAAACAAGTTGTTGATCGTGAATATCTTTTTGACACCAATTAAGACGACGTTTTGCATTTGAAAGTTCGTTTACTAATCGTTCATTTTCAACTTTTAAAGACTCTATTTGAAGCACATTATCGATTCTCAACAATTTCAATGAATCAAGAATGATATGATCGATGCATATGCAATGATAGTAATAAAACCGATTATTGATATCATCACGTATAACATTTTCCAAGAGTCGATCAACATCTTTTCTCAACAATTTCTTTTACGCTTAGTATTTGAAATCGATGTTTCGCTTTCTAAAACTGTTTTCATTAGACCAAGTTCCTTGTGAAAATCCCTTTCCCAATATAGTGCACAAGTTTTCAAATTTTTAACATGGGGTGAAAGTCTTTTCTGAAGAATGTCTTGATGGTCTCGCGCCATTGGCGATTGAAAATGTTCAACTTTTATTTCAGAATGAAATTCAATCTCACGTTCCAAAATTTTGAGGTCAGATAAGAAAGTGTCAAAGTATTTTATGACGCGACAACTATCGGATTTTGTTTTAACTTCACTAAGTGAAGGTAAAGGACTATTAATTTGTGCAGCATTTTGTTTGGGACTAACTTCATAAACTGGTGTGATAACAAAAGGTTTGTTAGAAGTATCTTGTTGTTTGAAAAAAGTAACGGCTTTTGAATAGTTAAATGGTTTGTTATAAACGATATTTTCCATTTTTGACCGACTCTCGTCATCTGCATCTGATTCCTCCATGCGATTATATTCAACAACAGTCATAATTGAATCATCAATTCTATGTTATGCACTGTAAACTTCAGGATTTGGTTTGATTGCTCTATTTGAAAACTTAGGTTTGTAATCAGCAAGAATTGGTCCATATCTATTTGGATTAGGTTTAAAAGTAAACTTTTGAATGGTTGTGATTGACTCACCATGTTTGTAAACAACATTTCGAAACTCTTTGATTTTGGTTTGTATGTCGACAATTTCTTCAAGATAGTTATCTAACAGTGGTATCCCTTATTCTTTGATACAAATTTTTTTTGGATACTTTGTTTTGATAATATTCAGAATAAAAAGGAGTTGTATTTTGGTTCACAAAAAATTTTCACGAGGATACAATTTTGACAAAATCGGGAAACCATTATCAAGTTCTTTCTAACCGTTAATAAAGGCTAGTTTTGGGTATTTAACCGCAAGATGTGATTACGGCGAGAATTCACTATTATTAATTTGAGGTTGAAGTGGGATATCACGGATGCGTGTACTTAGTATCTGAAGATATCGGGGTTGGTTGGATGCATGATTCTTCGAGATCCTTGTTCAAGCTTTAACCGTTTCGAATGACAAATACTTGAGTTATCTAGTTGAACCTGATGTAAGGAGTTACGTTGTTGTGCTCACAGCTTATAACTATCACTTTTAAGGAGTTACGTTGTTGTGCTCAAGTGTCACACTAAGGTGTGGATAATTTGAGAAACTTTAAGTTTACCCTTTTCGATGGAGTTAAGAAAAAGGGTTCTTCGTCTCGACAATAGTGCAAGTTTAAGTCACAAGTTCGGGTTATACTACTTCATCTTAAGTTCGTCATATTGGGTTTCTCCATCAATAGTCACTACAAAAGCCGTCGAATGATAATGGGGTCGGTAAAGAGTTAATGAGAAGAGTATACACGAGTAGAGAAGTTTTATCGCAGATTGATTCTCACGAGATATTTATGGTACTGACTTGTTCGATTAATTGAACATACATGGTTTCGATGTCTCTAATTCAACATCAACATACATGGTGTATGATTCTGATTTAATGAAAACATCAGGGGGAAGAGAGTATAGGTGGTGTCTGCTTCCTTTGATGTTTTTGGATTTTTTTCGAAAACCCTCTCCTTTCATGCATTTCTTCAATCAGGGGGAAGAAATGAGACGATCAGTGGTTAAAATTTCTCAAGTTGGTGTTATCGTCTCACTTTCACAGAGTTATCGTGTATGAAGTTACCTAAATATGATGTTGTGATGCCTCACACACGGTCATTCTATCGAGTAATTACATATTCACATGTAACTATTATTCCGATAGACCGCAACATTCAGGGGGAAGTCGTTTCATTTCTTCTTTCGTGGTTTGTTTGGTGTGAAGCATCTATATACGTGAGAAGATCTTGTTGATTTCTCGCATGTTACCCCCGAACGGATCTTCCGAAAACAAGTCGATTTACCTTGTGTGGTTTATCGCTCATCTACAAATTCACTGCAGATCGAAAACTTCAAAAGTTAGAGGAAATGTTCACTACATCAAAGTTTCGAATCTGCTAAAGACGGTTGTCGGTTTGGGGAAGTTGATTCGTAAACTTCGCCAAAAGGAGTGTACGGAGAAGTCGCTAAAGACATGCGGCATGAATTGGGGAAGTTAATCCAATTTATGCATATTACATCATTTGCCTACAAGTGAAGAAAACGGTTCTCAAGTCAAGGTACAAGAAGAAGACAAAGAGCGAACTTTCATCATCCTCAAGACTTGAAGAGCTTATGAAGACCTTTCTTTATTTGTTTTCTATATTTGTAGTAAATGTTGTAAGTAATCCCTTATGTCGTCCCATTGGGGGAAGATTGTTGGAATCGCTCCTAACTCATAAATGGAACGACATTGACGGGATTACAATTTCTATCCTTGTTAGCTAAAACACATGGGCTGGTTATGTCATATAGCCATATTTGTAAGTGTTTAGCTATATATACCCCTCCATACTTCCATGGAGGGGTGAGACTCATTTGTGTAATTCACCTTTCCTTATCAATAAACACATACTAGTTTCCATTCTCTCTCTACTTTCTCTCTCTAACATGAAGATGATGTTCTTCCATCTTCCCCGACCTCCCGATTCACCAAATCTTCCGTAGAAACGATCCTAATAGGAATGTTGTTTGTACTCAGAGAACTGTTTTTGACAAGTTAACAACTTAGCCTTGGCTTTTTGAGTTTCCAAAGTAAGAGCGTTAAGTTGTTTTTATGTTCATGTTTCGGTTGTTCTATTTGAGACAACATAGCATTCTTGGGCGGCTAGATCACGATCCGTCGCTCTAATGATTTTCGCTTTGATGAGATTTAGCAAAGCGACTTCAAAACCTTTTCACGGTTTTCTTGAGTTTTAAAAATTAATTTGTCGAATTAAGCATTCATTATCCCTAATTAACAGTGCATTTTTCTCTTTTAATTTCGTGCAAATTTCCAACCGAGAGTGTTGGTCTTTAATTAAGGTCAGGAGCTCAATTTCTCTATTAGACCGAAGCTCATTTTGTTCAACGTGAGTCTTAACATGATCATTATTTAGATCCTCAATATAATCACGGAGTCAACTTGATTATCAATATTAACCATAAGGTCATCTTGATCGTCAAATATAATGACGAGATCTATTTGATATGTGGATTGCTCATGTTGAACACTCTGATCCTGGTCGGATGGAGAAATTGGCGGAGATATCAGATCAGGGATGAGAATATTTTATTTAGGTACTTGAGACAAGCCATCAGTGTCATACACTGGGCCTGTGTCACTCATGTGTAGAGCTTGCATTTGTGCCATCAACATCACTGCTGCATTAGCCTCGCAAGTCTTCCATGTCATCATCGAGTGCGCATCCGCCATAAAGCTCGCTCCTTGTTGTTAAGAGTTCCACCACTTCATCCTTAAGAGCCAAGAGCAAAGCCTCTTTGAAATAAGACCGCCTCTTGTCCTCGGCTTAGGATATGCATTAGCCGATGACCCTTTTCATTGCGTTATAACAACGAAGACCATTAACCCCATTTCGAGCATTTCCTGCTCAACCACTTGAGCTCTCGTTGTTGTGGAGCACCCGGTTATTCCTTCCGGTAGCATTAAACCCTTAACCACCTCCCATCGACGACCATAACCACGCTCAACTTCAACACGTCCATTGTTCACAATGACTTGATTCCTTGTGTTGGATGAGGAACAAATGCGATTGTTGGATTTGTTTGTATACCGACCGAAGGCTTTAGCAATCATAACAAATCCTTGTTGCAATTCATCGAAAGCAGCAGAGTCCTCATCAGCTTCTATGTAAAGTGCTTGAGCATTGTTGTTGTTGTATGGAACCAATTGAGTTTGTTGAGGTTGTTGCTATGACTGATCATATGGTGTGATGGTTGTAGTTGGTTGCTGAGCTATTTGAGGAGGAAGATTAGTTTGAGCCCACAAAGCAAGTTGTTGATTATCAGGAATTGTCTGTGAAGTTGGGAGTCCACGGATAGTCCTTTCTTTGTCAACTTTTTTTTGGTGAGGCTTCAAATAGTCGTACAACAATCCGTATGTAGCATGATGAAGGTTCTTAGCTTGACAGAGAAAAATGACATACTTCTCCCATTCCGGACCAAGACTACTTAGGAACTTAGTGTTGATTGCAATTCGAGGCATGATGATGTTGTGTTTGTCCAAGTCATTAATGATGTCAAAGCGATGATGATATGACT
The DNA here is from genome assembly GCA_022545495.1 of Chrysanthemum lavandulifolium. Taxonomy (NCBI): domain Eukaryota; kingdom Viridiplantae; phylum Streptophyta; class Magnoliopsida; order Asterales; family Asteraceae; genus Chrysanthemum; species Chrysanthemum lavandulifolium. The sequence goes on along the minus strand of CM040243.1, from coordinate 208,251,323 downwards.
CTAATGTCTCTCCGGTTCAATCATGAAGTGTTCATAAGCCAAGTAGATTTTGGATTCCATGTCTTCCGATTGAGTGTTGTGCCTTCCATTAGAAGATTAATATGTTCCCACATTGCTTTAGGCATCTTTTGAGCATCAACACTTCAAGGATCGATTGGGTAGTCCCAAAAGAATGTATTGCATTGCTAGTTCATCGGCTTCAAAGTGTAGAAGTTCATCACCGGTGAGGTCGGAGATAGTTGCAATGTTGGAGACAAGATCTCTTGGTGGATTGGCATCCGGATCTGCGGGTGTGATAACGGTAGGCATCTGAAATGGACATTCCATAATGACCTTCTTTAAAAACTTTCCATGTGGATTCTTTAGATCACAAAACCTAAAGAACCTTATCACCCATTGATCATAATTTCTGGGAGTGAGCATTGGAGGTCTATCAAGTGAGCCAGCTTCATGAATTGATTGTTGGTTACTTAAGGCTTCACACATCTTGCCAAACCATGTCGGTTCCTTCATAGTATTCCTGGATGGATGTTGATTGTAGAAGTTTGTGTAAGGTTGTACTTGAAGACTAGGTGGTGGTTGAACCATTTGTGGTGGTGGAATTGCTCCAAGTTGTGGAGTATGTTGTTGATTAAATTGTTGTTGATAAATTTGTTGTTGATGATTAAATTGTTGATGTTGTGGACTTAGTTGTTTTTCTTGTTGATGATGATAAGTGTAGGGAAAATAGTTAGAGTATGGTGGTTGTGACATGTTGAAAACTTGTGTTGTTAAATGGATCTTTGTAGTCGAATGAAACGTTGTTGATGAAGTATCCTTAGGCGTAGAAATCACAGAAAAGCCAAGTACCACTTATGCGTAAAAATACCAAAGTTACGCGTAGGATTAGCTTACGCGTAAGTAAGGATAAAAACACTAAAGTTATGCGTAAACAAGAAGTTAGGCGTAGAAAACTTAGGCGTAAGATTAACTTATGCGTAAGACAAAGCTTAGGCGTAAGATAAATCTTATGCGTAAAAAATTCTACGCGTAAGCTTATGCTTATGCGTAATTTTAGGGTTTTGCTCATGATCTTTACACTATCACAAAGGCAAAAGATTTCCAAAGTCGACGTGTTTTCGTGCTTATCCAAGCAAGAAAACACGGAGTAAACCACTAAAATCAAGATCAAACCAAGGAAAAGTTACGCGTAAGTTTAGGGTTTTACTTACGCGTAGAAACAAGCCAAAAATGATTTCTGCCAAGTGATGTTTCCAAACCAGATTTTTGTGATGAGATAGCTTCAATATCACCAAAATAACACAAAAGTGTGAAACTTGATTATCCAAAGCTTAAAAAACAGTTATGCGTAGAACTAGTACCACGTATAAAACCAAGCTTAAAAACAAAGATCTACGCGTAAAGTTTAAAACTTTTTGCCAAAAACAGTTATTTTAACACCTTAGAACGTTGAAAGGACAAGAATCTTGGATTAAAAGTGTAAAAATACGCTTTTAAGCTTAACCAAAGTATCACTCGTTGATGAGTGTCTAAATACTCATCATTTTGTACCATTTAAAGCGCAAAAACATCCGAAAACACTCGAAATGCATCAAAATGATAAAAATATCACAAATAAGTGTTTTATGTGTTTTAAATGCAAAATATCAAAATCGGTGAAAAACGTATCAAGTTTGCATAATTGGCGTTTAGTCCCCAAGTTTCAAAAGTTGTCAAAAGCAGGTCCTGGTAAATCAAAATAAAGAAAATATCATTTCAAGTCCCTAGGGATTCATGAGTTGTCAAAACTGGTCCTTGAGATTTAAAATTGCAAAATTACAACTTAGGTCCCTAAACTTTGAAAATTGTCACAAATAGTCCTTTGAAAGTTTGAAAATGTCAAAAATGGTCCTTGTATTATTGAAACTTGTCAAAAGTGACCCTTGAAACAAATTTGAGAAATTGGCAGATTTGATCCCTCAAGATTCAGAAATTACAAAATGGTCCTTGTAATATTAAACTAATCCTTTGACCCCTTTGTCTCTTTTGGTCCCCTGCCAAAACCTTTGTGACCCCCTGCCAAAACCCTTTTTGGACCCCTAGTCAAAACCCAGTCAAACCTCTTTTCCCTCCCACTGCTTATCCTCTTCCCTTTTACCCAAGTTGCCTGCAACACCTCACCCATCACCTCTCCCGCAACTCTTATCCTTCAACTCACCCCATAATCATCACACCTATCCATCACCCCCTAGTTGCAAATTCGAAGCCCAGGTCAAAACCATCTTTCCGCCAAATTTGATCAAATGGCCAAGATCACTCAAACTGATCCAATGGCTATCAAAGCAAGTGGGAATTAATCAGAAGACTAGTGGAAAGCTTTTTGAGTATAAATAAAGGAAGAAGAAGGAGAGAAGAAGTAGTAGTTAGTTTTATTTTTCATATGTATGTCGTTTTTATAAAAATGTCTTAGTTTAAGTCTTAAAGTGTAATTTTCAGTTTCTATGTATTGAATTTAAGTTAATTAAGTGTTTGTAATCAAGTTCAAGTCCTAATTCAAAGTTTCACTTAAGTTTCAAATTTTCATGATTCACTGTTGGAAAATCCATTTTCAAACTCTTATATCCAAACCATTAGTAGCTTATTTTTAAGTTCACATAAGTTAATTTAAGCTATCTAAAGCTTTTGGTAAGCTTGGAATTTAGTTTCAAGCAACATTGGAATTCGGTCAACAAAAGTCAATGAAGCATCAAATGGGTTTGGAAATGGATATTGGTAGTTGCGAGCTTGGAATGGATTGGGTTTGGTTTAGAATAGTGGTGGTTTGGTTTTGCTTAAGCTTCTCAATAAATTTGGACTTCAAGTTAGGTCTCAATCTCTTTCCCATTTTACTGTTTTAAGTCTGCATAACCTGTTGTATGTGTATCTGTGTCATTAAGTATCTTAAACCTGTTTAACTAGTGGTAATTAGGGTAACTAGATCCAATTTCAGTATTAGCATTAGCTTAATCAGTAGTTAGAGTAGTTTAAGTAGCAAATCAGTTGGTTAAAATGGTGTTTGGATCAGTTGCTTGTTTGAGCTTGAGCTCTTGTTTGTGTTTATAACCTGTCTACTCAGTCTTATTTAGTCATGTGAAACTCATTTTAGTTCATATATACCTTCTGAAATAGCTCAAAGTCAAAATCATCATCAAACTGTCTTAACTTCATATCTGTTAAAAATTTGTAAAACCAAAAGTTTGATTTGTGTTTAGATATCATTAGGATAGCTTGTATTAGTCTTAGTTCATCTTAAAACATCATATTCAGTTGGCAAATCAAGATCAAAGTTCAAATTGGTCAAAATTTCATAAACTGTCAAAAGTCAAAATTTCATAAAACCGTTTTGAATAAACTTTGTAATTTCATTGTGATCTTACCATTAGGATTTAGGATATAAGCTTTTGGGATATTAAAGTTTAGCTGCTCATCTTAATTAGAAAAATATTAGTTTATCTCTACTTAGCTTATTAACGCTTATTCATTAGCTTCTTTTAAGCCCTTTTCACAAAACTCCGTTTTGCTTATTCCTTATTTTTGCTTATTTAGTGTGTTTTTCTTGTTGTTGTTGCTTATTCTAAGTTCCCATAACTTGTTTATAGCTTATTCAACCTTTGGTTCGATGAGTGGTAGCTTTTATTAGCTTATGCAAGCTTAATAGCTCATTTTGACCCGTTTCCATAGCTTCCACTTTTGCATTTTAGTTTCCTCAATTTTAGTCCTTATTAGCTGAAATTCTGGATTTAGACACTTTGGTTGGTAGTGGTTTTCATGGTGATTTTAGTTTATTTTGTGATTTTTATGTTGGCTTAACAAGGGCTTAAAGTTAGTACATAAAATTTGTTTGGCACTAGTGCTTAAATAGACCCATATCATTGTAGATTGTTGTTCAGAGGTTTAGGATAGTTGGAATATGTTGGTTTTAAGTAATTTTAGCATACTCTAGCTTCGTGATAATTTGGTGCTCATTTGGTACTTATAGCTTATTTTTAGTGCTTATTTATAAGCACTTTTCTCTAGAACCTAATTATTGAACACCTGCACCACTTTTATTATTTTTCCTATATTTAGAATAATATTTTATAATATTCTGGAAGTTTTCATATTTTTCACTGTTCATTTGCTATTTTTACGCATTTAATTTCGGTTTTAGCATTTTTAATTAGCTTTTTATTCAAATAAATCGGAAAAAGCTCAAAAAATACAATTTCAATTTTCTTAGTTTTATAATATTCAAAAGTCATAAAAATATTTTTCCATAATTTTCTTAGTTTAAATAGTAATTTTAGCAATTTAATTAGTTTTAAATAGTTTTTAATTCATAGAAAATAGAAAATAATCAGAAAAATATAAAATTAGTTTTGAAAATTCTCTTTAGTTATTTTAGATTTTTCTAAGTCATAATTTCATTTTTTAGCTTTATTTCATATTTTCTTATATTTTAGGGTATTATTAAATAGTTAAAAATAGTTTTTAATTAATAATAATTAAATAAATAGTTATAAAAATAATTTTCTTTTTCTAAAAATTTTCTCTTATCATTAGGTTTGTAAAATGTCATTTTATATTTTTAGGATTAATATTGCTTCAGTTTCACATTTTCTTTTATGCGTCACGTAGTTTTTAATTTAAGTTTTATAAAAGAAAAATCAAAACATCGGTTTAAAAATAGTGATAGCGTTTATTTAATATAATTTATCTTTTAATTTTCTTTAATTTGCATTTAAGCCCTGTAATTTATAAACTTTTCTTTAGGTATAATCAATCATATCTCTTTTCCGTTCAAATCCTCTCGATCACTATTCGTTTGATTATTCTCGCACATTTCGTTGGGACATAACGACACTGGGAAACACTATACTCTCTGGACTTCATTGCATTTGTGTTCGAACTGTTTTAAGTTTATTACGGTTAGCCATTCACAAGTGGCTAGCTTGTGTGAGAAAACTTGCGGTTTAGCAGCGAATCAAAATTTTAGCGCCATTCGCGGGAGTTGTGCTAATTATCTTACGTTTAGCGATTAGTGATTTGAATATTCACTCCTTGTTCATACCATCTATATATATTTATATTTTCTTATAAAATCCAAAATCCAAAAACATCTTAAAATCAAAACCCAAAAGATTTTCATTCTTTGTTTTACAACATGTTTTCAAAATACCAAAATATTCCTCTTTACCCTCTTACCCTTTTGATTCTTTATCCCTTTACCCTCTATCCATTTGATTCTAACTTCTATTCTCATGGAATCTCTCGACTACGACGAATTCGGGACGAAGTTGAAAAACTTGATACTTTATCACAAATGTCAAGAATTCGTGTTGTTCGTGATGATCCATTAATTCTGCGTAGGGAAATGGAGCGAGAAACCGGGGTGACAAAGGACCGGTACTTCCCCTCGATAATGGAAGTGCTAAATCGTCCAACCTACGGTTATCCAAAGATCTAACCCTCAATTGCTCCTAAGCCGTCTAAAATTGATCCTAAACTTTCACAATTTACGGTTAAAAGCAATCATGCAAAATTTAGACCGGTGACTAGCAAGAATGACTTGCCTAATCTTCACGTTTCTCAAGAACCGAACAGGAGACCATAACGGAAGTGGTGGAAATTGCTAGCTCTCGAGCACACCACTTGTCCCACCTCCGGATTTTTCAAAATGTTCTTGAGACTTGATAGTCATTCGGATCACCATGTTGGTTTTGTTGATTCTTTGAATAAACCGATTCCTTCTCATAACTCTCAAATGAAATCGTTTATTCCTTGTGTCGGTTGTGGTGAGCCTCTTTTGGTTCACCACATCGTTGGTGTACGTGTGTATGCAGTGTGGTAATGATATTCGTAACGGGAGTTGTTTGTTTTGTGGTTCGAGGAATTCATTTGATTATGATCCTAATCCGAACTCATTTAACGACCCTCAAACTTTTCCAATTACCCACCACACCCGACTTATCTTCATATAATCAACATAAGCTGCTGTGAATTTTGTGGAGGTCCTCACCAAGGATTTGAGTGTCAATCCGGAAACACGTTTGTCTATGAGCAGTTTTCGGTGATGCTCGAACTTTGGTTATGACCAATATCCATATAATTCACCGATCCGGACTCAGTGATTTCTTGTTGTGAGTCTTGTGGAGGTCCCCACTTCACTCGATTGTCAAATAGGAATCCATTTCCTTGTAACAATCATGACTCTCACAGTTTGACAATTTCCAACCTCCACCGGCACCATACGGTTCAAACTCCACCGAGCCGTTGCCTAAAGAAATTTCCCAAGATTTTGAAACCGCAATGAAAACACTTGATGATATGATTCAAAACTTTAAGAATCAAGTGAGTGGTGAAAAACCATGGGAGAATTGCTAGTCAAGAACGAGAGGCTCGCAAATCTAGGGAAGAATTATTAGTCCTAGAGCATGCGGCTCTAAGGCGTTCCCAATTTCTTAAGGCGACTATGTATGATGATGACGAGGAGAGTATTCCTTTTAAGGATATTATTTCTCAACTCCTCGATCGGTTGATATCCCAGTTGAGATTCCATCTCAAACAAGCGCTATCACACCAAGCTCCCACTCACTCTCTCGAACATGGGGGACGAGCATCTTGACCTTGTTCACGAAAAGGAATCGGACGAATTCATAAAGTCTAGTGTTGAGAACCTTGTCCCAATCCGAGAGAGTCACAGGAACTTCGATCATATGTGTGATTCTATTTCCCTCTTGAGTGTTCAAAGATCATTTTGAAACTTTCTCCGATTTTAGCGACGATTGTACTTCTCATGGAAACATCGAGTATGTTGAGGCATCACTTCCACGATCGATCTTCGATCATCATCTTGAGGAGTTCACCGATGAACTCACTCACATCAATCCACTTTCATCGGAAAGTAATGATAGTCTTTTGATTTCAAAGCCGATCCGGGAGGCGAAAGTCTCCTTGATAATGATCGTTCACTCACTTCTCATCCTAACGGTCCAATAGAGAATGTTAATCACTTTTTCCTCAAGCATTCAAAACAACTCTCACTAATCCTCTATTTGAATTCGAATCGAATTCACCTTAATTTCGAGAATCCACTCTTTGATACTCAGTTGAGGATAGTGATGAGTCTGATGGAACAAGAATTCACGATTTACATCTTGTGATTGATTCTCTTCACGAGGAGTTCGCGGTGAACTCACTCATATCATATCTCCGCGGAGTATGATAATTTCTACTTTGATCTAGACACACCCATAATATGTCTTGATCAAGCGAGCTTAAATGATGAGATTCATGAAACTATGAATTCTCCTATTGAGGATGAAGAGTTAGTCATGATTTTTATCATGATTTTCTTTCTTTTCTTCATATATTACGTCACTTCTCTGTTCTTCACTCCTTGGGAATGAAGACATTATCTTTGACCCGGCATTTCCATGTACCATTATCTTGAGCGTGATCTATGTATATCTCATCGGTGTGGAACTTTCACGTGCTTCAAATGTTTATCCAAACATCTTGAATGAAAGTCCGATGGAGATTGTCTCTTCCACTTACTTCCCATGAACAAATTAATTGGGTCGAGTCAAGCTAGCGACTCGGTAATCAAAACGATGAGTTAAACATGGGTTTTCACCGTGTGTACCACCCTAGTGTGGGGAGATGTCCCACATGTTGTATATAGATCTAAAAATAAATGAAAATTGTAAATATTAAAAAGAGAATAATTGTTGTGTTTCTACACTTAGCTAGTAATGTTATCTTTTACGTTCTAAGTTTCGGCATAACAGTAGGTACTTTGAATATTGAGGACAATATTCATTTCTAAGTGTGGGGAAATTTCGCGAATTTGATCATAAATGTACCCTTTTAGTCCCTTTTTCCCCAAAATGGCCAAATTTAAAAAAAAAAAATTTAGTGGAAGTACTATGTACTAAACACAACAAATGGTAATCATCCACCCATGTCTAACCCACATAAGGATTGGCTAATCCAGAGCAAGCGGCTCTTGGTAAAGATATCTCAAATCCGTTGACGGCTTGCAATTTGCCCAAAATTGTATGGTGTTCACTCACCATATCTTTAATTAGTGAAGAGTTGGCTAGCCCGCAAGTTTATGGCTTGTGGTAAAAGCGGTGGAAAACCATAATTGGTAATCGACTCACCAAAGATAATATTGATAATTTATCTAAGAGTTGGCTAGTCCGAAGCAAGCGGCACGGTAAAGACAAATCAAATCCGTTGAAAGTCGGTGATTTGCTCAAAATCATTTGGTTATCGGTGTACCAAGGTTCTTACTTGAACTGAAACATTTGGCTACTCCGAGTAATGGCTTTTGGTAAAGAGATGAAATCCATTAATTTTTCTCAAAACATTGCTAGGGACTAGCAATATCTTAGTGTGGGGATTGATGAGTGTCTAAATACTCATCATTTTGTACCATTTAAGCGCAAAACATCCGAAACACTCGAAATGCATCAAAATGATAAAAATATCACAAATAAGTGTTTTATGTGTTTTAAATGCAAAATATCAAAATCGGTGAAAAACGTATCAAGTTTGCATAATTGGCGCTTTAGTCCCCAAGTTTCAAAAGTTGTCAAAAGCAGTCCTGGTAAATCAAAATAAAGAAAATATCATTTCAAGTCCCTAGGAATTCATGAGTTGTCAAAATTAGTCCTTGAGATTTAAAATTGCAAAATTACAACTTAGGTCCCTAAACTTTGAAAATTGTCACAAATAGTCCTTTGAAAGTTTGAAAATGTCAAAAATGGTCCTTGTACTATTGAAACTTGTCAAAAGTGACCCTTGAAACAACTTTGAGAAATTGGCGATTTGGTCCCTCAAGTTTCGAAATTGCAAGTTTGGTCCTTGTAATATTAAACTAAACCTTTGACCCTTTGTCAAAACCTTTTGGACCCCTGCCAAAACCTTTGTGACCCCCCCGCCAAAACCCTTTTGGACCCCTAGTCAAAACCAGTCAAACCTCTTTTCCTCCCCCGCTTATCCTCTTCCTTTTACCCAGTTGCTCGCAACACCTCACCCATCACCTCTCCCTCCAACTCTTATCCTTCAACTCACCCCATAATCATCATACCTATTAATGCCACCCCCTAGTTGCAAATTCGAAGCCCCATTGTCAAAACCATCTTTTTCCCAAATTTGATCAAATGGCCAAAATCACTCAAGTCATCCAATGGCTATCAAAGCAAGTGGGATTTAATCGAAGACTAGTGGAAAGCTTTTGTGTATAAAAAAGGAAGAAGAGAGAGAAGAAGGCAGTAGTTAGTTTTATTTTTCATATGTATGTCGTTTTTATAAAAATGTCTTAGTTTAAGTCTTAAAGTGTAATTTTCAGTTTCTATGTATTGAATTTAAGTTAATTAAGTGTTTGTAATCAAGTTCAAGTCCTAATTCAAAGTTTCACTTAAGTTTCAAATTTTCATGATTCACTGTTGGAAAATCCATTTTCAAACTCTTATATCCAAACCATTAGTAGCTTATTTTTAAGTTCACATAAGTTAATTTAAGCTATCTAAAGCTTTTGGTAAGCTTGGAATTTAGTTTCAAGCAACATTGGAATTCGGTCAACAAAAGTCAACTGAAGCATCAAATGGGTTTGGAAATGGATATTGGTAGTTGCAGAGCTTGGAATGGATTGGGTTTGGTTTAGAATAGTGGTGGTTTGGTTTTGCTTAAGCTTCTCAATATAATTTGGACTTCAAGTTAGGTCTCAATCTCTTTCCCATTTTCTTGTTTTAAGTTGCATAACTTTGTTGTATGTGTATCTGTGTCATTAAGTATCTTAAACTGTTTAACTAGTGGTAATTAGGGTAACTAGATCCTATTTTAAGATTAGCATTAGCTTAATCAAGAGTTAGAGTAGTTTAAGTAGCAAATCGGTTGGTTAAAATGGTGTTTGGATCGGTTGCTTGTTTGAGCTTGAGCTCTTGTTTGTGTTTATAATCTGTCTACTCGGTCTTATTTAGTCATGTGAAACTCATTTTAGTTCATATATACCTTCCGAAATAGCTCAAAGTCAAAATCATCATCAAACTGTCTTAACTTCATATCATTCAAAAATTTGTAAAACCAAAAGTTTGATTTGTGTTTAGATATCATTAGGATAGCTTGTATTAACTTTAGTTCATCTTAAAACATCATATTCAGTTGGCAAATCAAGATCAAAGTTCAAATTGGTCAAAATTTCATATTCGTCCAAAAGTCAAAATTTCATAGAAACCGTTTTGAATAAACTTTGTAATTTCATTGTGATCTTACCATTAGGATTTAGGATATAAGCTTTTGGGATATTAAAGTTTAGCTGCTCATCTTAATTAGAAAAATATTAGTTTATCTCTACTTAGCTTATTAAGCGCTTATTCATTAGCTTCTTTTAAGCCCTTTTTCACAAAACTCCGTTTTGCTTATTCCTTATTTTTGCTTATTTAGTGTGTTTTTCTTGTTGTTGTTGCTTATTCTAAGTTCCCATAACTTGTTTATAGCTTATTCAACCTTTGGTTCGATAGTGGTAGCTTTTTATTAGCTTATGCAAGCTTAATAGCTCATTTTGACCCGTTTCCATAGCTTCCACTTTTGCATTTTAGTTTCCTCAATTTTAGTCCTTATTAGCTGAAATCTGGATTTAGACACTTTGGTTGGTAGTGGTTTTCATGGTGATTTTAGTTTATTTTGTGATTTTTATGTTGGCTTAACAAGGGCTTAAAGTTAGTACATAAGGGTTGTTTGGCACTAGTGCTTAAATAGACCCATATCATTGTAGATTGTTGTTCAGAGGTTTAGGATAGTTGGAATATGTTGGTTTTAAGTAATTTTAGCATACTCTAGCTTCGTGATAATTTGGTGCTCATTTGGTACTTATAGCTTATTTTTAGTGCTTATTTATAAGCACTTTTCACTCTGAGAACCTAATTATTGAACACCGCACCACTTTTATTATTTTTCCTATATTTAGAATAATATTTTATAATATTCTGGAAGTTTTCATATTTTTCACTGTTCATTTGCTATTTTTACGCATTTAATTTCGGTTTTAGCATTTTAATTAGCTTTTTATTCAAATAAATCGGAAAAAGCTCAAAAAATACAATTTCAATTTTCTTAGTTTTATAATATTCAAAAGTCATAAAAATATTTTTCCATAATTTTCTTAGTTTAAATAGTAATTTTAGCAATTTAATTAGTTTTAAATAGTTTTTAATTCATAGAAAATAGAAAATAATCTAAAAATACAAAATTAGTTTTGAAAATTCTCTTTAGTTATTTTAGATTTTTCTAAGTCATAATTTCATTTTTCTAGCTTTATTTCATATTTTCTTATATTTTAGGGTATTATTAAATAGTTAAAAATAGTTTTAATTAATAATAATTAAATAAATAGTTATAAAAATAATTTTCTTTTCTAAAAATTTTCTCTTATCATTAGGTTTGTAAAATGTCATTTTCATATTTTTAGGATTAATATTGCTTGATTTCACATTTTCTTTTGTACGTCACGTAGTTTTTAATTTAAGTTTTATAAAAGAAAATCAAAACATCGGTTTAAAAATAGTGATAGCGTTTATTTAATATAATTTATCTTTTAATTTTCTTTAATTTGCATTTAAGCCCTGTAATTTATAAACTTTTCTTTAGGTATAATCAATCATATCTCTTTTCCGTTCAAATCCTCTCGATCACTATTCGTTTGATTATTCTCGCACATTTCGTTGGGACATAACGACACGGGGAAACACTATACTCTCTCGGACTTCATTGCATTTGGTGTCGGCTGTTTTAAGTTTCTTACGGTTAGCCATTCACAAGTGGCTAGCTTGTGAGATGAGGGTTATTACAAGGTATTTATAGGAGAGGAGCTAGGCAACACCCTAGTCCCTTCCTTTCTCTTATGGACTTGGGCCTAGGCTTATGGGCCTTCTACATAAGCCTAAGCATAATTACTAACATAAAGGCCATATTAAGCTAACTATTATATATGAATCACTAACACTTGAATAAGGTTTAGGAGTGATTCCAACAAAAAGAATCACCCTCACCCTTTTCTTTTCGTCATACATCTCGACTAGCATCTCTATTCTCCTGGAGAAAATCAACCCTCTTGGCTTACCCATACTACACTGCAACGATTAGGTACACTGCCTAGTGAGTTGTAAAGCTTGCTCACGGAAAAGGAAGTCTTTCGACCCCGAACCACACATCACTAATGGTGGTTGACAGTTACAAACTTGGAAATAACGAGACTTATAGTAGCGATCCCATGGATGGCGCCACTGATTGTGAAATAAATCGCATTGTCATGCGTATCGATAGTAATCGAATGATATAAGGGTGAATAGTGACCACGAAGTTGTTGGTAACCTAAAAGTAAGACAAACTGAAACACTACGTTAAGTGAAGCGCGTGGGTTGGACCCTGCGAATCACCTCCGGTGTTAGAGTAATTATGTGATCATAGTTTTATAAGTGTTAAAGTATGAAATGATGGTGTCGAAAACTTAACCAAACCTGAATCACTACCATGTTATTTATAGTGGTAGTAAATAAGTTCTGACAAGCTTCTGCACTTTAACCGGAGATCATGAGGGTATCTCATGAATTTCGGTAATTGTTGGGTGTTGTGTCTCACGTTCTCTGTTTTGACTGGCAAGCCTTGACTAAGTTTTAAACATGGGTTAACTTGGTCATGAGTAACTTGTGAAATAGTAGAAATAAAAATTAGAGTTAATTGCTAAAATTGTCCATGTGGTTGACTGGGTATAACGAAAATCATCCATGTACTTTTTTTAACGGATACTCTCCCCGTGGTTCTGACTCGTTACGGGTTTGGTCCCTTGACCAAATTTTCCGTTTGCTGACCAGTAAATCATGTGACGTGGCTAAGATGTTGGGGGTATTATTGTAACTTGACGTTGGCGCTATTTCTTTTGCCTCATAACCATCCATAACACAAATCATCCCTAGGGTAATTAAATTAGCCACCCACCCACAATCTTTATCCCTAAACCTACAAGTTTAATGAAATCCTAGATAAGGAAAAGCAAAATTAACAATGTTGTGTGAATGGAGGGTGCGTAAAAAGGGTTCAGCATCAAACCCCTATGATGATTATAGTAAGTTCATTTCCGTTTTTTTATTCATTTGTTGTAAGAATTATTTGTTTCTAATGTAACTTTTATTTTGTATGAATAGGTAAGTTTCGAACCGTTTTTTGTCTAAATATTAACCATGGAGGTGCATTCATGAGTCCTCCTAAGATACGTTACAAAGGTGGGAAGGTAAATTGGATAGACACTATTGATTCTGATGAGTTCTCTGTTCTTGAGGTTACCAGTATGATGAAAGAGTTAGGGTATGAAAATGCAGTTATGGACTTTTATTATAAGATACCTAACTATGATTTAGATAATGGCCTAAGAAAATTAGATACAGATAAATATGTGCTAGAATTTTTGAAGTATGTTGCTAAGCTTAAGGTTATTGACTTATATGTTGATCACTCTGTTTCTAAGGACCCTAATTATGTAGAACCTCTTTCTGTTGGATGGAATAATGAACCTAAGATTACTGATGAAGTACTAGAAAATGATGATATAGAAGTAGTTGATGATGTTAGTGAGGATGAGTGGTTGAGGGAATGTTTTAAAAAGGTTCACAGGGTTAATAAGAATGTAGGTGAGTCAAGTAAGAATAGTGGTCAGTCAAGTAGGAACGGCAACCCAAATGTAGATTGGTAAGAATGGTTCAGATAGGGAAAATGGTTTAGATAGTGAATCGGACAATGATGATAGTGAGTTCATAGTCGACCAAGACCACATGATTGATAATGGAGAGGTTGATATGGCTAAATTTAGGAGTATTGTTGATAAAAATGTTGAATGGGTTGGAAGTGCAGAGACTATGGAAGAAGTTAATTAGGTGGTTGATGATGATGAAGTTGATCATGAGGATTTTGTTAGTGGTAGTGAATCAGATGATGAAGGTGAGAGGAGAAAAGCATTAAGGAAAGTGGCTAGAATGAATAAGGTTAATGATAATAGCCAAATGATAAAAGAGAATATGGAAAGAAAACTTCTTTATAGGTCAGCAGTTTGATAATAGCCAAATGATAAAAGAGATGGCAACAAGAGTAGCAGTTGAACAAAAAAGAGAATTGTAGTTGAAGAAGAATGACAAAGTTAGGCTCTGGGTAGTTTGTAGAGGAAAGATACCAAATAATTTAACTGATAAGGACCTTGTTATGTCTAGTGGGCCAACAGTTGATGGGCCTAAAGGAATGAGTAAGCCCAAGACACCTAACAAAGTTAGTGGGTCAAAAAATAGGTCAAAATATAAGACAAAAGTAGGTGTCTGTATTCAAGATAAGGAATCTCAATGCCCTTGGCATTTGCAGTGCTCTAAGTTACCAAATGAAGATACTTGGCAAGTGAAAACTTTTGAGGATATTCACAAATGTTACAGTCAAGAACTGTTAAGCGATGCACAACAACATTCTTGTCTAGGGAAGTAGAGGAAACTATCAAACCAAATCCAAAAATTCCACTAAATGCTCTTAAAGACCAGTTGACGAAGAAACTAGAAATTGGGGTTTCAAAGCAAAAAGGTGTTTAGAGCTAAGCATATGGCTAAGGAAAGAGTGATTGGTGATTATACAAAGCAGTATGCACAACTGAGAGACTATTGCTTGGAATCAAAAGCAATGAATCAAAATACTACTATTAAGCTTGATTTATAAAGGCCAGATGACCCTGTAAATTGTCTAGAAAAAAGTTCAAGAGGGTTTATATATGTTTAGGTGCTTTAAAAGAGGGGTTTAAGGCTGGAAAGAGAGATTTGTTGGGGTTGGATGGTTGTTTTATGTCTGGTCCTTTTCCTGGTCAAGTTTTAACAGCAGTAGGTGTAGAACCAAACAATTAAATATACCCAGTTGCTTATTTACTTATGGAGGCTGAAACAAAGGATTCCTGGAAATGGTTTCTAGACTGTCTTGGTGATGATCTAGAGATGTACAGAAACTCAAACTTTACTTTCATAACAGATAGGCAAAAGGTATGATTTCTAATAACCTTGTTTTCTTAATATAGAAATTTCAATTTTCTTATTATCTGAACATTATTGTGTTATAATAGGGAGTGTGATGCGCGTATAACGTGTTCGGGGTCAAAGAAAACTTCCTTTTCGTCGAGCAAGTTTTTCAACACACTAGGCAGTGAACCTAATCGTTGTAGTGTAGTATTGGGTAAGCCTCGGGTATTGATATCGTTCTCTAGAGGAATAGGAATGCTAGTGAGGGATGTACTACGCTACGGTTTGAGGTTGAGGGATATTATTTTTTATCTTTTTGACACCTTTTTTTTTTTTTTTTTTTTTTCGATTTTTTTCCATACACTTTTACTCTACCATCCTCTATGATAACATCAAAATATAAGGGATTTATAGGCACATCCCTACACTTGAGTTTTTATTACTCTAACACTAATTTGACCCGAATTGAAAATATCAAAACACTTGAAGTACATTATTACGTAAATAAATGGAATTTGAATTTAACGTTCTTTCCCGTCACTCCATAAAATTTAACTTTACCCGTGAGTCCCAATCATCCCAAAACTGTGTAAAAAAGATATGACTCGACTTAGCAACCATGCAAGTAACTAGATAATTGAACTAAGGGTTTAGTATGATAACAATAATGCACTAAAAGTGAGCGCATACAAGGTAGGCTAAGGCGATTTAGGTGTACATTTGGGGGTGGGTTGTAAACAATGCTCTTCATTGATATTCCAGAAAACCGAAACATCACGAGAACCGCGAAAAGGATAGGCTCTGAGGGGTTAACTAGCGGTATCGTGTACTAAAGATTAGTACATCGCAAGGGTGTGGGGGAATTACTCTGTTAATACAAATAAGCCGTAAAAACGTTTATTTATATTTTACGATCTTCTAATGTTTTGACGATAACAAACGTAAAATCATTTTAACGAAACAAATAAAATACGTAAATGTTTTGAACTAATAGTTTCTAGCATATTCACATTTTCACATAAAACACAAAAACATGTATAAGTGATTTTATGATTAAATATTACATATGTACAACAACTAGTGTTTACATATTTGGGTAAAATATACACATAACTAGTATATAGTATATTGGGTAATATAAATGGGTAGAAACTTAAGTATCATAACCCATTGGGCAAATACATTGAATGTAGTTGGGTACAACCCAAATCCTGTGACCCATGGAGCTTGACCCATAACCCATTGCATGACATCATGCTTATATCATACATGGATAATATCCATAACCCATGGATCAACCCATACCCAAGTGACTAAGTGCATTGCACTCAAGAGATACATTGTATCTAGCCAAAGATCCATGGTTCAACCCATGACCCATAACCAAAATACCCATGGGTAAAAGGGAGCGTCCCACGGATCCCTAGCTTAACGCTAGACGGATCCCTTGTGGAAGGGATCCGTGGGATCCGGGAACGATGAGAGTTTTCTTCTATAAATAGTGAGCCATTTCTTCATTGTTTCTCACCCTTTCTAACACACTTTCTCCCCGAGTTAAAAACTCACTAACCTCAGATCCAAGAGATCTATGTTCGTAGTTCTGTTTTTGTGTGATCTTCTAGGTTCCTCTTAAAGGCAAGATCACCACCTTTGAAGTCGAGCAAGCTCAAGTCCATGAGTTGCCATGCTTCCTCATCATCAAGGCTACTGAAGTCTTCTTGTTGATGATTCCTTTCTTTCTCCTAAGAAGTGTAGTGTTGAAGACATAAGTGAAAGATGTCTCAAGTGTCAAGACGAAGATATTAGTGAAGGATATCTATCGTCTATATTATAAGCACTTGTGATAGGTGCTTAGAAGTCAAGACTAGAAGCATTAGTGAAAGATGCTTAGAAGTCAAGACACAAGACATTAGTGAAGGGTGTCTTGTAGATCTAGTCAAAGGCATTAGTGAAAGGTGCCTTAGATGTACATTCGATATAGTGTGTTTCGATGTACAATATAGACTAGTATTAGATCCAAGGTTATTGATATCCTTGATGATATTGTAAAGGAGTAGATCTCCTTTGGGATTAGTCGTTGGTGTAGTGTGGTAGTAGTTCCTCCATTGCAATGGAACTAGGTGCTTAGCCTAGTACCTAATAAAGGGTAGGCGACGTTGTGAAGGTGCAGTTCACCTTGGAGTGAAAGAACTAGGTACTTAGCCTAATACCTTATAAAGGGTAGGCGACGTTGTGTAGGTGTGGTTCACCTTGGGTGAAAGAACCCGGTGGTTAGCCTAGCACCGAAAAAGGGTGGCGACGTTGTGAAGGCTTCTCCGCCATAAGGAGATTGGTGTAGTGTTTACGAACTCTCGAGTAGGTGACTCGGGGAGTGGAGTAGGGCAAGGAAGGTTTCCTTGTAGCCGAGCCACTATAAATACTCGCGTTGTGGTTTTGTGCTTCTTACTCTTATCTTTTCATTACTTACCTTTACATGCTTGTTTATCAACATCCAACACACACATCCAAATAGATTGACATAAGTCAATCTAAATAGTTAAAAAGGAAGTTTTAATTGGCAAAACTATTCAACCCCCTTCTAGTTTTCCACAATTGGTATCAGAGCTTCGTTAAAACTTGATATGATCCATGGTTAATTGAAAATTACAAAGAAGGTTTTTCATAAAAACAAACACCATGTTTTTAACTATATGTTTGGATGTTGATTTGATAACAACATTTTTTTTACTTTCTCCTTTAATCGCACTAATCTTCTTTGTCATGATGATTAGTCAAAACTCATACCCACCAAGCTATAGGAATCGCTTGGTAACAAGAATACCTTCCTTAAGAAGGTATCTTAAACGCAAAGGAGCGGGAATCGTCTAAGTGACATTTGCTGTGTCATTTGTAAAGACATTCCTAAAGCGCTAGAGGTATGATTTTCTTTTATTTTGCTTGATAATTAAGTATGCCTATTTAGGTATTTATATGATTATCCTTTTGCATATATATGTTTTACAAGAAGCTTCATTAGGAAGCCTTTTTCTAACATACGTGTTATTCTTCTCGTCTAAATTAGTGGTATATAAAACTTGTGTTTTATTTCTTTTAATCAATAATAAAACAAAACACAAATTTCAACAATTTTCCTTCCCATAAATAAACCACTGACGCCCACCTTATCAAATCCTCACTTTTCAAATCTTCCAATTTCAAAATTCCTCTCACTCAAAACTTCATCTTCCTCTCCATTTCATCCCAACCGAAACCAAGAAGGATCATCTTCAACATGGTTTACATCGCCCTCGTGCTCATCGTCTTAACACTCATCGCACTTTTGTTCCCTATGATGAAGTTCACATACGGAGACATTTACTTTGTGTTGTTAATCTACATCAGGGTTATATACCCAATCCTTTGTATCATTCTTAGCATTGAAATGAAATATTATTAATAATCTAGTTTATCTAGGTTATTATTATCATAATGTGGTTGTCATTTCTTTTGATTTATATGCCTCACATTCTTTCGTGATACATTAGAAGTCATGTATGCATGCTAAAAGAAAATGTAGGATAAAACACATTTCGTGGTATAAAATTGTAAAACCTATGTTTTTATCAAATCTGTTTCTGTTACTACAAATCCACGGATCCCGGAAGTTATACTAGCCGGATCCCTTTTGTAAAGGAACCGTGGGATCCGCCCTACTGGAGAACAGTTTTTCTTGCAAATTAAAAACCACTTTTCTTCTAAAAGTTATACTCCACTACAATGTCAAAACCATAAGTGAGTTAAGTGTCTTTCTTGTTAAAAACCATTGTTAATAAAAATCTAATAAAAACGTTAGATAATCATAGGTTGACCACAAACATCACTTTTTTGTTAACTCGTCATTTCTATAGGTTCAACTATGACGCATGAATATGAGTTTGATTTTTCACTCACTAGCGTCTACTCTCCGAACATCTCCCTTGAACCCAACACACCTGGCATTCATGTCCGTGGGTTCAATAACCTCGAAAACCGCTACTTCCACGAAGGACGATTGTAGACACCTCTCTCAGTTCGAAGAAGGTATCAATACCTCCTTCCGAGCCATAGGACTAGAATGTCTTCTTGAAATCAACGAGAAGATATGTCCAAGGTTCATAATGGAATTCTTCCGTCAAGTTGAACTCGTTCGTAACGAGGATCGCACTCTATCTCTTTGGTTTTATATCAAAAACCAAAAGTTCACTTTAACCCTTGGGCATTTTGCTCACATCCTCCGAATTCCAAATCATGAACAATGTACCTTCACCGAAGATTGGTCACTTGATTCTCTCTTCAACTTTCGTGAAGAAAATAGTCCATATTGTTCACACATACCCTCCCTGAAAGATTTAAATCGCATAATATGCAAACCTCGACCATATTACTCCGATCCAAACATTATCTTCACACGAGATATCCGAGAAGAGTACAAGCCTCTTGCACTCATCCTACGTGAGAATATTTGGAGTCTTAGGGGAAATCGAGAAATCCTTCCCGCTTGTTGTGCTCACATGTTGTACTGTTTGCTAACACAACAACCATACAATCTCGCCTACTTCTTCAAGGTAATTGTAAATTTTCAAGGCTCCAAGAATAAACTCATCCCTTATGGAATGTTCTTGACACGCCTCTATCACAACGTTATGCACTTCCATCCTCAATTTCAAAGTCCGTTGTATGTACTTGTGAACAAGATGATGGAACCGCTAAACATATCTCTCATAAAGACCTTCTTCATTCTTGATTCCACTAACACTCATCAATCACGTAATGATCCTCCTAGCGATGACACTCAAGGAACCTAGTAGTATGATCGGTGCTAAACAGTCAAGTCTAAAAGACTAAAAGCTGCTCAAACACTAATGCAATTAAGATCTGAGGAGTACAATGTTTCCCGGTCGTTATGTCCCAAATGAGCTATGCAATGGATAAATCAACGCCTAGTGATCGAGAAATTTGAATGATAAAGGAATTGAGATTATTATAACTACGAAATATCAAACAAACTAAAAACGCCTTAAATGCAAATTAAAGAAAATTTAAAAGATAAAACCTATTAAATAAACGCTATCACTATATTTAAAGTGATGAACGTTTAAAACCTAAAACGCACGTTTAAATTAAAATCTACGCGACGTACAAAATAAAAAGTGAAACTAATTCAATATTAACCCTAAAAATATGAAAATGATGTTTTATAAACCTAATGATATAAGAAAATATTTAGAAAAGAAAATTATTTTTAAAACTAATTATCTAATTAAAACTATTTTTAACTATTAATTAATTACCTAAAATACAAGAAAATAGGAAAATGAGCTAGAAAAATAAGATTAACACTTTGAAAAGTCTAAAATATCAAAATAGACTTTTCAAAACTATTTTGTATTTTTGTGACTATTTTTCTATTTTCTAGGATTTTAAACTATTAAAAACTAATTAAATTGCTAAAAATTACTAAATAAGCTATGAAAAATCTAGAAAATTACTTTTTCTACTATTTATATTTATCTAAGCCTAAGAAAAATAAAAACTTATTTTTTTGAACCTTTTTCTAATTTTTTGTATTAAATGCTATTTAAAAAGTACTAAAAACTAATAAAAATCAAGAAAAATAGCAAAACAGCAGAGAAAAATCTGAAAATTTCAGGAAAATTCTAAAATAATATTAAGAACCTATGAAAATTAGAAAACAGGCACTTGTGTAGAGAAATAAGCAATCGATCTCACAAGTGCTTATAAATAAGCACTAAAATAAGCCAAAAGCTTAAGACAAACCACCAATTGATCACGAAGTTCTAATAAGCTATTTTGACCAAAATGGAACAGAAATCAACAAGCTCTAACTATTGAATAGCTCAAAATAATGATTTGATGTTTGATGTTATAAGCTAAAACAAAATGGTATTACTTTGCTAGCTAGAAATAAGCAACCAAATAAGCACCAAACTAAAATCCAATTATTGCAATCTTAACTAGAGCTGAGTGACTACTTGTAACCAAAATACCGACTTCTAACAAGCCGAATGAACTCGTGCAAGTCGCACAAAAGTCGAGCAAAGACTCACTACATCGAGTTTTAGCGCAGGCGGTGAGGTTCACTTTAAGCCCTTGCACAAGCTTATCCACAAAGCTTAAGGCAAAACAGATATGAGGACCTAGAAACAACCTATTAGACTACTTGTATCCCAAAATTAGAACCTAAAACCCTTTAATGAAACCCATGCAACATCCGCAATATCTGCACAAAACAACTTTTCACCATTTTTGACTTTTGAAAAAGAAACACAGCTTGACTTTTTGAGGTTTTAATCCAATTTAATGACCGATTATGGTATGTTATGATGTAATGAAACTTTTACAACCTTGGTTAATGACTTTTAACACAAAATCAATGACTTGCTCTTTTAAAAATCTCAACAAAGGATCATGAGATGATTTGAGTTCAATGTTGACTTTTGAGCTATTGAACACAAAAGTAAGATGATTTGTACTTAATTTGATCAAACAAGCATGAACAACCGAAGCTAACTCACAAACAAACCTCTAAAACAGTTTAAATGATAAACCAAACACCCTTTACTAGGTCGATATGAAATTTTAATTGAGCAAACATCGAACCAACCTTTTTAACAATCTAACTAAGTTTGATTTGCCTAAGTACAAATTTTAATGAATGTAATGCAACCACTTTTAAACCATAACTACCAAGTTTTACAATAAGCTTAGAAATCACTTACAATAGGTCCAATAGCCACAATGGCTTGAATCCATGAACCAAGAACCTCTAACCTATTTAATATCAACCCATTAGCTCGTAAATAACCCAACTCCAATATCGCATCACCCATTGACCAATTCCATTGCCAAATTTGACCCTGTTTGACTTTCTTTGACCAGTTTCCAAATGTGCTTAAATTTGGAATTTAAGCTTGTAAAAAGCTATTATAAACTTTTATATGCTTAGTAGAACTGATAAATGAGCTTTTTGAAGATTGTACACAAGACTTAGACTTATAAAATTGCAACAGTGGACATAAACTGAGAATGTTAAACACAAACCGGTATTAATACTTAAATTGAGTTTCAATACACTTAAAAGCTTTAACTTGATACAAAATGACAAAAGATTACTGTGTTTAACATCGAAATAACATTTTACATAAAAACGACATAAGAAAATGACTAAAAACTAGAAGACTCTTTCTCTTGCATCCTCTTGCCTCCTTTATGCTCAAAAGTCCTTCTCTATCTCTTCTCGGTCAAATCCCATCAAAACCCGGGCCCTTGGATGTCTTTTGAGTGATCTTGACCATTGAGAGGATTTTGGCGCCAAACTCGTGTTTGATATCCGGGACAGAAAGGTGAAACATTTATTGTAGTGGGTTGGTAGGTGAGGTGGGGAACAAGGAGTGAGATAGTCAAGCTAGGTGGGTGGTGGTGGTGGATATGGTGGGCGATGCGCGGGGGAGGAAAGGTGGGAAAGGGGGGCGGTTATTTTAGTTATTTAAATGGTGGGTTGGGTTGTTGGGTCGGGTTAAGTGGCCGGGTAAAGAGTTTTGGGCTAGGGGTGTTGGGTTTGGGCTTGGGTAATATTTTGAGTCCGTTTGGTTTGTAGAATTATTAAACATAGGGACCAAAGATGTAATATTTCAATTCCCAAGGACCAAACATGCACATTATGAAAAGTAGCCAAAGGGGTGTTGTTGCCAACTTAAAATAGTCCAAGGGTTGATTTTTGACTTTTTTGAAAATCCCAAGGACTAATTTTGAACAATTGGATTTTAGGGACTAAAATGTAATTTTCTCAAAACTTTTAGGTTTCTCACCAAAGGACTAAATATGACATTTTATGATTTTAAAAGACCTTTGGTGACTTTTCTTTGAAATTGGGCTCGTGGACTATTTTTGACAATTTATGAAACTTGGGGATCGAAGCGCAATTTTGCAAAATTGATATGTTTTTCATCCGATTTTGATATTTTGAATTTGAAACACATAAAACACCGATTTGTGATATTTTGATCATTTTGATGTGTTTCGAGTATTTTCGAGATGATTTTGCGCTTATTTTGTATAAAATGATGAGTATTTACACACTCATCAATCCCCACATCGAGATATTGCTAGTCCCTAGCAATGATTTGAGAAAAACTAATGGATTTGAAACTCTTTACCAAAAGCCATTACTCGAGTAGCCAAATGTTTCAGTTCAAGTAAGAACCATGGTACACCGATAACCATGTGATTTTGAGCAAACCACCGACTTCCAACGGATTTGATTTGTCTTTACCGTGCCGTACTTCTCCGGACTAGCCAACTCTTAGATAAATTATCGAATTATCTTTGGTGAGTGATTACCAATTATGGATTTTCCATCGCCTTTACCACAAGCCATAATCTTGCGGGCTAGCCAACTCATTATCTTTTGAGGATGATGGGGAGTCGAGGAACCATACAATTTTGGGCAAATTGCAAGCCATATAAACGGATTTGAGAAATCTTTACCAAGAGCCGCTTGCTCTGGATTAGCTAATCCTTTTGTCTTTAGACATGGCGGATCGATAACGGATGAGAAAGTGTAGAACACTTACTCCAAAAAAAATTTTTGGCCAAAACGGGATTAGGCGGTATAATTACATGATAAAATTATGAGAATCCCCCACACTTAGAAATGAATATTGCCCTCAATATTCAAAGTACCGCGGTTATGCCGAAACAAAGAACGAAAGGGAAATATTAAGGCCATTATTTAGAAAGATGATTTTTTTTTTTTTTTTTTTTTTTTTTTTTGAAACATGTGGGCAACCCCCACACTAGGGTGGTAGAAAGAGGTGAGAAGATGAAATATGGGTGAAAACCCATATGGCATGCTATCGTTTTTGATTCCCGAGTCGCTAGCTTGACTCGATCCCGCATTTATTGGTTCATGGGGAAAGTTTGTAAGTCCGGACAACCATGGATGGAATGTCCTCGCCAAAATAATGCTTCACTCGATGACCATTCACTTTGAAATTAGGACCATCGGGTTGAGATAACTCAATGGTACCATAAGGATAAACCTTAGCGATAGTGAATGGACCGCACTAACGGGACTTGAGCTTCCCGAGAAAATCTTCAATCTTGAATTGAAAAGAAGGACTCGATCACCAACGTTGAAAACGCGGTTCTTGATTTTGAGTCATGGATCTTCTTTGTCTTTTGTTTGTAGATCAAAGAGTTCTCGTAAGCTTGATCACGGAGTTCATTTAATTCATTCATTTGAACTTTCCGATGATCACCCGTTGTCTGAATGTCGAAATTAGCATGCTTCAAGGCCCAAGATGCCTTGTGCTCGAGCTCAACGGAAGATGACATGCCTTCCCGCACACCACCAGTATGGAGTGCACCCGATGGGTGTTTTGTAGGTCGCACGGAAGGCCCAGTGCGCCATCTAGCTTATCCGACCAAGAGGCACGGTTTTCACCAACCGTCCTCTCCAAGATTCTTTTAATCCCCGGTTAGAAACTTCCACTTGCCCACTTGTTTGTGGGTGATACGCAGAGGTACGGTGAGTTACACCATACTTTTGCATGACTCTTGCAAATTGGTCATTGCAATGCGTACCACGATCACCGATGATGGCTCGTGGAGTTCCAAACCTAGCAAATAAGATTTCAAGAATTTCACAACAACTCGGGCATCGTTGGTGGGTAAAGCTTTAGCTTCAACCCATTTTGACAAGTAGTCAACGGCCACGAGTATGTACTTATTTCCGTGAGAAGAAGAAATGGCCCCATAAAGTCAATGCCCCGGATGTCAAAATCTCACACACTTGAATGGCGCTTTGCGGCATTTCATTCCTTTTGAGATATTCCGTGACGACGACAAGCGCCACGTGTTTTGACGAATTCATGGGCATCCTTATAGATTGTGGGCCAATAGAATCCGAATCAAACACCTTCTTGGCGGTGTAGTTGGGGCTATGATGTCCCCAAGAGGTCCGTAATGGCAAGCCTTGAGAATGTCAATAGCTTCGACCATACACACATCGCCGGATGACTTGATCCGCACAGATTTTAAACAAGTAGGGTCGTCCCGAAATAATGTTTCACATCCTTGAAGAATTTATTTTTCCGCTGGGACGACATCCCTTTCACTAACAAAGTTACCCGCATGGTAATTTGCAAAGTCGGCAAACCATGGGGTAGAAGAATCTCCACGAAAAGAAACCACGTTGAGTGTTTCGAGAGGAAATGTTTCATTGATTTCCTTTTCTCGAACACATTTTGATGAGGGTTCTCTAATCGGAGAGATGATCGTGACCTGTGTTCTCGGCTCCTTTTTATCACGAATGATGATATCAAATTCTTGTAGGAGGAGAACCCAACGAGCAATCTCGGCTTTGCATCTTGTTTTGCAAAGAGATATTTGAGTGCCGAGTGATCCGTATACACCACGCATTTGGTCAAGATAAGATATGGTCGAAACTTCTCAACGCATACACCACCGCTAATAATTCTTTTTCCGTGGTGGTGTAATGGGTCCGAGCTTCACCATAGTTTTGCTCGCGTAGTGGATTGGCTGGAAATGTTTGGTTTTGCGTTGCCCCAAGACCGCACCGATTGCAAAATCACTTGCATCGCACATGAGCTCAAAGGTAAGTCCCAATGGGCAACTAGAATGGGTGCTCCGTAAGCTTTTTCTTAAGTGTTTCAAAAGCTCGATGCACTCGGAGAGAAGATGAAAGGAGCATCTTTTCGAGAAGATGGGTCATTGTCGAGGCGATTTTGGAGAAATCTTGAATAAATCTACGATAAAACCCGCATGACCTAGAAAACTCCTAACACCTTTGACGGTGGTAGGATGAGGCGGTTTAGCAATGACATCAACTTTGCTCTATCAACCTCGATCCCATTCTTAGAAATCTTATGGCCGAGGACAATGCCTCTTTGACCATAAAGTGGCTCTTCTCCCGCTTTAGACATAGATTGGTGTCTTCACACCTTTTAAGCATTTTGTCTAGATGGGAGAGACAAGTCTGAAATGAGTCCCCAATGACCGAGAAGTCATCCATAAACACCTCCATAGTTTCCGATCATGTCGTGGAAAATGGCCATCATACAACGTTGGAACGTGCGTGAGCATTGCATAAGCCAAAAGGCATACGTCAGTAGGCAAACGTCCCGTATGGGCGGTGAATGTAGTTTTCTTGATCCGGCGGATCAATGGGATCCGAAGTAACCCGAGAAACCATCAAGGAAACAATAGTACTGTTCCTCGCTAGTCTCTCAAGCATCCGGTCCATGAAGGGTAGAGGAAAATGGTCTTACGGTGGCATCGTTTAACTTTCGATAGTCAATACATACACGCCAACCCAGAACCAATCGAGTTGGAATCAACTCGCTTTCTTCATTCGTGACAACAAGAATGCCACCCTTTTTGGAACGCAATGAATCGGGCTAACCCAAGGACTATCGAGATCGGGTAAATCGAACCGCATCAAGAAGTTTGAGAACCTCTTGTTTGATAACCTCGTGAATCTTAGGATTCACCTTCTCTCGACTTTGACTGCCGGTTTGAAGTCATCCTCCATTAAGATTTTGTGAGTACAAAATTCGTGGTTGATACCCTTAATATCGGAGAGTTTCCAAGCAATTGCTTGCTTGTGTGACTTCAAGACCTTTATGAGAGCAGCTTTTCTCCTCCTCACCAAGTCTTTAGCAATAATAACGGTAATTTATCATCACCTCCAAGAATGCATACTCGAGATGAGGAGGTAGGTCCTTAAGTTCAACCTCGGAAATTCTTGGTGGAAGATTGCACCGATTTGATTTCCTCAATCGTGATTTCTTTCGGAGGAGTGAAGATGATGGATCTTCATTAAGCAATTGCTCAAGATAAAGAATATCTCCTCGAATCATACACACCATCAATTCCAGCGGAATTGATTCATCAAGAGCCAAGAATTCATCGATCTCTTCCGGAGGAAGTCACCTCCTCAAACGGGTGAGAGGGGAAGAGTCGGCAATGATAGGATGAGAAGATGTGGTGGAATTGGAATTCCCACCACGTAATTATGAAGATAACCAAGAAACTCTTGAGAGTACTCCTCAAGCAATGTCAATTAAATCGACTCGATTAATTGATTCAAAGGTCATAATTTGAGGAGTACCTCAAGTTTGATCGAGGTTAAAGGTATGACTTAGTTACCACACGGAGAGTGATCTCTTGCTCAAATACATCTATAAGAGCACCCGTCCTCAAGAATCCCACCAACAATGAGGGAACTCGAGGATCAAGATCGAAATCAACGACCACAAAGTCGGTGGGAAGTGGAACTTTCCTACTTTCACGAATACATCCTCGGCAATGCCGAGAGGACGCGAGATAGAACGATCCGCAAGCTCAAGAGTCATGCGGTAGGAATAAGTTCGGAAGAGACAGTTGTTTCCATATCGATACGGCATCGATTGATGCTTGCACCAAGATCGGCAGGGCAAAGCATTCAATCATCCCGTGAAAACACAAGGAAGAAGAAATTTTCGGGATCTCCAAGCTTCTCGGGAAGCTTTTTCAACAAGACTCACGAGCAATTCTCATTCAAAGGAGTTTTAGCCATTTCAAATAGCTTTTCTTTGTTGCTCAAAGATATGTTTGAGTGGATGCAAACTTGGGCATCAACATGATGGCATCCGAAGCTTATGTCAAAGTGAAGTTCTTGGAAAATGAAAGAATTTTTCCATCCGATGACTAGCTTTCTCATGAGCTTTTGCTCATGTAACCGTGAGGGATAAGGAAGAGAAGATTTGGATTGATTCTCAACAGAGCTACAGGAGGTTCAAAACAACTCCTTGATTCGACTTGGGTTCTTCGGACCACTGAGGTTGGACTACCGAAGGTGGGACGTGCGCGTACCACGTGGGCTTGAATAATGCACTTTGTCCGTTGTTTCCTTGGTAACTTGACTAAATGCCACGGGAGGAGGGGCATTGGAGTCGAGGTCCATTGTGTTTTGGAGGTTCGCTTTCCACTACCTTGGGAGAGAGGAAGAAGGGGTAGTAGGAACAGTGGGTCCAAGATATGAAGCACCACTTGGGTTGTGATCGCCTTTGCATCGCCTCGGATTAGCGATCGTGTTGCTAGGTAGAGTACCGAGCCCGAGGGTCGATCATTTAAAGACTTCTTGATGTCGAAATTTGTCGACCAACAACCGATTCATTTCCTCTTGGGATTTCATGAATTGTTTCAACAACTCATCGATGATGGTCTGGCTTGTAACAATGGCTTGAGTTTGCATAGGAAAATTCGCCTCTATTGTTAGGATTAGGGCCTTGATTCGAAAATTCGGATTATTGCCATGATAATACCACAGGTTGAAATTTCCCGACTGGTTTCTATTGTAATTTCCTTGATGGTGGAAATTTTGATTCGATTTGAAAACCGTTGTTTTGATTGAAATGACCTTGGTTTTGGAAACCTTGGTTTGGTCTATTCGATTCGATTACGGTTTTGGTTTTGATTGAAACCGGAGGTCCGAGTAGTGGTTAGGACGATGGTTCGGTCCATAGGAGCACGATATTGATTGCCTCCTTGATTAGACATCCCGCCCACAAAGATTGGCTTCAAAGGGATTACCATCGGTGGCCATACAGATTATAATAAGCATGGGGCCACCACAGTAACACAGACTTCCACTTTCTTAACTTCAAGGAGGTGAAGTTTGTGGAAAAGAGACTTTCTTCCGTTGGAAAGAACCAAAGCTTGGATAGCTTCCGTGAGTTTATCAATCTTAGCATCGGTGCTAGACCGACTCACGGGCGATGAAGAAGAAGAAGGTCCAACACCGACTTGGGAAACAACCGCTTGCTTGTGCAAGGCGGACTTTAGACTTGTTTTCGATTATCGCTAAAGCTTCTTTTGACAGCTTTGCTTAGGAAATTTCCTCCGCGGAGGAATTGAGAGAATCTTGATCGATTGACTCACTCCATTGTAGAAAGTGTCGAGTTGCATCAACTCGGAGAAACCGTGGTGAGGACATTCATGAAGCAATTCCTTGAAACGATCCCACGATTCATCAAGGATTCATCAAACTTCGAGTGAACTTGATGATTTCATTTTAAGACTCGTGGTCTTGGATGGTGGATAGAATTCATTCACAAATTTCTTCACTAGATCTTCCCATGTCTCTATTGATTTAGGGGTTGTTTTCAAGCCAAACCGGCTTGCCCTCAAGAGAAAACGGAATGTAAGAAGCTTAACAAAGATTTCGGAAGGACATTCTTATACTTGATGGTAGATGCAATCTTGTTAAACCATCTTATATGAGCATGAGGATCATCCCGCTCAAAACCGAGAACCGATTTGAAGTTACAAGATTCAAGAACCGGTCTTGAGTTCAAAATTTTCACCACGATGGTCGGTACAACGATAGCATCTCCATACCCGCCGATGGGTGCCCGGAGAAGCTCACACATAGAATCTCATCCGCCATGATAGCGGATGAGTGCGAGCAGTCCGGATCTCGATCCGATCGATGGAGCGAAACGTCTGCGAACACGCCTTCTCGGAATCTTGACAAGCTCACGAAATGGGCTACAGATCTAGAAGAGCGAAAAGATACACAAGAGTTAACTCTAAGGAAACTCGAGTTAATGAGAGAAATGGAATTATGAAATTCTTTCACATGAGAATGAGAATTATGAAGACGTTTTGTAAAAATGGTGGTGAGAAGAATCTTTTGGGTTTTCTCGGTTCAAACGTCGATATCACAACAAAATCAATTAACACAAAATCGAGGCAAAACAACAAATGAACTTAACCAATAATCCAAGATGAATGGCTTCTTTAAAAAGGTACACCAATCACAAGGACACAAAGGCAAGTTTTATATCTTTAGTTCGAACTTATTATGGTCGCACCCCAGCTAGGTAGTGCACCGCCTTGGTTTTCGGTGGTAATCTTTTAAGTTGTTAATTATTAGAGAAAACGACGATTCTTTTTGTATTTTTATTTTGATACATATATAGAAACAAAAGAAAATATTTTTGTGTTTTATAAGTTTTGGCTTGTTTTTGGGTTTTGGATTTTTAGAAGAAAATAGGGATATATATATATACAGAGATGGATGATATAAACAATGAGTGAGGATTCAAACAACTAATCTGCTAAAACGGAGATAAATCAAGACACAGACAGCCTAAAATTTGAGTCTACAAGTCTAAAAGACTAAAAGCTGCTCAAACACTAATGCAATTAAGATCCGAGGAGTACAATGTTTCCCGGTCGTTATGTCCCAATGAGCTATGCAATGGATAAATCAACGTCTAGTGATCGAGAAATTTGAATGATAAAGGAATATGAGATTATTATAACTACGAAATATCCAACAAATTAAAAACGCCTTAAATGCAAATTAAAGAAAATTAAAAATAAAACCTATTAAATAAACGCTATCACTATATTTAAAGTGATGAACGTTTAAAACCTAAAACGTACGTTTAAATTAAAATCTACGCGACGTACAAAATAAAAAGTGAAACTAATTCAATATTAACCCTAAAAATATGAAAATGATGTTTTTATAAACCTAATGATATAAGAAAATATTTAGAAAAAGAAAATTATTTTTAAAACTAATTATCTAATTAAAAACTATTTTTAACTATTAATTAATTACCTAAATTACAAGAAAATAGGAAAATGAGCTAGAAAAAATAAGATTAACACTTGGAAAAGTCTAAAATATCAAAATAGACTTTTCAAAATCTATTTTTGTATTTTTGTGACTATTTTTCTATTTTCTAGGATTTTTAAACTATTAAAAACTAGTTAAATTGCTAAAAATTACTAAATAAGCTATGAAAAATCTAGAAAATTACTTTTTCTACTATTTATATTTATCTAAGCCTAAGAAAAATAAAACTTATTTTTTGAACCTTTTCTAATTTTTGTATTAAATGCTATTTAAAAAGTACTAAAACTAATAAAATCAAGAAAAATAGCAAAACAAACAGAGAAAAATCGAAAATTTAGGAAAATTCTAAAATAATATTAAGAACCTATGAAAATTAGAAAACAGGCACTTGTGTAGAGAAATAAGCAATCGATCTCACAAGTGCTTATAAATAAGCACTAAAATAAGCCAAAAGCTTAAGACAAACCACCAATTGATCACGAAGTTCTAATAAGCTATTTTGACCAAAATGGAACAGAAATCAACAAGCTCTAACTCTTGAATAGCTCAAAATAATGATTTGATGTTTGATGTTATAAGCTAAAAACAGAAAATGGTATTACTTTGCAGGCTAGAAATAAGCAACCAAATAAGCACCAAACTAAAATCCAATTATTGCAATCTTAACTAGAGCTTAGTGACTACTTGTAACCAAAATACCAGCTTCTAACAAGCTGAATGAATCTCTGCAAGTTGCACAAAAGGTGAGCAAAGACTCACCATACATCGAGTTTTGGTGCAGGCGGTGAGGTTCACTTTAAGCCCTTGCACAAGCTTATCCACAAAGCTTAAGGCAAAACAGATATGAGGACCTAGAAACAACCTATTAGACTACTTGTATCCCAAAATTAGAACCTAAAACCCTTTAATGAAACCATGCAACATCCGCAATATCTCGCACAAAACAACTTTTCACCATTTTTCGACTTTTGAAAAAGAAACACAGTTGACTTTTTGAGGTTTTAATCCAATTTAATGACTGATTATGGTATGTTATGATGTAATGAAACTTTTACAACCTTGGTTAATGACTTTTAACACAAAATCAATGACTTGCTCTTTTAAAAATCTCAACAAAGGATCATGAGATGATTTGAGTTCAATGTTGACTTTTGAGCTATTGAACACAAAAGTAAGATGATTTGTACTTAATTTGATCAAACAAGCATGAACAACCGAAGCTAACTCACAAACAAACCTCTAAAACAGTTTAAATGATAAACCAAACACCCTTTACTAGGTCGATATGAAATTTTAATTGAGCAAACATCGAACCAACCTTTTTAACAATCTAACTAAGTTTGATTTGCCTAAGTACTGATTTTAATGAATGTAATGCAACCACTTTTAAACCATAACTACCAAGTTTTACAATAAGCTTAGAAATCACTTACAATAGGTCCAATAGCCACAATGGCTTGAATCCATGAACCAAGAACCTCTAACCTATTTAATATCAACCCATTAGCTCGTAAATAACCCAACTCCAATATCGCATCACCCATTGACCAATTCCATTGCCAAATTTGACCTGTTTGACTTTCTTTGACCAGTTCCAAATGTGCTTAAATTTGGAATTTAAGCTTGTAAAAGCTATTATAAACTTTTATATGCTTAGTAGAACTGATAAATGAGCTTTTGAAGATTGTACACAAGACTTAGACTTATAAAATTGCAACAAATGGACATAAACCGAGAATGTTAAACACAAACCGGTATTAATACTTAAATTGAGTTTCAATACACTTAAAAGCTTTAACTTGATACAAAATGACAAAAGATTACTGGTTTAACATCGAAATAACATTTTACATAAAAACGACATAAGAAAATGACTAAAAACTAGAAGACTCTTTCTCTTGCATCCTCTTGCCTCCTTTATGCTCAAAAGTCCTTCTCTATCTCTTCGGTCAAATCCCATCAAAACCCGGGCCTTGGATGTCTTTTGAGTGATCTTGACCATTGAGAGGATTTTGGCGCCAAACTCGTGTTTGATATCCGGGACAGAAAGGTGAAACATTTATTGTAGTGGGTTGGTAGGTGAGGTGGGGAACAAGGAGTGAGATAGTCAGCTAGGTGGGTGGTGGTGGTGGATATGCGGGCGCACAGGGGAGGAAAGGTGGGAAAGGCGGTTATTTTAGTTATTTAAATGGTGGGTTGGGTTGTTGGGTCGGGTTAAGTGGCCGGGTAAAGAGTTTTGGGCTAGGGTGTTGGGTTTGGGCTTGGGTAATATTTTGAGTCCGCTTGGTTTGTAGAATTATTAAACATAGGGACCAAAGATGTAATATTTCAATTCCCAAGGACCAAACATGCACATTATGAAAAGTAGCCAAAGGGTGTTGTTGCCAACTTAAAATAGTCCAAGGGTTGATTTTTGATTTTTGAAAATCCCAAGGACTAATTTTGAACAATTGGATTTTAGGGACTAAAATGTAATTTTCTCAAAACTTTTAGGTTTCTCACCAAAGGACTAAATATGACATTTTATGATTTTAAAAGACCTTTGGTGACTTTTCTTTTGAAATTGGGCTCGTGGACTATTTTTGACAATTTATGAAACTTGGGATCAAACCGCAATTTTGCAAAATTGATATGTTTTTCATCCGATTTTGATATTTTTGAATTTGAAACACATAAAACACTGATTTGTGATATTTTGATCATTTTGATGTGTTTCTGAGTATTTTCAGATGATTTTGCAGTTTATTTTGTATAAAAATGATGAGTATTTACACACTCATCATAGTATTTCAAAATAGGATCAATTCTCTTGTACTCGTGCTTTATCAATGTAATCCTATTTCCCTCATGAAATAAAAACATCTTACATTTGATATCTTAGTGTTAGAACCCCTTTTAAACTAACCTTGGAATATAATGCATTGTCAAGATCATTGCATACCTTTAGTAAAGGTTATGCTGAGCAGATGGACGGATCCCAAAGTTTGTGCTAGACGGATCCCTACACTTAGGGAACCGTGGGATCCGACAAACAGAAAATGCAATTGCAAGTATTATATTTCAAACATATCCTTAGAACACCTCACACTAAGCTAAACTTAGTGTCTTAAGGAAAATTAAGTCCTTATCAAGATAGGTAGATCCTTCCTACTCACACATAACTCACCTAGATCACACTCTAAGAAGCTTGTAGATCTATCGTTTCATTCTTAATCCATTACTCTTCCGCTCTTAAACTCACACTTCATTTTTCACTTGATCCCTCACTTCTTGTCTTAGAAATCTTTTCGATTATGGCAAAATTGATCATAAATCATCCCTACCTTAAAATTGATCAAAGTTGATCAAACTATAGTTTTCCCATCCCAAAGCTTCTAGGATATTTTCCAAAACACTATCCTAAATCACAAACTGATCTCTAGGATCATTTAGCTTCAATTGACACTCTCATCTTTAGTGTCATCCTTGCTCATCCATTGGCACTCATGAAAGTTCCAAATCCTTCCATAAAAGACAATCATTAGCTACATCACTCATTACCTTCAAGTACTTAAGCACCCCTTCATTTAAGACACTTAGGAGGACTGAAACACTCAAGATGATATAGATCTTAGATCTTAGAAACATCATTTCCACTCTTTCATAGTTGTTGATAGCTGGATCCCTAGGATTAGCCTAGACGGATCCTACGATGAGGGCAAGTGGGATCCGGATGACTGTTTATGTCAAATCTTGCTAAAACAATCATTTCAACTCATCTTTCTAACTCAAACACTCAATCTCATCTTAAATGAGTTCCTAGATCAGTACAAACTCTGAAGTTGACTCTTGTGCATGTTAATCATCACATTCCAATGAATCTTAGTGGCTTAAGGCTTAAATGCACTTGCCAAATCTCTTGGTTTATAAACCACTTTGTTAGGACTTCCATGGTCATCACATTCATCCTAACTTTCAGCACTTTAGAAACCCTTACAAACCTCTTGAAGTCATCTCATCATGAGGAAAACTCCAAGTAGTGACCTATCCACCAAAGAACCACCCATGAAAAAGGCTCGTGTTATACACGAAATCTATTCAATCGAATCATCTCCGGTCAAGCCAGCCAATGATAGGATCTTTCCTCAACCAATCAAACCAATTCCTAAAAGGATAGTACCCACAAAACTACTTATGCCAAACACCACCATACCTCCTAGGCCAAATAATATCATCTCCACTAAACCATCACCGATGGTTCCTAGAGCTATTTCATTTACATCTCCACTATCATCACTACACCTCTACAATTTAGAGGATTTGCCTCCTAGGCCGTCTCATCCGCCTCCGCCGACAACATTCTCCTCATTGGGAGGAATAATGGTACAAAATCAAGGTATTGAGTCAACAGTTGCTCCGGCTTCCTTTTCGCCGTTTCCATCATATAATCCCATTTGGATTATAAGAAATCATCAAAGTCAACCACCCGACCATATGGAAGTTGACACTTCTTTACCACCACCATCATTCTTGGTCGAGCCATTCTCAAATGCGCCTCCACCAATCCCTTCATCGTTTGAAGCTCCACAAGCCGCTTCACTTGATCCTTCGCATCAAGCCATTTCATTTCTTCCACCACCACTACCTAGCCATGACAAAGATTGCTATCATTGTCAACATGTTGAAAGTTTGATACATGAAGTACGAGAAGACCAACGTTCATGTTCTATCATCTCCTCGAGCGTTTCGATGAGATTAAACCTAAACAAAACTTGAGCTAGAAGATTTTAGTGGTGTCCTAGCATCAGCGATAGTTGGTCTAGAAATTCCTAGTCATGTATTTTCTTATTTTCTTAGTTTTAGAGTCATGTATATCATAACTCTAGTTTTATTAAATGAAATTACATGCTACTTGTTATATTTCTAAGCATATGATTACTTTGTATTCATATCTCATTTTTGTGATAACATTACTTGTTATATCACCTTCTTTGAAATTAATCATCGACTAATACGGATCCCTCGAATTGTCTAGACGGATCCCTACTAGGAGGGAAAGTGGGATCCGTGAGACAGAAAACTATTTTCTACTAACTTGGACCACATTTGCAGGAAATTGTGAATTATACTTGTTTTCTAACCTTTGTTTTGTAGTTATTCAATTTACACATGAAGACTTTGACATCCTAAAGCTAGGGGGAGCTTTATGTCAAAGCGATACATTGCAAATTACTTGCAATATTAGGTTTACATTTCGTGACATCCCCTTGCAAAATAGCAATCATCAAGGGGGACCACATTCGTCACTTAGACGAAATCTTTTGCAAACTTACTTGCAAACAAACTAGATTAGTATCACTTTCTTGACGCCCTTACATAGGGATGGACTCGTCAAGGGAGTAAAGACGAGATCCTTTCCGTTACTTGCTCTCTATTTCTTTTATTTATTTCACATGTTTTCTTAAAAACAATGTGTTGCTTTCTTCGAAGCTCTTTTGTTTCGACAAAAGGGAGAAGAAAGTAAAACTCCAAATTCAAACTTTTACGAAATTTAGCTTTTCCGTAAAATAATTTTATGTTTTGTCATCAACAAAAAGGGGGAGATTGTTAATACAAATAAGCCGTAAAAACGTTTATTTATATTTTACGATCTTCTAATGTTTTGACGATAACAAACATAAAATCATTTTAACGAAACAAATAAAATACGTAAATGTTTTGAACTAATAGTTTCTAGCATATTCACATTTTCACATAAAACACAAAAACATGTATAATTGATTTTATGATTAAATATTACATATGTACAACAACTAGTGTTTACATATTTGGGTAAAATATACACATAACTAGTATGTAGTATATTGGGTAATATAAATTGGTAGAAACTTAAGTATCATAACCCATTGGGCAAATACATTGAATGTAGTTGGGTACAACCCAAAGCCCATGACCCATGGAGCTTGACCCATAACCCATTGCATGACATCATGCTTATATCATACATGGATAATATCCATAACCCATGGATCAACCCATACCCAGTGACTAAGTGCATTGCACTCAAGAGATACATTGTATCTAGCCAAAGATCCATGGTTCAACCCATGACCCATGACCCATAACCAAAATACCCATGGGTAAAGGGAGGCGTCACGGATCCCTAGCTTAACGCTAGACGGATCCCTTGTGGAAGGATCCGTGGGATCGAGGAACGATGAGAGTTTTTCTTCTATAAATAGTGAGCCATTTCTTCATTGTTTCTCACCCTTTCTAACACCTGTTAATACAAATAAGTCAGTAAAAGCGTTTATTTATATTTTACGATCTTCTAATGTTTTGTCGATAACAAAAGTAAAATCATATTAACGAAACAAATAAAATACGTAAAAGGTTTGAACTAATAGTTTTATAACACACTTACGTTTTCACATAAAACACTATAACAAGATTAAGTGATTTTATATACATATGTACAACAACTAGTGTTTACATATTGGCTTAACAAGTTTAAGTAATTCTATGAGTTAGATACATATGTACAACAACTAGTGTTTACATATTGGGTTAATACATACTTATATTAAATATACTAAAATGGGTAAAAACAAGTATATACTAAAATGGGTAAAAGCAAGTATATACTAAATAGATAAAAACTAGCAAATGGTTTTGACCCATAACCCATGGTTTTATATATAGCACTTACACAAGTTCAATGTATCCTTAAGGTACATTGTATCTAGATTGAAAACCATGGATCAACCCAGAACCCATGACCCATGACCCATAACCCAAAATACCCATGGGCAAAGAGGAGGCGGACCACGGATCCCTAGCTTTGTGCTAGCCGGATCCCAGTGGAAGGATCCGTGGGATCCGGGAAGCGATGGGTTTTCCTCTATAAATAGTGAGCCATTTCTTCATTATATCTCACCCCTCTTCAACATACTTTCTCCCCTGAGTTAAATCTCACTAACCTTATATCCAAGAGATCTATGTTTGTAGTTTTGTTTTTGTGTGATCTTTTAGGTTCCTCTTAAAGGGAAGATCACCACCTTTGAAGTCGAGCAAGCTCAAGTCCATGAGTTGCCAAGCTTCCTCATCATCAAGGCTATTGAAGTCCTCTTGTTGATGATCCCTTTCTTTCTTCAAAGAAGCGTAGTGGTAAAGACATTAGTGAAAGATGTCTCAAGTGTCAAGACGAAGATATTAGTGAAGGGTATCTATCGTCTATAGGATAAGCACTTGTGGTAGGTGCTTAGAAGTCAAGACAAGAAGCATTAGTGAAAGGTGCTTAGAAGTGAAGACACAAGACATTAGTGAAAAGTGTCTTGTAGATCTAATCAAAGACATTAGTGAAAGGTGTCTTGTAGATCTAATCAAAGGCATTAGTGAAGGTGCCTTAGATGTACATTTGATATGGTGTGTTTCGATGTACTAGATAGACTAGCATTAGATCCAAGGATATTGATGTCCTTGATGATGTTGTAAAGGAGTAGATCTCCTTTGGGATTAGTCGTTGGTGTAGTGTGGTAGTAGTTCCTCCATTGCAATGGAACTAGGTGCTTAGCCTAGTACCTAATAAAGGGTAGGCGACGTTGTGAAGGTGTAGTTCACCTAAGGTGTGAAAGAACTCGGTGGTTAGCCTAGCACCGTATAAAGGGTAGGCGACGTTGTGTTAGGTGTGGTTCGCCTTGGTGTGAAAGAACTCGGTATTTAGCTTTGTCTGGGAAAAAGATTAAGCGGCGTTGTGAAGGCTTCTCCGCCATAAGGAGATTGGTGTAGTGATTACAAACTCTCGATTAGGTGACTCGGGAGTCGAGTAGGGCAAGGAAGGTGTCCTTGTAGCCGAACTGATGAGTGTGTAAATACTCATCATTTCAGTCAATATAAGCGCAAAATCATCGAAAACACTCGAAACACATCAAAATGATCAAAATATCACAAATCGTGTTTTATGTGTTTTAAATGCAAAATATCAAAATCGGATGAAAAACATATCAAATTTGCAAAATTGCGTTTAGTCCCCAAGTTTCAAAAGTTGTCAAAAATAGTCCACGAGTCAAAATTTCAAAGAAAAATCATCAAAGGTCCTTTTTAAATCATAACTTGTCAAATTTGGTCCTTTGGTGAAAAATGTAAAAGTTTTGAGAAAATTACAAATTGGTCCTTCAAGTTTGCAAATTGGCGAAATGGTCCCCTGGAAAAATTGAAAATGGCAACTTTGGTCCTTGTAATATCAACACTTGTCAATTTCAGTCCATAAAACACCTTTGCAAAATTACAATTGGTCCCTTGGTTTTGTTGGAATTGCATAAATGGTCCTTGTGTTGTTAACTATCCAAATGGACCCTTTTATTACCTTGGGCCCAAACCCAATCCAACCCCGCCCAATACCTTTACCCGGTTTAAACCGAAACAAACCCCCTTTGTTATTAAAATCCGGTCAAACCATTTGACCCACTCATTTCCTCTCTCCTCACATGACACCATACCATCATTTCCCTCCTGCAAACTTTTCGCTAACACTCCACTCCACCATCATCACCACCCCCCTCCAAACACAAGAGGCCAAGAAAACATTAAATGCACTCTTGTACCTAACACTCAAGCCTTAGTTGTTAAAACCAAAATTGGCGCCAAATCCATTTAAGCGGCCAAGATTTCCAAAGTGATCCAATGGTCACTTTTATTGGTGGGAACTATTCATAGAGGAGAGAGAAGGAGCTTGGAATGTATAAAAGCCAAGAGAAGCATCAAGGAAGGAGTTAGTTTTATTTTTCTAGCAATAAATGTCGTCTCATAATTTCTTAGTCTAAATTAGATTGATAGTTGTATTTTTAAGCTTCATTGTACTCAAGTAAACCTTCTAAGTGTATCTCAACTTTATTTAAGCATAAATTGCAAGTTCATGTTCAATTTCCATATTTCATATCCATTGTTGAAATTTCCACTCTTGAAATCCTATGTCAACAATCTTAGTCACTTGTGTTTAAGCTCAAACAAGCTCATTCAAGCTTGTTTAAGCTTTCCATAAGCTCACATTGAACTTTCATTCACTTTTAAACCTTGGTCAACAAAAGTCAACACGGGTGAAAATTGATGCGAGAAGGAAATGGGTTGATTCGATGGAGAATGGGTTGAAATGGAAGCTTATTGAATTGGGTTTAATAATAGTGATTTGGGTTGGTATTGATAGGTTAGGGGTTGTTAGGCTAGTGGTTCCTTGTTTCTTCACTTGGCAAGCCATAGTGGCTAGGCATGTTTGTAAGTCTCATATCATTTCGATCATTAAATTTGTATTTGAATCATTCATTAGTTGTTATTATCACTTGTTTGATTGATGTTTGATGTTTGTTTAGTTTAATTTGCTCATAATCTATTTCTAGTTCTCATTACAGTAGCATAAATAGTGTTTGGTTTAGCTGATATTAGTGTGCTAGAGGATAGTAGATCTGTGGTTAGTGTTTGATACTTGCTGAAATAGGTTATTGGAAGTCATTTGAGGTCTTGTTGATTGCAGTTTAGATCAAATAGTCAAATCAAGCTTGAATCTGATCTAGCTTCTGATTCTGTCAAAATCAGTTGGTTTCATTAGTTACAATTTGGTTCAAAATTGCTAGATCTAGCTTTTGATTATCATCGGTGGTCTTAAAACATCTTAATCGGTTCATTAGATTGGATCAAAACTCGGTTTGGTCAAAGTTTATGAGTATTCTTCAAATAGTCAAAATCATCAAATAACATTTTCAACAAACTTTGTGCATCAAATTTCTAATTCATTTCGTGATTCGATGTTTGAAACTTTGGATATTAAAACTTCAACTGGTCTCATTTTGATAATCACTTTTTGTGAAATCTGGTTTGGTCATTTTAAGCTTCAAATAAGCTAGTACTTTAGCTCATATTCGCCTGTTCACACATGAGTGTGAATCGGGCAATCTTTCATTGGTTGCATCAAGTTCATTTCTAGGAGTTAGGACTTGAGATTTGGCACAATCATAGTTGGCGGTGCTTTATAGGATTGCATAAGTAGTTTTTGGTTTGAGCTTATTAGATGAGCGATGTATAAGCTTCAAGCAGTGGGGTGACCATTGTTACAGTTAAATAAGCGATTGGCTTAATTGTGCGATCCGAGCTTAGAACTTGTTAGGAGTAGGTGTAATCAGTTGAAATTAGCTTATTATAGTAGATTTTAGCTTAAGACCTTTGTTTGGTTTCTTAACTAGCTTATTTGCTTATTTTAGTAGCTTATTCTAGTTGCATTTGCACTACATCTTTTAATCTCTACACATAACCTGCTTGTTTTTCATTTTCATAGATTCTTAATATCATTTTAGATTTTTCCTGAAAATTTCATAATTTTTGGTCTTTATTTACTATTTTTCTCATTTTAAAATAGATTTTAATCACTTTTAAATAGCATTTAATACAAAAAATTCAGAAAAGGTTCAAAAAAATAATTTTTCAATTTTATTAAGTTTAGATAAATATAAAAAGTGAAAAAAGTAATTTTCCATATTTTTCATAGTTTATTTGGTAATTTTTAGTAATTTAATTAGTTTTTAATAGTTTAAAATTCATAAAAATAGAAAATAATCGAAAAATACAAAAATAGTTTTGAAAATTCTAGTTTGATATTTTAGACTTTTTCATTTCATAATTTTATTTTTCTAGCTTTATTTCCTAATTTCTTGTATTTTAGGTAATTATTAA
Source organism: Chrysanthemum lavandulifolium (assembly GCA_022545495.1). NCBI lineage: Eukaryota > Viridiplantae > Streptophyta > Magnoliopsida > Asterales > Asteraceae > Chrysanthemum > Chrysanthemum lavandulifolium. The sequence goes on along the minus strand of CM040243.1, from coordinate 208,209,893 downwards.
ATAGTTAAAATAGTTTTAATTAATAATAATTAGATAATTAGTGATAAAAATAGTTTTCTTTTTCTAAAAGTTTCTTTTATCATTAGGATTGTAAAATATCATTTTCATATTTTTAGGGTTAATATTGTGTAAGTTTCACGTTTTTAATTTGTACGTCGCGTAGATTTTAAATTCGGTTTATAAAAACATAAAACAAAAACATCATTTTAATTATAGTGATAGCGTTTATTTAATAGATTTTATCTTTTAATTTTCTTTAATTTGCATTTAAGCCATTGTAATTTGTTGGCTTTTCCGTAGTTATAATCATAACCAAATCCTTTTTCTATTCAAACTCCTCGATCATTAAACGTTTGATAAATCATTGCATAGCTCATTGGGACATAACGACCGGGAGACCCTATACTCCTCGGATCTTCATTGCATTTCGTGCTTAAGTTTACATTTTAAGTTTCTTGCTTGCGTGAGAAAACTTGACGGTTTCTTGCAGATCAAATTTTAAGCGCCATGCTTGGGGTGTGCTATTTGTCTTACGTCTAGCAGATTAGTTGTTTGAATACTCACTCATTTGTTTATATCATCCATCTCATATATATATATATATATCCATATTTTCTTCTAAAAATCCAAAAACCAAAACATCCAAAAGCGTATAAAACACAAAAATATTTTTCCTTTTGTTTCTATATATGTATCAAATAATAAAAATACAAAAGATTCGTCGTTTTCTTAATAATAACAACTTAAAAGATTACCACGCAAACCAAGGCGGTGCACTACCTAGCTGGGGTGCGACCATAATAAGTTCCCGAACTAAAGATTTAAAACTTGCCTTTGTGTCCTTGTGATTGGTGTACCTTTTCAAAAAGCCATTCATCTTGGATTATTGGTTAAGTTCTTTGTTGTTTTGCCTCGATTTTGTGTTAATTGATTTTGTTGTGATATCGACGTTTGAACGAGAAAACCCATAAAGATTCTCCTCACCCCATTTTTATAAAACGTCTTCATAATTCTCATTCTCATCGAAAGATTTTCATAATTCCATTTCTCTTCTTAACTCGAGATCCCTTAGAGTTATCTCTAGTGCATGCTTTTCGTTCTTCTAGATCATTGAGTCCTTGCGTGATCTAGCGAAATTCAAGAAGGCGTTCTCGTGGGCGTCTTGCCCAAATAGTCGAACCGAGATTCGTACTATTTCAAGCAACACCATGGCGACGAGCGTACTATGGCGGAAATGCTCCAAGCACCCACCGAGGGTTATGGAGATGCCATCGTTTTACCGTTATCAACTCGATCACTTGAATTGAAGACACATTTGATCAACTTGTGTCTACAAATCAATTCCGCTGGTGCGATCGAGAAGACCCGTATGCACACATCCGTTGGTTTAACAAGTTAACCTCAACTATCAATTTCAAGGATGTGCCACAAAAGTGATCAAGTTGATGCTATTTCCATTCTCTCTTGAGGGACGGCCGGTTTGGTGGAAAAAGAACCCCTCGATCTATCGAAACTTGGGAGGATCTTGTTCAAAAGTTTGTGAATTATTTCTTTCCTCCATCAAAGGCGACTAATCTTAAAATGAAATTTCGGATTTCGTCAAAATTTCGATGAAAATTTTGGAGAGGCATGGGAGAGATTCAAAGATCTCCTCGAAATGCCCCATCATGAATTCACGAGCTTCAACAAGTCAATATCTTTTACAATGGGTTGAGCGGTAATGATCAAGATTCCTTGAATGCAGCGCGGTAGCAATATCTTGAATCGTAAACCTAAAGATGTGATTGAGATTTGCGAGCAAAATCAAAGTTCCTATTTCTGCAACAAAGTCAATGTTCGAACACTCGCTTCTTCATCCGGTAACTCTTCCGAGTTAGCCGCTCGTTAACCGCTCTAACGGACATCATCCATTGTATGATAAAGAGGTAAAGGAAATCAAAAGCGAAATTCATAAGCTGAACCGATCAAAGCCGTAAACAAGGTGTGTGAAACTTGTAGTGGTCCACACGCGTATTATGATTGTCAAGCAACCGATGCTTCCTTTTACCAAGCTCCGTAGCCGGTAAACCACAATCAATACCGACCACGGTGATCCTCACTACCGTGCACCTAGCGGTATGACACCACCGGTTTTCCTCCGTGCAAAACCATGGCAATCGAATCGCTTTGTTCGAATCAAGGACAAAATTTCAATAACTCTCCAAATTTCAATCAAAACCGGAACAATTTCAACCAACCTCAACCATATCAAGCTCCTAATCATCAAAGTTATCAACAACCTCCTCAAGCTCCCATGCCAAATGACTTCATGAAAATGACCGAGTCAAACATGCGTTCTATGCAAACTCGGATCAATAACATGAGAGTTGAGCTTAAAAGGAAATTGATACCACAATGTCTCGGCGAGACAAATGAGTTAAAGAATATGATGAGCGGTTTCATGAACATGAATATGAACAAAGCTTCGCCATCTTACGGAGGACTCCCGAGCAATACTATTCCCAATCCAAATGCCGAGTTGAAAGCCGTCACCACTCGTAGTGGTAAGGCGCACAATGGACCTAAGACTCCAATGCCCCTCCTCCGTGGCATTTAGTCAAGTTACCAAGGAGACAACGGACAAGGTGCATTATTCAAGCCCACGAAGTACCAGACACGTCCCACCTTCGGTAGTCAAGCTTTAAGTCCGGAACCCGATGTTCGAAGAAAAATCTTGAGCGAAAACACTTCCATCCCGGCTCAAAAGTCTAGTCGACTTCCTTACCCATCAAGAATGAATGATGAGAAGCTCAAAGACAAAACAAAGAGCAAATGGAAAAATTTTCCAAATCTTCAATGAGCTTCACTTTGATATAAGCTTCGTTGATGCTCTCGTTCTAATGCCTAAATTTGCATCCACGCTTAAAGGCTTACTCACCAACAAAGATAAGCTATCGAGATGGCTAAAACTCCTCTAAATGAGCAATGCTCGTGACCATTCTTAATAAGCTTCGAAAAGCTTGAAGACCACGGCGGTTTTAATCCGTGTGATTTCTTGGGGATGTTTCAATGCTCCGCCTTGGCGATCTTGGCGCTAGCATTAACCTCATGCCACTCTCGGTATGGAAAAGCATCTCTTCACGAACTTTCATCCACTCGTATGACACTCGAGCTAGCGGATCGTCAGTAACTCGTCCACTTGGGATAGCCGAGGATGTCGTGATGAAAGTGGGAAAGTTTCACTTTCATCCGACTTTGTTGTAGTAGACTTGATGCGGATCCTAGAGTTCCCTCATCTTGGGAGAGCTTTCTTAAGAGCAGTCGTGCTCGATTGATGTGTTTCTTTGAAGAGTTGACCATACGGGTTGACAACGAAGAGCTCACGTTAAATATCAACGAACTCCAAACCTCTGTACAAGCAGTGTTGCCACAATTGATCAAAGATCGAAGAATCAATGCAACACTCTCAAATTTCACGGTTAAGAGTGTTCACCAAAAGCGTCTTGAGCTCAAAGCTTTGAAAATTACCTGGTTCAAACAAATGGTTTGAAAGTTGTACCGGGGAAGTCAAGAGTGTTCTTGATGATGACGATGATCTAGAATCGGAGACTTCATCGGAAGTGGTGGAAGCTGCTAGCTCTAAGAGCACACCACTTGTCCCACCTCCGGCATCGGTTTGTCGCATCGAGATTGTTAAGTCGTGGATGAAACCAAACTCTCTTGATTTCATCGAGTTGGATGATGATGTTTGTGATCCAATGGGAGACATTCTTCCCATTGATGAATTGCTCAAAATGATCCATCATCTTCTAGTCTTATTCCGACTCTTCCATCCTTCTCTCACTCCTCGATGAGGAAGATGACAACTTTGGAATGAAGTCGATGCATTTCTTAGTGATGAGTCAATTCCAACGGAATTGATAACACTTACCTTGATCGGAGGAGACATCCTTTTACGGAAAGTTTGTTGATTGAAGAACCATTTCCACCCTCCTCCCGGACATCTTCTTGACAATCACCATCTAAGCTTCAAGTTTAAGCTTAAAGATGTCAAAGCGGTGATTTGCTTTCTCTGTTGAGGAATGGACTTGCATTCTCATGTACGTCTTTATTCCATTCTTCACGGATGGTGTGGTTGCTCTTTCCTTTTCTCTTTCGGGAATGAGGACACCATCTTTGACCCCGTATCATCCCTTATAGTTTCTACTATTAACAATACCGCGGTTATATCTCATCGGTGTGGAACTTTCGATGTTCATATGTTTATTAACATTGTGAGCGAAAGTCCGATCGAGATTGGTTTTCCACGTTACTTTCCCATGAACAAATGAATTGGGGTCGAGTCAAGCTAGCGACTCGGGAATCAAAAACGATAGCATGCAATATGGGTTTTCACCCATATTTACGTCTTCTCACCTCTTTCTACCACCCTAGTGTGGGGGTTGCCCATGTTCAAAAAAAAAAAAAAAAAAAAAAAAAATCTTCTTTCTAAATAATGGCGTAGTATTTCCCTTTTCGTTCTTTGTTTCGGCATAACCGCGGTACTTTGAATATTGAGGGCAATATTCATTTCTAAGTGTGGGGAATTCTCACGAATTTTATCATATAATTATACCAATTCCCGTTTTGGCCAAAATTTTTTTTTTTGGAGTAAGTGTTTTACACTTTCTCATTTGGTTATCGATCCGCCATGTACGTAAGACAAAAGGATTAGCTAATCCAGAGCAAGCGGCTCTTGGTAAAGATTTCTCAAATCCGTTTATATGGCTTGCAATTTGCCCAAAATTGTATGGTATTCAACTCACCATATCCTAAAAAGTGAAGAGTTGGCTAGCCGCAAGATTATGGCTTGTGGTAAAGGCGATGGAAAAACCATAATTGGTAATCGACTCACCAAAGATAATATTGATAATTTATCTAAGAGTTGGCTAGTCCGAGCAAGCGGCGGCACGGTAAAGACAAAATCAAATCCGTTGAAAGGCGGTGGTTTGCTCAAAATCACATGGTTATCGGTGTACCATGGTTCTTACTTGAACCGAAACATTTGGCTACTCGAGTAATGGCTTTTGGTAAAGAGATTAAAATCCATTATGTTTTCTCAAATCATTGCTAGGGACTAGCAATATCTCGATGTGGGGATTGATGAGTGTGTAAATACTCATCATTTTTGTCAAAATAAAGCGCAAAATCATCGAAAACACTCGAAACACATCAAAATGATCAAAATATCACAAATCGGTGTTTTATGTGTTTTAAATGCAAAATATCAAAATCGGATGAAAAACATATCAAATTTGCAAAATTGCGGTTTAGTCCCCAAGTTTCAAAAGTTGTCAAAAATAGTCCACGAGTCAAAATTTCAAAGAAAAATCATCAAAGGTCCTTTTAAATCATAACTTGTCAAATTTGGTCCTTTGGTGAAAAATGTAAAAGTTTTGAGAAAATTACAAATTGGTCCTTCAAGTTTGCAAATTGGCGAAATGGTCCCCTGGAAAAATTGAAAATGGCAACTTTGGTCCTTGTAATATCAACACTTGTCAATTTCAGTCCATAAAACATCTTTGCAAAATTACGAATTGGTCCCTTGATTTTGTTGGAATTGCATAAATGGTCCTTGTGTTGTTAACTATCCAAATGGACCCTTTTTATTACCTTTGGCCCAGTCAAATTACCAAATCCAACCCCCGCCCAATACTTTTACCGGTCACTAACCCGAAACAAACCCCTTTGTTATTAAAACCGGTCAAACCATTTGACCCACTCTTTCCTCTCTCCTCACATGACACCAACACCATCATCAACACTTCCAAACTTTCGCTAACACTCCACCTCAACCATCATCACTATCCCCCCTCCAAACACAAGAGGCCAAGAAAACATTAAATGCACTCTTGTACCTAACACTGCCTCCTTAGCGGTTAAAACCAAAATTGGCGCCAAATCCATTTAAGCGGCCAAGATGTAATTTGAGTGATCCAATGGTCACTTTTGTGAGTGGGAACTATTCATAGAGGTGAGAGAAGGAGCTTTGGATGTATAAAAAGCCAAGGGAAGCATCAAGGAAGGAGTTAGTTTTAGTTTTTCTAGCAATAAATGTCGTCTCATAATTTCTTAGTCTAAATTAGATTGATAGTTGTATTTTCAAGTTTCATTGTACTCAAGTAAACCTTCTAAGTGTATCTCAACTTTATTTAAGCATAAATTCAAGTTCATGTTCAATTTCCATATTTCATATCCATTGTTGAAATTTCCACTCTTGAAATCCTATGTCAACAATCTTAGTCACTTGTGTTTAAGCTCAGGCAAGCTCATTCAAACTTGTTTAAGCTTTCCATAAGCTCACATTGAACTTTCATTCACTTTTAAACCTTGGTCAACAAAAGTCAACACGGGTGAAAATTGAGCGAAAGGAAATGGGTTGATTGAGGCGGAGAATGGGTTGAAATGGGCTTATTGAATTGGGTTTAATAATAGTGATTTGGGTTGGTATTGATAGGTTAGGGGTTGTTAGGCTAGTGGTTCCTTGTTTCTTCACTTGGCAAGCCATAGTGGCTAGGCATGTTTGTAAGTCTCATATCTGTTTCTGATCATTAAGTTTGTATTTGAATCTGTTCATTAGTTGTTATTGTCACTGTTTGATTGAGGTTTGATGTTTGTTTAGTTTAATTTGCTCATAATCTATTTCTAGTTCTCATTACAGTAGCATAAATAGTGTTTGGTTTAGGCGATATTAGTGTGCTAGAGGATAGTAGATCGTGGTTAGTGTTTGATACTTCTTTAAATAGGTTATTGGAAGTCATTTGAGGTCTTGTTGATTGCGGTTTAGATCAAATAGTCAAATCAAGCTTGAATCGATCTAGCTTCATTTCTGTCAAAATCGGTTGGTTTCATTAGTTTGCAATTTGGTTCAAAATTGCTAGATCTAGCTTTTGATTATCATCATTGGTCTTAAAACATCTTAATCGGTCCATTAGATTAGATCAAAACTCGGTTTGGTCAAAGTTTATGAGTATTCTTCAAATAGTCAAAATCATCAAATAACATTTTCAACAAACTTTGTGCATCAAATTTCTAATTCATTTCTGTGATTCAGTGTTTGAAACTTTGGATATTAAAACTTCAACTGGTCTCATTTTGATAACTGCTTTTGGTGAAATCTGGTTTGGTCATTTTAAGGTTCTAATAAGCTAGTACTTTAGCTCATAACTGCCCTGTTCACACATGAGTGTGAATCAGGCAATCTTTCATTGGTTGCATCAAGTTCATTTCTAGGAGTTAGGACTTGAGATTTGGCACAATCATAGTTGGCCAGGTGCTTTATAGGACTGCATAAGTAGTTTTTGGTTTGAGCTTTTTTATAAGCTGGTGTATAAGCTTGAACAGTAGGGGTGATTCACTGTTCTAGCTAAATAAGCAGTTGGCTTAATTGTCTGATCTGAGGTTAGAACTTGTTAGGAGTAGGTGTTTTCAGTTGAAACTAGCTTATTATAGTAGATTTTAGCTTAAGACTTTGTTTGGTTTCATAACTAGCTTATTTGCTTATCTTAGTAGCTTATTTAGTTGCATTTGCACTACATCTTTTAATCTCTACACATAACCTGCTAGTTTTTCATTTTTTATAGATTCTTAATATCATTTTAGATTTTTCCTGAAAATTTCATAATTTTTGGTCTTTATTTACTATTTTTCTCATTTTAAAATAGATTTTAATCACTTTTAAATAGCATTTAATACAAAAAATTCAGAAAAGGTTCAAAAAAATAATTTTTCAATTTTATTAAGTTTAGATAAATATAAAAAGTGAAAAAAGTAATTTTCCATATTTTTCATAGTTTATTTGGTAATTTTAGTAATTTAATTAGTTTTAATAGTTTAAAATTCATAAAAATAGAAAATAATCGAAAAATACAAAAATAGTTTTGAAAATTCTAGTTTGATATTTTAGACTTTTTCATTTCATAATTTTATTTTTCTAGCTTTATTTCCTAATTTCTTGTATTTTAGGTAATTATTAAATAGTTAAAATAGTTTTAATTAATAATAATTAGATAATTAGTGATAAAAATAGTTTTCTTTTTCTAAAAGTTTCTTTTATCATTAGGATTGTAAAATATCATTTTCATATTTTTAGGGTTAATATTGTGTAAGTTTCACGTTTTTAATTTGTCGTCGCGTAGATTTTAATTTCGGTTTATAAAAACATAAAAACAAAAACATCATTTTAATTATAGTGATAGCGTTTATTTAATAGATTTTATCTTTTAATTTTCTTTAATTTGCATTTAAGCCATTGTAATTTGTTGGCTTTTTCCGTAGTTATAATCATAATCAAATCCTTTTTCTATTCAAACTCCTCGATCACTGTCGTTTGATAAATCATTGCATAGCTCATTGGGACATAACGACCGGGAAACCCTATACTCCTCGGATCTTCATTGCATACGTGCTTAAGTTGTTTAATTTCCACAATTGGCATCGAGCTTCGTTACCAAGTTTCTTGAAGTATATTGTACTTTAAAAACTTGATACGATCCATAGTTAATTGAAAACTACAAAGAAGGTTTTTCATAAAACAAACACCATGTTTTTCAAAACTATATGTTTGGATGTTGAGATGATAACAACATTTTTTATATATATATTTTTATTGCACTAATCTTTCTTGTGATATTGATTAGTCAAAGCTCATACCCACCAAGCTTTAGGAGTTGCTTGGTAACAAGAATACCTTCCTTAAGAAGGTATCTTAGACGCAAAAGAGCGGGAATCGTCTAAGTGACATTTGTCATTTGTAAAAGACATTCCTAAGTGCATTCGAGGTATGACTTTCTACTTATATCTAAATGATACTTGTTTAGTATATAAGTGTTATTTGCTAGGCTTTTATTTGAGTAGATTTTTGTGTTTACACATGATTTACATGTAACTTCGTTAGGAAGCTTGTTTCTCACATACGTGTTATTTTTCTCGTCTATAGTCATAGTATGAAGAGCTTATGCTTTATTTCTTCTAATAAAACAAAACACGAATTTCAAAACTTCCTCCTTCCCTATTAATAAACCCACTCGACGCCCACTTTTCAACCTCACCTTTTCAAATTTTCCAATTTCAAAATTTCCTCTCATTCAAAACTTCATCTTCTTCCTCATTCCATCTCTTCCTAAACCAAGAAGATCCGTCGTCAACATGGTTTACATCGCTTTTCGTGCTCATCGCCCTAACACTCATCGCACTTGTGTTCCCTATGATGAAGTTCACATACGGAGACATTTACTTTGTGTTGTTAATCTATATTGGGGTCATTTACCCAATCCTTTGTATCATCCTTAGCATTGAAATGCAATATTATTAATTATCTATGCTATCTAGGATGTTTGTGTTATTATGTGTGTTTCATTTCTTTTGATCTATATGTGTTATATTCTTTCGTGATACATTAGATGTCATGTATGCATGCTAAAAGAAAATGTAGGATAAAACATACTTCATGGTACAATAACAGTAAAACCTATGTTTTTTATTAAAAGCGGTTACATTTACTGAGATCCACGGATCCCGGAAGTTACACTAGCGGATTCCTTTTGAAAAGGAACCGTGGGATCCGTCCCTCTTGAAAAGCAGTTTTCATGCAAGATTAAAATCACTATCTTTCTAAAAATAATAATCCACTAGAGCTTCAAAACCATGAGTCATCTAAATACTAATTGTTAATAGAATATCTAGTAAAACGTTAGATTATTATAGGTTGACCATAAACGTCTTCCTTATTAACCCATCACTTCTATAGGTTCAACTATGACGCATGAATACGAGTTTGATTTTTCACTCACTAGTGTCTACACCCCGAACATTTCCCTTGAGCCTAACACCTGGCAATCATGTCCGTGGGTTCAATAATCTCGAAAACCGTCACTTCCATGAAGGACGTATTGTAGACACCTCTCTACAATTCGAAGAAGGTATCAATACCTCCTTCCGAGCCATAGGACTAGAATGTCTTCTTGAAATTAACGAGAAGATATGTCCAAGGTTCATAATGGAATTCTTCCGTCAAGTGGAACTCGTTCGTAACGAGGATCGCTCTTTATCTCTTTGGTTTTATATCAAAAACCAAAAATTCACTTTAAGCCTTGGGCATTTTGCTCACATCCTCCGAATTCCAAACCATGGACAATGTGCCTTCACCGAAGATTGGTCTCTTGATTCTCTCTTCAATTTTCGTGAAGAAAATAGCCCATATTGTTCACACATACCCTCTCCGGAAGAATTAACACGCATGATATGCAAACCTCGACCATATTACTTCAATCCAAACATTATCCATACACGGGATATCCGAGAAGAGTATAAGCCTGCTGCTCTTATTCTACGTGAAAATGTTTGGAGTCTTAGGGGAAATCGAGATATTTTTCCCGCTTGTTGTGCTCACATGTTGTACTGTTTGCTAACACAACAACCATACAATCTCGCCTACTTCTTCGCAAGGCGAATTGCAAACCTTCAAGGCTCCAAGGACAAACTCATCCCTTATGGAATGTTCTTGGCACACCTCTATCACAATGTTATGCACTTCCATCCACAATTTCAAAGTCCGTTTATGCGTGCTTGTGAACAAGATGATGGAACCGCTAAACATATCTCTCATGAAGACTTTATTCATTCTTGATTCCACCAATACCCATCAAACACATAATGATCCTCCTAGCGAAGACACTCAAGGAACCTAGAATAGTCAAATAGGATCAATTCTACTCTACTCATTGGTTATCAATGTAATCCTATCTCTTTCATGAAATAAAACATCTTAGATTTGATATCCTAGTTTTAGAACTCCTTTAAACAAAACTTGGAATATAATGCATTGTCAAAGATCATTGCATACCTTTAGTAAAGGTTACATCTAGCGATAGACGGATCCCAAATGTTGTACTAAGCGGATCCTACATCTAGGGAATCGTGGGATCCTAAGAAATGAAAATGCAATTGCAAGCATTATATGTCAAACACATCCTTAGAACACCTCACACTAAGCTAAACATAGTGTCTTAAGATTGATTAAGACTTTATCAAGATATGTTGACCTTTCCTACACTTTCCAACTCACATAGATCACATTCTAAGACTTTGTTTGATCTACCATTTCAATCCATCACTCTTCCGCTCTCAAAACTCACACTTCATTCTTACTTGATCCCTCACAACTAGGTTAGAAATCCTTCGATTATGACAATATTGATCATTAATCAACCTCACCTCAAAATTGATCAAAGTTGATCAAATCCTAGTTTTTCCCATCTCATAACCATTAGGATATTTTCCAAAACATAATACTAAGACACAACCTGATCTCTAGGATCATTTAGTTTCATTTAACTTCAATTGACATCTTTAATGTCATCCTTGCTCATCCATTGGTACCTGTTGAAAGTTCCAAATCCTTCCATAAATAACAATCATTAGCTACACCACTCATTGCCTTCAAACACTTAAGCACCCTTCATTTAAAACACTTGGGAGAACCGAAACACTCAAGGTGATGTAGGTCTAGGATCTTAGAAACATCATTTCCACTCTTTCATAAAGCTGTTGAACGTCGGATCCCTAGAACTAGCCTAGGCGGATCCCTACGAGAAGGGAACCGTGGGATCCGGATGACGATCTATGACAAATCTTGGTAAAACAATCATTTCAACTCATCTTCCTAACTCAAACACTCCATCTCATCTTAAATGAGTTCCTAGAACAGCACAACCTCTGTAGTTGACTCTTGTGCATGCTAATCATCACATTCTAATGAATCTTAGTGGCTTAAGGCTTAAATGCACTTTCCAAATCTCTTGGTTTATAAACCACCTTGTTAGGATCTCCATAGTCATCACTCTTATCCTAACTTTCAGCTTTTGCAATCCCCTCAAATCATCTCATCATGAGAAAAACCCCAAGTAACAACCTATCCACCAAAGAACAACCCATCAAAAGGGCTCGTGTTGTACACGAAATCTCTTCAACCGAATCATCTCCGGTCAAACCAACAAACCTTCATCATCCAATCAAACCAATTCCTAGAAGGTTAGTACCCACAAAATTACCTATACCAAACACAACAATACCTCCTAGGCCAAACAATATCATTTCCACTAAACCATCACCTTTGATTCCTAGAGCTATCTCTTTACATCCCCAAAATCATCACTCACCTCTACAATTTAGAGGACTTGCCACCTAGGCCGTCTCATCCGCTTCACGACAACATTCTCCTCATTAGGAGGAACAATGATTCAAAATCAAGGTGTTGAGTCAACACTTGCTCCGGCTTCCTCTTCGCCGTTTCCATCATATAATCCCATTTGGATTATGAGAAATCATCAAAGTCAACCACCCGACCTTATGGAAGTTGACACATCTTTACCACCATCTTCATTCTTGATCGAACCATTCCTAAATGGACCTCCACCAATCCCTCCATCATTCGAGGCTCCTCAAACCACTTCAATTGATCCTTTGAATCAAGCCACTTCATTTCATCCACCACCACTACCTAGCCATGACAAAGATTGCTATCATTGTCAACATGCTGAAAGTTTGATACATGAAGTACGAGAAGACCAACGTTTCATGTTCTATCATCTCCTCGAGCGTTTGACGAGATTAAACCTAAACATAACTTGAGCTAGAAGATTATAGTGGTGTCTAAGCTTCAAGCGTTAGTTGGTCTAAGAAATTCCTAGTTATGTATTGTCTATTTTTTATTTTTGAGTCATGTATATCATAACTCTTGTTTTATTAAATGGAATTACATGCTACTTGTTATTTTGTTGAGCATATGATTACTTTGCTTTCATATCTCATTTATGTGATAACATTATTTGTTATTTCACCTTTCTTTGAATTTGATCGGTGACACGGATCCTCGAATAGTCTAGACGGATCCCTACTAGGAGGGAACCGGGATCCGTGAAGACAAGAAATTTTTTTACTAACTTGCATCACATTTGCAGGAAATTGTGAATTATACTTGCTTTCTAACCTTTGTTTTGTAGTATTTCAATTCACACATGAAGACTTTGACATCCTAAAGCTAGGGGAGCTTTATGTCAAAGCAATACATTGCAAATTACTTGCAATACTAGATTTACTTTTCATAACTTCCCATTGCAAAGTTGCAATCATCTAGGGAAGCAAACTTAGTTGCAAATGATCTAGATTATAATTACTTTCTTGGCGCCCTTACATAGGGATGGACTCGTCAAGGGGAGTAAGACGAGATCTATTCCGTTACTTACTCTTTATTTTTTCTTTCTTTCACATGTTTTCTTTAAAAACAATGTGTTGCTTTTCTTCAAACACTTTTGTTTCGACAAAAGGGAGAAGAAAGTAAAACTACAAATTCAAACGTTTACGAATTTTAGCTTTTCCTTAAAATAATTTTATGTTTTGTCATCAACAAAAAGGGGGAGATTGTTAATACAAATAAGCTGTAAAAACGTTTATTTATATTTTACGATCTTCTAATGTTTTGTCGATAACAAAAGTAAAATCATATTAACGAAACAAATAAAATACGTAAAAGGTTTGAACTAATAGTTTTATAACACACTTACGTTTTCACATAAAACACTATAACAAGATTAAGTGATTTTATATACATATGTACAACAACTAGTGTTTACATATTGGCTTAACAAGTTTAAGTAATTCTATGAGTTAGATACATATGTACAACAACTAGTGTTTACATATTGGGTTAATACATACTTATATTAAGTATACTAAAATGGGTAAAAACAAGTATATACTAAAATGGGTAAAAGCAAGTATATACTAAATAGATAAAAACTAGCAAATAGTTTTGACCCATAACCCATGGTTTTATATATACCACTTACATAAGTTCAATGTATCCTTAAGGTACATTGTATCTAGATTGAAAACCATGGATCAACCCATAACCCATGACCCATGACCCATAACCCAAAATACCCATGGGCAAAGAGGAGCGGACCACGGATCCGTAGCTTTGTGCTAGCCGGATCCCAAGTGGAAGGGATCCGTGGGATCCGGGGAAGCGATGAGGTTTTTCCTCTATAAATAGTGAGCCATTTATTCATTATATCTCACCCTCTTCAACATACTTTCTCCCCGAGTTAAATCTCACTAACCTTATATCCAAGAGATCTATGTTTGTAGTTTTGTTTTGTGTGATCTTTAGGTTCCTCTTAAAGGAAGATCACCACCTTTGAAGTCGAGCAAGCTCAAGTCCATGAGTTGCCAAGCTTCCTCATCATCAAGGATATTGAAGTCCTCTTGTTGATGATCCCTTTCTTTCTTCAAAGAAGCGTAGTGGTAAAGACATTAGTGAAAGATGTCTCAAGTGTCAAGACGAAGATATTAGTGAAGGGTATCTATCGTCTATAGGATAAGCACTTGTGGTAGGTGCTTAGAAGTCAAGACAAGAAGCATTAGTGAAAGGTGCTTAGAAGTGAAGACACAAGACATTAGTGAAAAGTGTCTTGTAGATCTAATCAAAGACATTAGTGAAAGGTGTCTTGTAGATCTAATCAAAGGCATTAGTGAAAGGTGCCTTAGATGTACATTCGATATGGTGTGTTTCGATGTACTAGATAGACTAGCATTAGATCCAAGGATATTGATGTCCTTGATGATGTTGTAAAGGAGTAGATCTCCTTTGGGATTAGTCGTTGGTGTAGTGTGGTAGTAGTTCCTCCATTGCAATCGAACTAGGTGCTTAGCCTAGTACCTAATAAAGGGTAGGCGGCGTTGTGAAGGTGTAGTTCACCTAAGGTGTGAAAGAACTCGGTGGTTAGCCTAGCACCGTATAAAGGGTAGGCGACGTTGTGTTAGGTGTGGTTCGCCTTGGTGTGAAAGAACTCGGTATTTAGCTTTGTCTGGGAAAAGATTAAGCGACGTTGTGAAGGCTTCTCCGCCATAAGGAGATTGGTGTAGTGATTACAAACTCGAGTAGGTGACTCGGGGAGTGGAGTAGGGCAAGGAAGGTGTCCTTGTAGCCGAACCACTATAAATACTCGCGTTGTGGTTTTGTGCTTCTTACTCTTATCTTTTCATTACATATCTTTATATGCTTGTTTATCAACATCCAACACACACAACCAAATAGATTGACATAAGTCGATCTAAATATTTAAAAGGAAGTTTTAAATTGGTAAAACTATTCAACCCCCCCTTCTAGTTTTCCACACACACTTTCTCCCTGAGTTAAAAACTCACTAACCTCGGATCCAAAAGATCTATGTTTGTAGTTTTGTTTTTGTGTGATCTTCTAGGTTCCTCTTAAAGGCAAGATCACCACCTTTGAAGTCGAGCAAGCTCAATTCCATGAGTTGCCATGCTTCCTCATCATCAAGGCTACTGAAGTCTTCTTGTTGATGATTCCTTTCTTTCTCCTAAGAAGTATAGTGTTGAAGACATTAGTGAAAGATGTCACAAGTGTCAAGACGAAGATATTAGTGAAGGATATCTATCGTCTATATCATAATCACTTGTGATAGGTGCTTAGAAGTCAAGACTAGAAGCATTAGTGAAAGATGCTTAGAAGTCAAGACACAAGACATTAGTGACGGGTGTCTTGTAGATCTAGTCAAAGGCATTAGTGAAAGGTGCCTTAGATGTACATTCGATATGGTGTGTTTCGATGTACAAGATAGACTAATATTAGATCCAAGGATATTGATATCCTTGATGATGTTGTAAAGGAGTAGATCTCCTTTGGGATTAGTCGTTGGTGTAGTGTGGTAGTAGTTCCTCCATTGCAATGGTACTAGGTGCTTAGCCTAGTACCTAATAAAGGGTAGGCGACGTTGTGAAGGTGTAGTTCACCTTGGAGTGAAAGAACTAGGTACTTAGCCTAGTACCTTATAAAGGGTAGGCGACGTTGTGTAGGTGTGGTTCACCTTGGTGTGAAAGAACCCGGTGGTTAGCCTAGCACCGGAAAAAGGGTAGGCGACGTTGTGAAGGCTTCTCCGCCATAAGGAGATTGGTGTAGTGTTTACGAACTCTCGAGTAGGTGACTCGGGGAGTGGAGTAGGGCAAGGAAGGTGTCCTTGTAGCCGAACCACTATAAATACTCGCGTTGTGGTTTTGTTCTTCTTACTCTTATCTTTTCATTACTTACCTTTACATGCTTGTTTATCAACATCCAACACACACATCCAAATAGATTGACATAAGTCAATCTAAATAGTTAAAAAGGAAGTTTTAATTGACAAAACTATTCAACCCCCCCTTCTAGTTTTCCACATACTCAACCGATGTGGAAGAAATAATTATAATACGGGTATCAAACAAGGTTTATCCTAATGCCTCTTATCATTTAGTTATTCCTAACTACACAAGTGTAGTCTCACTAGCGATATCGGAATGCATCACAAAACAAGTTCTAGAATCTAATATACTACTGGTACACTCTCGAAGCATTAAAGGTAAATGCTTTAATTCCTATAGATCTAGGGGCGAACCTCACATTTTTGGGGTGGAATTCGAGTGGTAAATGGTTTTTGTGCTAGTCATATAACTCCTATCCATGAGACGCTTTATTAAGACTAAAGACCCACCCGTACAAGTCATGTAAATTTTTTAATTTGGCGCTAAAATGGCCCTAACAAATATTTCTCATGGTTTATTACACAAATGAAATAGGACAAGACAAATGATCAAGGATAAGCATAGTTTCAAAGTTCCCGTTTTATTCTCCCTCCCTACACTTAAACTAAACATTGTCCCCAATGTTCCCCGAAAGTATCAAAGTTATGATAACGGAAGGTAATTAAAAGAGAAAGAAACTAATACTCCCCTGATTAGCTCGGTAGGATCCGTGTGAAGTAGTGGTTAAATTCTTTCCAAGAGGAATGTATGCGTGAAAAGCTCCATCCAATCTTATGTTTCTTCTTCTTGCTAAATAAAACATGCACACTTAAAGAAAATAGACGAAACCTTCGCGTAAAATCGGCGGTAAAATTATATATGACTCTACTAAACTAGGATATAATGCTTGTGGAATGGATGTTTGCGATTTTACGGACAATTAAGACACGAGAATTTCTAAAATTTATAAGTAGCACTGTAAAACGATAGAAAGTAATAAGTTGTTTTACTCCACGATGTCGTCGGGGTTGTAATCTGACGTCGTCGGGTTGTAATCTGACGCCGTCGGTTATCCCTGAGAGAAACCCAGTGCTGCGTTTTTACGGAAAATGTCCGGAAAAATTACACCTTTAAAATCTGAAAAAATTCCTACAAAACATCCATTATGACTCGATACAAGAATTTGACTCTAACAAACACACATATATATCTTTTTCAATAATCGTAGTTCTCATGTTCACGTTCTTTTAAAAACATGTGTAATCCTCCCTACACTTATCCTTTTTATAAAATATCTTTATATGTAACTAAGACGAGGTTAAAGACAAAATAAAGCATTTTCACAAATTCAAACATGAGAACAAACAATAATGAAAAGATATATGACACACAAACAAGCAAATAATTAAGCATGGGTTGCCTCTCACGAAGCGCTTTTCTTTATTTATGAGTCTTGTAGCTAGACTCGAAGTCTTGCTCCTACTTACCTATGTAAGTAAGTTTATCCTCAATAATGTCATAAGGATCAAACTTATCATTTAAGTTCCTAGTGGTACGCTTAGTCCGGTATGCCTTTTCAAACTTTTCTCCATCGGGGTCATAGATTGTCATCCTTATGTGTCATTCTCCATTTCCATCATTAGGTGGTCTATCCTAATTCCAATTATGCTTAGGCTTCTCACTCTCAACTTTCCACTTATTCATGTTAACGTTAACGGGCAAGGTTCCTAGCAACTCGGTCATCTTCCTAAACACTAAGGCATCCTCGAACGGGTTCACTTCCATATTCCTAGCCAATTCTTGCTCATGGAAAGTTGAGTTACTAACAAAGGACTCTTCTAGATAGAAAGGTTGTTGAGGACCTACAAAGTCTTTATTAGTCCAAGGTCCATATCTAGATGGTGTTCTGTCTAACATGATCTCGTAGTGAATTTCTTCCTCTTTATAGTAGATATGCTTCTTGACATCATAAACTGACTTAGCATTCCCTTCTCCTACCACTATCTTAGATATCTTACAATCAATTATGGCACTAGCGGTGGCTAAGAATCCTCTTCCTACTAACAATGGGCATGTCGGGTCCTTATTCATGTCTAGCACATGAAAATCCGCCAAAAGAGTAAATTCACCTACATGTACTACCATGTCTTTTATTATCCCTACCGGATATGCCATACTACCGTCCGCTAGACCTAAGATGGTTTCCGTTGGTTCTATCTTACCTAAGTTAAGGTTTCTATGGAGAGACAATGGAAGAAGATTGATGCTTGATCCTAAGTCGGCTAAAGTGTCGAAAGGTTTGGAATTTCCAAGCCTACACGGAAGAATGAATAGCCCGGGATCATCTATTTTCTTAGGTAACTTATTTTGCACAAATGCAGACCTACGTTCTCCTAACTTAAGTTCTTGCTCATATTTTTCTTTTAATGCATTACAATAAGGCGCATGAGCCAAGACTTCAAGAACCGGTTTTTCTTGGTGGAGTTCCTTGTACTCCTCCTCTAGATTAGGTTTGGGTTCTTGGTTGACGGGTTTCTCAAGAGTTGGTTAGACCAATGGCTCGGGTCCTTGGTACTTCATGAGGAATCGCTTGGAGCCCGTGTTGATGGCGTTAACAGGATGAACTTTCGAGTGTGAAGGGCATGGATATGCACTCTCCCAAGGTGAGCAAGAACATGAAGTCGATGAAATCGAATTCACTTTTGGGTTCTTTATAGTGTCGCTCGGGAGTGCTCCAATTTCCCGGTCATTGAAGGCTTTTAAGAGAGTGTCAAGTTTGGTTGTCATCTCGCCTTGTCGTTGCTTGAAATCGGATTCAAGCTTAGTCAAACGAGCTTCTTGAGATGACATGAATCTAGACACAATTGCCTCAAGACTAGTGGAATTCCCGGTATTTGGAGGGTTGAACCTATTGGGTGGACTAGATGAGCTTTGGGGTGGGTTTGAATTTTAGCTCCACTTAAGGTTAGGGTGATTCCTCCATGAGGGGTTGTAGGAGTTTCCTAAGTTGTTTTGTTCGGGCTTGAAAGTGTAACACTTCTCTCCCGCTCCGTCGGTACTCATGGAGGCGTAGTCCGCAAAAGCTTGTTCGGGGAGTCTTGTGCAGTCACGAGTGTCGTGGGGACCACTACATAACTCACAAGGTAGAGTGATTTTGTTCACTTGATGTGAAGACTTATGATTTTCGTAGGAGCTCATTAGGAATTTGACTTGATCTTCAAGTTCGAGCATCCTACGATCGGAAGTTTGTGAGTCAATGGGAGGCAAGGAGATTGGCTTGACGGTTTTAGGCAACTCACGGGGGTCATTCCAACTTTCGTTGTCATAGAGGGCAAGGTCCTCTATTGTACCCCATGATTCTTCCACGGTGAGATCACTAAGTTTGCCACCGGCTGCTTGGTCAATGGATTGCTTAGTTGAGAATTTGACATGATCGTAAAAGATTTGGACTTGAAGCCAAAGATCGATGCCGTGATGAGGGACTTTATGGAGCAAGTCCTTGAATCGAGTCCATGCCTCGTAGAGAGATTCACTTTGACGTTGTTGGAACATCAAGATTTCATTCCTAAGTTTAGTAGTTCTCCCCGGTGGGAAAAATTGGGCAAGGAAACGAGTAGTGAGATCATCCCAACTTGAGATGCATCCGGCGGGAAGTCGCTCAAGCCAATTACTAGCTTGGTCCAGTAGAGAGAATTGGAAGAGACGCAAGCGCGTGGTCTCCCGAGTAGTAGCATCAAGGTCGATGGAATCGACTATTTTAAGGAAATCCTTGAGATGTTGATTAGGATCTTCGGAACGAAGTCCATGGAATGCACATCCGTTTTGCACCAACCGGATGGTGTCGGATCGCAGGGCCGTAGTTTGAGCTTGATCGGGGAGCTAAAAGGTGTTCCTATAGCCTTGGTGGCTTGGTCTAGAGTATTCACCAAGAGTACGACCTCTTGGCGGGTCAATGACTGGTGGCGGGTTATCACCTTCCATGATGAAAAGTGATGGGATTACTAACAAAGTCACGAAGAAGAGGGATAGACTACGAGGAAGCTAAAAATGAGAAAAAAATATTACTTGATAGGAATCAAGCAAGGGAACCTAAACGAGATAGAAATCTAACTAGCTATTCTATTCCCCGGCAGCGGCGCCAAAAATTTAATGCGCGTACAAGGTGCGTTCGGGGTCAAAGGAACTTCCTTTTCGTCGAGCAAGTTTTTCAACACCCTAGGCAGTGAACCTAATTGTTGTAGTGTAGTATTGGGTAAGCCTCGGGTATTGATATCGTTCTCTAGAGGAATAGGAATGCTAGTGAGAGATGTACTACGCTAAGGTTTGAGGTTGAGGTTGAGGAAGATTATTTTTTTATCTTTTTATATTATAAAGTAAGGGTAAAATCTCAGGGTTTGGATTTGGGGGTTGGTACTTCTACCGATTTCTCTACTTATCTAATTATCTAAACTAAGGGGTAGTCTATGTCTATTGATGTGTGCTCGTATGGTGATTAAAAATGTGTCTACCTAGATACTATTACTCCCTAGTTATCTTTTATTGGTGGTTGAATTGTCACGTCCTTATTCTTAACTCGTTGTGTCTTCTAAGGTTGTAGGGTATGCTTTTATCCCTAACTCTTTGAGAATACCTTAAGGTTATTACCTACGAGATCTCTAGGATTCATAAACTAACACTAAGGTTATCTTTGGATATTTAGCCTACAATTATGCTAGGTGGTTATAAACTAAGGATCACAAAGATTACTCAAGCATTAAAAACACAACGATGACCTAGTGCAATCCTAAGCCAATTACAATTAAGATAAGAGACAACCAATCAATAATTAATAACTAGGTTTCATTGATCTAAGCAAACACACAAGAAATTTAGCCGGACATGTTAAACATGCAAGCATACACACATACAATTGAAGACATATTGAAATCAATGAAGTAAATTACTTATCTTGATGTAAAATAGGGTATGAGAACCCTAAAATACTGTCCAAACCGGACCAAAATCTTTTTAGGTTTTTACTCCACTAGTCTACCTCTTTAAAGTCAGAAAATTCGATTTCTATATATAATTTTACAACTGTGATGGCGTCACCTTATAGTTGGGACGCCGTCAGATTGCCGCCATTAGGGTTTTGTCTTGGCCAAATCATCATTGGGACGGCGTCACATTGTGGTTGTGACGCTGTCAGTCTTTAGTAGTGACGTCGTCGAATACGGATCTAGGTAAATGCGAGAAGAAAAGTCTTTGTGACGCCTTACTCTTCAAAGCCCGACACCGTCGTGTGTAAGCAACAAATTCGCTCTGTGTCATCACAAAATAGGGACGGCGTCGCCCTCGTTTGGGACGCCGTCGGTGTAATTCCAAAGACTTGAGTGTCTTGATCTTGACTTAGCCATTTTCTTCATATATTAACTCCTTTTCGTCCAAAAATGCATCATTCTAGCATTTTGGTTCCAAGGGACCCAAAAAGTGAAAAGGAACAAAATTAAGCAGTAACGGATATAAAAGTGGGTGATTAAGGGCTAAAATGACCCCTTAAAAGTGTACGTTTTAAATCCTTATCAGAGTGATACCAGCAATAACAGAGACTTTTCCATGTGTTGAACATAGGTTCTGTCTAAAGCACATTGATGACAATATGAAGTTGTCATGAAGAGGCCAGATGTACAAATAATTGCTATGGAGATGTGCAACATCCACTACGGTTCAGATGTTTGACAGGAACATGGAAGCAATCAAAGCTCATAACCAAGAAGCTTATGAGTGGTTGAAGAAGATTCCACAACACTGGTCTATATCTCATTTTTCCGGTATGTTTTTTAATTTTGATTGTGAACTTTTCCTTTACTTGATTAAGTTTTGAATGGAATAATTCTATAAACTATTGATTCATGAAATTGCAGGCAGGGAAAAGTGTGATGTCCTTTTGAACAACATGTGTGAAGTTTTAAACAGGCAACTGGTAGATGGAAGGGACAAGCCAATCATCACTTGTTTGAAATGCATAAAGGAGTACCTTATTAGGAAAGAGTGTTACTTGCAAGTTGTGTAAACAGGTTGGTCATAAGTGGATCAAGGAATGTTGGTTCTGGTTCACAAACTGCTGGTGGTGGTTCAAGGAATACACATGGTGGTTCAAGGAATGCACATGGTGGATCAAGTAATGTTGGTTCTGGTTCAAAAACTGCAAGTGTCTTGTACAACCATCACAGACTACTTCAAATTTTCCTACACAACCATCACAAATTTCAAGTGGTCATACACTAGCTATTGGTCTTGGTGCACACGCTTCACAAACTACAAGTGCGTCACATCCTTCACTCCTACATGCATCACCAACAAAGATGACAAAGGGAAGTGCAAGGAGGTTGAGTTGAGTTGCATTTTGTGTTTAGTACTTAAGTTTAACTCAGACTTTATCTTATGTTTTGGGTAGAAAATGTGGATGTTTATGTTTGTGTTAGTACTTTGGTTAAGTCAGACTTCATTTTGTGTTTTGGTTAAGACAATATATATGGATTATGTGTAAACCTAGTTTGGTTACCTGCAATTCACACTTTTATGTATGGGTTGGTTTTAAATATTTGTGTTTTGGTCAGTATTACTTGAATTGCTTTGTTATAGTTTCAATGAGACTTCACATCCAAATTTAATGGTTATGCAGTGTGGTAGGAACTGCACATTCAAATTTAATGGTTATGCAATGTGGTAGGAATTGTTTTGTTATGGTTTCAATGAGACTGCACATCCAATACCAAAATGCTACTTTTGATCCAAGTCAATATGTAATAGTCAAACACAGGGCTAGAACCAAAGAATTGCCTTGAATTGCATTTACCATAATTTCACCTACAACTTCACTATTAACTGACTTTACCATAATTTCAACTTGCCAAATACACTTCAAATTTAATTGCATTCACATTCAATTTCACTTATAAATTAACAACAATACACCCACATAACCTGTCAAAACAATAACACTTTCTCCAAATATCTCTACCATGACTTCCAACAACAATCCATAAATAATCAACATTTCATCATCTTCAAGCTCATCTGATGAGCTCATGTGTCCTCCACCATGGAATTTACCATACAATGATTCAAGCTCAGAT
This sequence comes from Chrysanthemum lavandulifolium, assembly GCA_022545495.1. NCBI lineage: Eukaryota > Viridiplantae > Streptophyta > Magnoliopsida > Asterales > Asteraceae > Chrysanthemum > Chrysanthemum lavandulifolium. The sequence goes on along the minus strand of CM040243.1, from coordinate 208,186,677 downwards.
TCCAGTTCTATTTCAAGCTATGTCTCTAGCTATCATTCAAGCTCTGAAGATGATCAACCACGATCAAAAAAGGCTACAAGCTTTGTCACTGCTCCTTTTGAAGCTAAGCAGGTTAAAGCTAAGCAGGTTCAAACTCAAACTCTCTCCATCCTTGAAAAAAGGATTCAAGTCTTGGGCCTTGCAAATAAGCACACTTGGGAAGCAATCAAAGGGAAAATGTTTGGGGTCAAAAAACCACCAACTGGACTAGGACCAAATGCAGACACCAAAGGGAAAGGGAAAAGGAGCATGGGTTAGCTTTTGATGTTGCTTGTACATGTCTACAGTTTTTAGTTTAATATGTATGTCTTTATCTTTGATGTTGCTTGAACTATGTCTACTGCATCTATGTATGATCTTTCCATGTAATGAAATATGCATCTATGTATGCAACTAGTTTCTAATGAAATAATGCTTGCACTATTTTGTAACACATTGTCATAAACATCAAGTTGAAACTGCATATTTCATTCATTGTCAAAATACAACTTGATACAATTGCTTGCATTTCTAACCATAACATAAACATCAAAACACTTACTTCATACATGATGTTTCAAACATTCACAACTTGAAAGCAAACATAAAAAGAAACAAAACACAACTGAGAAGCAACAACTTCTTCATCTTCTGCACTTCAACAGTTTTTTCTTGTGCAACCCCTCATAGCTCATTCATTGAACGCAACAAACCTGGTATTATTTGCTCAGCCCTTCGACACATAAGTGGATCATACCAATCAATTATCCCACAGTTTGTTGGCTAATTAAGAAAAATTTAAAAATTAGGTGTTATCTATTGGATTTCACAAACACAAGAACAATCACAAATAAGGCGTATGATTAGATGATTTTAGAGAGAGAAAGTGGGATATTCTAGAAAGAGAAACTCATGGAAGGTTAGATTCCAAAAATGAACATCCAACCCTCTACCTTGGGAGGTAGAGGGTATTTATAGGTTACAAACTAAACGACCTCCTGACGGCCTGTGGATCAGGGATACAGTGGGTAAAGACCCATCCTTCCTCCACGGTGTTATACTAAACAAAACTACGCTACTGACTAACTAATTAACTACTAAATAACGTAAATAACTACAAGTCTACGAGCTAACTTATGCCAGACAATTATTGGGGTGACCAACACTTTAATATGGAATTTCCAATTCCTAACAATCTCCCCCTAAGGGAGGTCACCCCATGATTTACATTTTGTATCCTAACATTCTATTCTTGACTTTGTTCTTGAGCTCGTAGACATCAAATATTCAAACTATTCAAACTTTGTGCTTCCGTGGTGATTTGTTCAACTACAATGTATATTTTGTGGAGGTTATAGAGCTGATCCACATTGATGACCTTTGAGCATTAATCGAGATCATCAGCCACAGTTAATCTAAGCATCACCCATTGTTGTGTTTCCAGCATATGTTATTGTGACACTTGGACCGACATGCTCACATTCGGATCATGATTTTCCTCATCGAGTAGCGGAAGCTTTAGCTAGTTCATCATATTTGCGAAGAAGCGAAGCATGGAGTGAAAATATCGTAGTCGTTGATGCACTTTACATGATTTCTTTAGAGATGAATGTGTAGTGTGAGCATGAGGCAATGGATTGACCGCTTCATTACGATCACCGCAAACGTCGGGCATACCGCATACAACAGATTAGCAATAAAGCACACGAAAGTGTCTTTGATCACTTCGTTGAATTGAGGTACACGCCCACGGTTCCCGTTGATCGGTAAAATCTTGCTGTGATCGGTATAATTCAAGAATTTCCTTGACAGGGTTTCGCAGCTATTCTAGCTGTTCTCAAAGCGGAACGTCTCAAAGAAGACAATATGGAGTGAGTGAACCAGCAAATTGAGATTTACTGATCGATAAGAAAAGATTTGAAAAACAATCGTGTATCGCTCAATAGAAATTGTTTTTGCAATACAACGAAGGTTTTAAAGAAAATCAATTATCAATCATAAACACCTTTTATTTTGAAATATTAGTACACGATCGATGTGCTAAGGAAAAGAATTTTAAGCACAACGACCGGTTTTCAAAGGTATCCGTCAATCCATTACTCGAACCGAGATTGATTCAAAAGATTGAATCGCCCCATTGTTTCATTCGGTTGTCACATGGTTGATCTATTGGATAGATCTCACATGCCACCCACCGTGAGCTTGTTTGATGTTGGCTCGAAGGCTTTCCATCTTCATTGTGAATATGTTTGCATATCACTCGGATGTTCCGCAATACCACAAGGATAATCGTAGGACTCATAAGATATAATCTCTTCCACATTGTGTGAAACAGATAGTCTTCATTGACAGTGTCCTAATGAGATTTATAGATGATCTCGAGGCTCTAGACTCAATTGTGCACATACGGTTCCTATGCCGGAGACTAGGGAGAGGGTCTCCTTCTTCAATATCAACAAACTCTAAGAGAAAGTCGATAGATAATGTCGGTTCCCCATGAGAATGAAACAAGCCCTTTTAAGAGGAACTTGAGTAGCTTGGGAAGTTGTAGTGCGATCGTCCTTTGGGTCCATGACGTCTTGTCTTCAATACCGATGTTACAGGTAACCACCAAGAGCATATGCATTGAACCCGGTTTACGCCCTAAGGTTGAATAAATGGAGGGCTATTTCTTTTCACCCCTTTTTCATATTCAAATCTTTTTCATTCTTCAACCTCTTCAGTGCTTACCGAGACTTCATAACTAGAACCTTGTTGGGTTTATTCCAGTACTAGCTCAGTCTCAGTCCGCACTCTTCCCATATCTCACTTTTCTCCTTTTTCATCAAACCTAAGGACTTCTATACTATCTAGTGGATTGTCCCTGGGTAGATCCCTCCGGTTCTGGCGGATCGTGGGAACGAATACCTAACCTCACCATCCTTATAACTCCATACATAAAGTAAAATGGTCGATCTTTTGGTACAGTTCATTCTTCCTTGAGACCAACTGAAAAATCATTTGGAAAAACAATCAAGGTACTTGTGATACGAGATCAAAGCATTTTGTACCTTAATAGTTTTGATCATTTAGAAAAGCTCCCCCTCAACATGTGCATATGATCTTGAAATTGTTTAGCACATGGAGGCAAGAGTACTCTGAAATATTTCTTTGATCACAATTTCTTATGAAAAAGCCATTTAATTTTCTTGGTAAATTCTCCCCCTCAATATGTGCATAGAATTTTTGAAAACATTTTATCACATAGAGGAAAGAGATTTTTTTGAAAATACAACCACGATTACCAAATATTTAGAAACCATTTAACGCACAATCAAGGTACCTTATGTAAAAACATGGAAATCTTTGTACCTTGAAGATTTGAATTTGTTTTGAAATGCTCCCCGTTAATATATGCTTCGAGATTCGAAAATAGTTTAGCACATATTTGAGAGCAGTATTCACTTTGAGACAAAAATGGTCATCTTTTATCATCTTTCATATTTATATCACATTTTCTCCCCGATCAAAATTTCAAATCCTTTGAGATTTTGGATCTCAAGTGATTTAAATATGTATGAAACAAAACATTTGTTGGAGAAAATATGTCCGGTTTTATATGATCCAAGTGAACAACAACAAGTTCCCTTTTTAGACACAAAGGAAACCACAATACATAACCTAACACTATTACATACATTATAGTTGTTCATAGATCATACACCACATTTTACACACATAAAAGTACAAAGCGAAACTACTCGGAAGATGTCTTTATTCGAGTTCTTTGAAGCGACTTGTAGTGACCTTCACGAAGTCTACCACCACGAAACTTTCAAGGTGCGATAAATCATTACGGTCTTAAGTCTTCTACCAATTGCGACCACAAACTCTTCACACATCTTTAAATCTTGTTTCGACCAGAATTTTGTTTTGTTCCACGGCTTCATGTCAATTTTGATTTCCTTCACTCTTGAGTTCAATTCTTGTTCAACCATCCTGAGTGTACCATCACTGAACTTGTATTGCTCACATAGTCTCATTAGCATTCTTGACCCGTATCTGTCGGTAAAGATGATGGCTCTAGGAGTGTCAATCACTTTATATTCGTGATGAAATTCATGTCCTGAGGCTTCCCATTTCGGACATGTAAGGTTGACGCGGGTCTGGTAACTTTCCATTCCTAGCTGAAAATCCTCAACTCTTTTTTGAATTACCAAGCCTCTGATCCAGAGATTGATAGCAGCAGAGAGAGCTTTCTTCTCACGAACAGGTAGGTGATTAAGATGTCCTTGAAGGTTTAAAAGATAAAGATCTTCAAAGTCATTTGGAAGCAGATGTTTGAAGTCATTTTCTTCTATCACGTAATCTTTCATGTCTGCTCTTCGAAGAACAATCTTCTTCAGATAATCATAGCCATAGATTGGGAAGATTTCTATATTGACAACACTTAGAATCCTCAGCTTGGATCTAACAGCTTTGCGTCTTTTATAAGCTCCATGTCTTTCAATGTAGAATTTCTTCTTTTTGAACCACCAATGAGAAATGCCATATGAAGCCTCAATGTCATACACATGTTCTTTGTCAGACCAGAATTGATCAGGTACCATCTGCTCAAGACCCGGATCTGTGTTGGTAGCAACTTTCATCTTTGAAATTGATAAAGTTGGTCTTCTTTCAGATGAACGAGCACATAGATAGTCCAGGTCATGGTTGAAGAAGAACTCAGACTGAACGGTCATTTTTCTAGGTTCACCACCGAGAGGAAGAGGCATGTTCACATTGAAACGGCTGATCTGCTCACTGATTTGATCACTCAGCATCTTATGACACTCTTCCATCTGGTATTGAAGCTGATTGGCATCTGAGTGAAAGACCTTGAAAATTTCGAATGCTTTTCCTTCAAGATCCTTTGGAGTGATGGACGAGGTTCCCTTCTGATCACAAAACCACCTCATAAAGCTGCCCATATCTCCTGTGATGTGAATAAGAGAGTCTTCAGCTGGGGCTTCATAGTTAGTAGTGATTGTTGAGGCCCAGTTGTTGTCAGGAATCATCGAGTCAGACTCTGGGATGGACCATGAAGGTTCTGGAGTATGAGGTCTATCTCCGGTGAGCCAGCTTTGAATTATGTCTTTTGAAGGTGTAACTCTAGATGGGTTAGAGCGTTCACCTGACACGTATGCATCAAACCAATCATCTTCAGATGGCTTGGGGATATGCTTGGTGGATGCATCATCGTCATCGGATTCTGACTCTGCCATGACATATGATTCTTCATGAAACACTTGATCTTCAGGAATAGAGGAAAATGTCGGTGTGAACCTTGAATCGACCGTGGTCTAAGCTGCAGATTTCTTATGAGTTTCCTGATCTCCGGAAGGACTAGATTGATTGGAAGGTTTTGGTGGTGATGATGGTGGTAGTGGTGGAGGTGTAGAGGTTGTTTTTGATGATCCACCAGGTCCAGAAGTTCCAGCTCCTCCAGTTGGAGGTGAAGGAGGTGGTTGTGGCTTGGGGCCTCCAGACGTAACCTTTGATTTCATCGGAACAGTTCTTCTTTTCTTCTTATCTTCCCTTTCTCATACATCCTCTACAAACTGCCGATAATTATCAAGTCTCATCGATTCCTCGAGAACTTCGTATAATTTCTTATGCGTATCATCCAGATGCTCTCCTGCTTCATACATTCTTTCTGAGAGAGCTGATCTCATGTCAGAGATAGGCAAGTCTTTGAATCGCTGAAGTAATGGAGCCTTCATTGCCCATTCAACCGCATCTTTAATATCAGCTTCTATTGCCTTTGTTACAATCTCATTGAGGCTAATATTCTCCGACTTTTGACATGACAATCAAGATTATTGACGATAGGAAAATGCTTCTCAATAGTTGCAATACATGTCATAGCCTCTTGAGCAATTGCTCGATGGTTTTGTTGGAGGAGGTGAGGGGGGTGGTGAAGCAGGAGGAGTGATGGTTTCACTGATGGTGACAACATTTGATGGATCATTAGCGGTTTTGGGTGGTGGAAGTACGGTTTGTTAATACAAATATCGTCATTAAACGTTATTTATATTTTTGATCTTTACCTAAGTTTTGTTAACGACAAAAGTAAATTTAATTTGTATAAAAGCTTAAAGCTTGTCAAGTTTAATAGATATTAAAACAAGCTTTTTCAAACAATATATTCATCATTCAAGCATTTACATTTATGATTAGTGACATCTTGATATGACTCTAATCATTATGTATGATAATAGTTTTAGAATGTGTTAGATTCTTAAAACCAAACACTACTTAAGTACTTGCATATTTCTAAAAATAGAAATACAACATATGACATCATGTGATGCATCATGGAAATCATTGGAAGATTTCATTAGATATTTTGTGTGGTTGTACTCTTCATATCTTGCACAATCTCACTTAGATAGAGTTGACTTTGGCAAGATTTGATATCTTGGTCATCGGACCGGCGGTACCAAATTGGTACAGGCGGAACCCTTTAAGGGTTCCAGCGGTCCGTGGATCGCCTCGTCCATTTTGGCTATAAATAGCAATGCCAAGACAAGTAGTTTTTCATCCCTTTCTATTATACTCTCATACATATCTTCTCTCTAACCTTTCTAACTCAGTTTCATATCATAGTAGTGATCTCTTTTGTAGCAAAGAAGATCAAGTCACATTCAAGCTTCAAACGAGAAGTTTGAAGTCTTGTTTGTTTAGTGTTGTATGATCTAGTGTTGATTCATACTTCATTGTTGTATTAAACCATCATAATCTTGTGAGTGTGAGTGGTTAGTATTTTAGTCCTCAAAATACATTGTGTGTGGGAGTAGTTGTACCCTTGGAAAGAACTCGACATCTAGCTTAGTGTCGGAAATTGTGTAAGCGAAGTGTAAAGGTTTTCTCCGCCGGTGAAAGGAGCTTGTTGACTAGTGAAGTTAAACTCTCGAGTGTGAGACTCGGGAGTGGAGTAGGCAAGGAAATAGAGTCCTTGTGGGCGAACCACTATAAAAACTTGTTGTGGTTTGGTCATTTCTTTCCTTATTTACTCTTTACATATTACTTGCATATTTCATCAACATATCCAAAGATCAATATCAATTGATCTTTCAATAAGTTTCAAAACAAAGTTTTTAATTGGTAAACTATTCAACCCCCCTTCTAGTTTTCTACACGGTTGTTTGAGACGGTGCTGACATAGGTGGGATGGTTGAAGTGTCTTGCTGTATGTCAACGGTAAACATGGATTCCACTTCCTCTTTCTCATTACCTTGCTTAAGAGTCTCAGTGTCTGAGGGTTTGTCATTTATAAACTGATCACCGAAAGAGAAGTCTGTATCTAGATTCTTTAATGAGGATAGAGAATCAATAGACAGTTTGGTTCTTCCAAATGTACGGTCTCATCGATCTTGACTCAAGGTTCTCTGTGAGTCTTTTGCAACTCTTCATCAACATTTTGATCGGTGGGTATCACTTGATGCGGGAGTTTCTTCTTGTGCTTCGGATACATCCTTTTCCAATCCAGTTGTTCTTGAGCTAAAGATGATTCAACACTTCTTTTCTTGACTCAAATTGGTGGTAGTTCTTGATGGTGAAGAGGAGAAGGTCGGAAGCATGTGAGCGGCTTGTTCGTCATTTACACCAAGAATCCTTTCCCTTTGTCTTGTGTGATTGGGTTGTATGGCGTGGCTCGGTTCGTGTTCTCTTAACACGACACCTCCAACTGGTGCTCTCACATTCTAACTTTCTAGGCTTTGCTTGATTCCTAGTTGCGGTGCAACATCATCTACATCAATCAAACCCGTATACCCTCGAAACCTCGGTTTCCTCAATGTTTCCTTTTCACTTCCTTCTTCTTTCTTTTCTACGGGTTGTTGTGTCGGTGGGTTGTGACCTTCACGTCTTCTTTTTAGAAGGCAAGATATGAAGTCTTTGGGCGTAAGTAGACTTAGTAGTTTTGGGTTGTGGTGGAGTGGGAGAGACATCAACATTAACAATGGATCTGGAAGCCCTTTTCTTGTACAGTTTGAAGTGATCTGTCTTCTTAATATCGTCAGTGAGAAGAATATCAGGAATTAGCAGTCCAAAGATCTCTTTATTGACACCTCTAGCAATATATTTGAGGTTGCCGAGAAAAAATTCATCCTTAGCATTATGTAGGGCTAATTCACTCCTAGGGTTGAAGTTATGAGTCTGTTGCAAGTACTGGATAACAAGCTTTGAAAATCTGATGCTAGGAATCACAAGTTTGTTTACTTTCTTTCGTCCCTGAGCTTTATTCTGAAAGTTTGTTCTATCGGAGATGAATGTGTTCATTGACAACGAGAATTCTTCCCAGATACGTTTCGAGACATTAACATTCACCCCATTGACGATACCTCATAGGATTTGCAAGATGGGAATCCTCACTTTATCAAACCCTGATGTTTTGCCAGATAAGCATAAGTTAAGAACTGTTGTCATTTCTCTCCAGGGTTGATACATGTGTCCGGTGATGATGTCTGAAGCCCTTGATATGCCAACTTGATACCCCAAACCAATCGGAAGACTATTAGCTCTTCCGCACTAGGTGGAGGTTCGGATCGTATGGTGGGGTTACAGGTGTGATTCCTAGGGCCTTCTTGAGAATGTCGAATTGATCACAAATTCCTTATCATCCAAACTTGCGGTATATTGAGCCGTGATTTTGTCCCATTCAATGGTGTTCCGTAATTGTTGTAGGTAAATGGTGGGAATTGTGCATTGCTTGGTTAGTAATGAAGAAATTTGTGTTTTGAGGATATCAATTGACACTTTAAGTATTGGATTTTGTTGCAACTTTTCCATATCCACATATGATTACTTTTTCCTATCTCTACCCATTTATCTTCGTGAAAGATTTCGTTGTGCGTAAGAACTTTGGGTGGAGCAGAGGTAGTAAGGTTCTCAGATGAGGTTGTGTTTGCCATTGAAGATCTAAAGATACACACATACAACAACAATGATTGAGAGCATGTTAGTTAAGATGTGGTTAGTTAAGCACTATAGAATGCAATCTCATGACAAAGACACAACAAATAGCAAACTTGACCGAGTACCCATACACATATTGAGTTGCTAGAAAATAGATTAAGCAGCATTAGTATTTTCAAAATAACAGCTTCTTAAGTGAAAGTTATCGAGAGACAAGTTGTTTTTGAATCAAATTAGTTAAAAACAAAGTTGCTATAAAATAATTTCATGAGACAAAACGCAATTAAGGAAATGATATAACAGGTTGTTAAAACAAGTTGTCATATCTAGTTGCTACAAGAGAAACCAGATACAACTTGCTTAAACAATAATGTTATAGCAAGTCGCTAAGGGCAAATTGTCAATACAAGTCGCTACAGGAAATCCTGAACCAAGTCGCTAGCATGAGATTATTATAGCAAGTCGCCTTAAATAATTTAATAAAACAAGTCGCCACTTGAAAATTGAACCACCAAGTCGCTAACTTGTAAAGACAAGTCGCTATCTAAAATGACAATGCCAAGTCACTACATTCAAAGTTACTAAGTTGCTAACTTGTAAAGACAAGTCGCTATCAAAAATAACAAGGCCAAGTCGCTATGTGAAAAATTACTAAGTCGCTAACTTGTAAAGACAAGTCGCTATCAACAGTAATAATGCTAAGTCGCTACAAATCAATTCACTAAGTCGCTAACTTGAATGTATTCAGAAATAGCAACTCGTCATGATGAATTTATGCACCAACTCGCTACCAGGAACACTCTCATAGCAGGTAAGTCGCTATCAAGAACACAAGCATATCATACGCATAACACCTCAATCCATTCAACACAATCAAACCGCTACTAAGAACAAGTACAGTTAATCCATAAACACAAACAATTTCATAAACACAACCCAAATCGAACCTCATACAAGTCGCTCACAAATTCATTAATACATATAAGTATGAAAAATTACATCAACCCTAGTGAATCCAAACAACCCTTAATCCATTAACACATATATATCAAGTGTTTCCTTCAAAAAGTTCATTAACAAACCTAGACGAGGAAAGCAAGTGACGAGGATCAAGATCAGTGGAATCTGTTAAGGAAAATGAGTTAGGGGATGCATATAATGTTGGAAAATTTAGTGCACTTGTGGGATTAGTTCACACCTTGTAATGGGTTAGGAGGTACAGAGTGTACACCCATAAGGTCCATGAACACCCTGACTCTTATAGTGGTTTGTATTCGTAGTGCTAGTAGAAAGTACCGGTGAAAGTACTTGTAAGGAAAGTCTTGCTAAGGAAAGTCTTGCCAGGAAAGTACCGCTTGTGGCTTCCAGCGATAAGCAATGTTTCCATCAAGTGGTGTATCCACCGATAGTGCTATGAAAGTCTTGATAAGCGGTGTTTCCATCGATAGGTTGTACTTCCACCGCAAGTGAAAGTCGCTAGTGGAAAATCTCGCTTATGGAAAGTCTCGCTAAATGGCGATTACAACTTCTTTATGACCACGTTTAATTGGTCATGTAACCACTAACGGCTATAATGGGGATAATTATGAGGCTATTAATGGGCCGATTAATACTCATAATTCTATTGGAATAGCTCAAGAGTAACCTTTTATATATAGGAGATCTGAACATGCATGAGGTACACACAGAAAACACAAAACACTTCTAAGCGAAAGGGTTATTGAATTGTGCCTAATTCTATAACTGCATTTGGTCTTATCCCAAGTAGATATTCGTGTAACCTAGGCATTAGGGTCGAATAGTTTACTTTGGAAAGTGATCACACGATTCCAAGTGATATCCGGTAACCACCTAGTGGTATTGCTACCGTCATTGATTGTCTTAACCACGCTCGGGAGCTAACCCCAACAATCAAAGTAAACTATTTTGTGATAATCAATGGCAATCGCCGCAATGAAACACATGGCTTCAAACTTTGCTGTTGGACAAGTTTGAAGGGTGGACTTTAGGAGGTGGCGGAAGAAGATGCACTTCTTGTCGTCAAGCATGAGTGTGGTCTATGTCTTGACTACTCCAATTTCGATGATGGTGATGATGCTACCGTGGAGCGGATCGGGAGGAGGAGCAAGTGGGAGAATGATGACTACATATGCAGAGGTCTTATTCGAATGGTATGTCGATTCTTTGTTTGATATTTATCGAACTTTGAATCTTCCAAAGAACTGTGGGATTCCTTGGATGCCAAATATATGGTGAGGATGCATCAAGTAAGAAGTTCCTTGTTAGTAATTTCACAAATTACAAAATGACCGATTCAAGACCGGTTATGGAATAATACAATGAACTTCTTGGAATACTTGGAAGGTTTACACAACACCAAATGAACATGGATGAGGCTATCAAAGTCTCTTGTGTCATTGACAAACTCCTTCTTCATGGAAAGATTTCAAGCATACCTTGAAACATATGAAGGAGGAGTTAACTCTGTTGAGTTGGCGGTCATCCGCACATTGAGGAATCTCTCAAAGTGCGGGATAATGACAAGCCAAAGAGTGGCATCTTCTTGGACCATCTGTTGTCGATATGGTGGAGCATAACAACTCCACCGTGTACAATGACAACAAAGGAAAACATAAATTTCATGATAACACAAGGCGATCCTAACAAGAAGGCAACACCTACTTGTTGGAAATGTGCAAGACCGGTCACATTAAAAGGGACCGCAAGGGTGTTAAAGTTGGTGGTAAAGCCAATGGATCGTGCACTAATGGTTCGGGGAGTGGTGGTTCACCAACTCATCGAAAGGTCGAATATGTTTAATAAGTCTTTTCGATTTATTATGTTACATATGTATCTGAATCTTTTATGTGCGAGGATGATGATGTTGCGTGGTGGGTTGACTCGGTGCAACAGTTCATGTGTGTAAAGATAGAAGCGGTTCAAGACTTATGAGTCACCGAATGATGGTTCTATTCTTCACATGGGAAATGAGTCAATGACCTTGGTGCATGGTCGTGGTTGTGTAGATCTTAGGTTTAGTTCGGAAAGATTGTAACTTTGTTTAATGTTATTCATGTTCACGATATCGTGAAGAACTTGGTTTCAAGTAGTGTTTTGAATAATCATGGATATAAACAAGTTATTGAATCGATAAATTTGTTCTTTCTAAATGTGGTGTTTTTATTGGTTTTGGTTATTTATGTAATCAAATGTTCAGCTTAATATTACCACCGCGGTGTTATTTCGACTTTTGTAACCACATATGATCGATCGATTCTACCCTTTGGCATGCTAGACTTGGTCATGTTCACTATAAAAGGATGCAAGATATGTCTAGGGATGGTTTAATCCTCGCTTTTGACATGGACACGAAAAGTGTAAAACTTGCATGTTGACCAAGATAACCAAGAAACCCTTTCGTGGTGTTAGTCGTGAGACTAAGATCTTGGAGCTTATTCACGATGGACTGTGATTTGCATGCCACTCCTTCTTTGGGGAATAAGAAGTACTTTGTGACATTTATTGATGATGCTTCTAGATTTTGTTATGTCTATCATTACATACCAAGGATGAAGCATTAGATAAATTCAAAGTGTTTAAAGCGAAGTTGAATTACAACTTGGGTCTTTAATCAAAAGATTAAGGCGATAGGGAGGTGAGTACATGGATACTCAAGTGCTTTCATCTGTTGGAATAATCCATGAAACAATCGCCCTTCTACTCCTCGGCAAAATGGTATTTACGAAAGGAAAAACATGGTCTTGAAGGAGATGGTTAATTCCATGTTGTCCTATTCAGATCGAGTCAAGGGTTAAGGGTGAAGCTATGTTAATGACTTGCTATTTATTAAATAGGGTTCCAAACAAAAGGAACAAGGTTACCCTTATGAATTCAGGACTAAAAGGAAACCCAACCCTGAACTATCTCAAGGTTTGGGGTTGTAGAAATTGTAAGACTCCACGATCCAAAGCAAAAGACTTTGGGTGAAAGAGGCATCGATCGCATCTTTGTTGGATATGATGAGCATTCCAAGGCTTTTAGGTTCTATGTTATTGAACCTAATGAACATGTTTCGATTAACTCAATAATTGAATCAAGGGATGAGACTTTGATGAGAATAGATTCTCATCGGCCCCTAGACCAAGTCGAGGATTCCTAATGGAACTCATGACTTTGGTGTATCGAGGTCCTCGATGATGAACCATCGGTGGTCCCGATGAGGTTGTGGTTCAAAGAATCGAACACGTGCTCGGGAAGAGCAAAAGGGTCGGGACTCCAAAGTCATTTGGACCGAGTTTCAACTATACTTAGTTGAAGGTACTAGGGATGAGGTCTCGGACCAATACTCCTATTGCTTCATTGTTGAGGATGACCCCAAAACATTTGAAGAAGCAATGAAGTCCGTGATATTGCTTTCGGAAAGAAGCAATCAATGATGAGATGGATTCCATCATGGGCAACAACACTTGGTGTTGGTTGATCTACCTCACAGTTGCAAACCTCGGGTTGCAAATGGATTTTCAAAAGGAAAATGAAGGTAGATGGAACTATTGAAAAGTTTAAGGCTAGACTAGTCATTCGGGGCTTTAAACAAAAGTCGAATAGACTATTTTGATACTTATGCCCCGTGGCTCGTATCGATTACCATAAGGCTGGCGATTGCTATGGCATCTATTCACAATCGGTTATTCATCGGATGGATGTGGCTTGACTTTCTTGAATGGTGAATTGGAAGAGGAGGTTTATATGAACCAACCTCGTGGCTTCATCATGCTCGCAATGAAAACAAGGTGTAAACCGATTAAGTCTCTTTATGGACTTAAGCAGCACCTAACAATGGCATCAAAAATTTGATGAAGTGGTTTTGTCTAGTGGTTATGTTCTTAACCAAGTCGACAAATGTGTATATAGCAAATTTGATGAATCGGTAAAGGAGTCATCATTTGTCTATATGTTCATGACATGTTGATCTTTGCACCGACCAAAATCAGTTGACCTAACAAAGGAATTTTGTCATCAAGGTTCTCCATGAAAGACATGGGGAGGCGATGTTATCCTTGGTATAAGGATTAAACATGAAAGTAAAAGAATTTCTATCTCTCGGTCTCATTATATTGAGAAGGTATCGAGGAAATTCAATTACTTTGATTGTACTCCGATGAGTACACCTATGGATACTTGTGAGAAGTCGATGCCTAATCATGGCAAGGCAGTATCTCAACTTGAGTATTCTAGGTAATTGGCTGCTGATGTATGCCATGACTTGTACAAGACCCGATATTGGTTTTGCGGTGGGAAAATTGAGCGGTATACTAGTAATCCTAGTGCTCATCAACGGCAAGCGGTTCAAAGGGTATCAAGTATTTGAAGAGAACTATGGATTATAGTCTCTCATATCTTCGTTACCCATCGATGTTGGAAGGTTACATTGATGCTAGTTGGATCGAGAAACTCAAGACAATTTGTCTACCGGTGGTGGGTATTCCTACTTGGTGGAGGTGCAATTTCTTGGGCATCCAAGAAACAAACTTGCATCACCGGTTCAACAATGGAATCAATTTGTGGCTCTAGCATTCTTTGGTAAAGAAGTGAATGGTTGAAAAACTTGCTTGAGATTCCATTATGGCCTAAACCTATAGCACCTATTTCTATCCGGTGTGATAGTGCGGCTACATTGGCTAAGGCTTATAGCCGGATGTACAATGGTAAGTCTAGACACTTAGGTGTCGGACATAGCATGATTCGTGAGCTTATCATGAATGGGGTGGTATCTATAGAGTTTGTGAGATCTCAATGAACTTAGGCGATCACTTGACGAAGGGTGCGCTAGAGACTTGGTTATAAAGTCGCTAAAGGGATGGGATTAATTCCAACTTACTCTTTGAATGCTAGGACACCCAACTCCTCCTAATGAAACTTGGGAGCGAGTTCAATGTGGAAATCGAACATTCGGTGGACTGGAGCACATGTTTTATTTACATCCCAAGGTTGTGCTCGAAACTGCTGAAAGGAGGATGAAGTCTTTACTTAATGGTTAATTTTCTTTGAAAAAGTGCTTGGCGGGAGCATGACTAAAGAGGAACCACCTATGTAAATGTTGAAGTTTTGCCGCTTGACAAGCTTTGGACTTTAGCTTTTACAACATTTATGAATTTGGATATGGACACATGGCTTGTATAGTGTCGGGAGCTTTTAAGTGTTTGAAAACTGTGTGTATTTTATCTTGGTATTCAAATGGGTTGAAGGGTTCAATTCTTATAACACCACGATTCTCGAATATTTGAACGTGTAATTTACTAAGATGGAAATTCAATCCTCGTGACATTTTCGTTTATGCACATGTTTTGATTGATGTTTATTTTTCATGCAAAGGAAGTGAACTAAATTTGGGAGGATTGTTGGAAAATTTAGTGCACTTGTGGGATTAGTTCACACCTTGTAATGGGTTAGGAGGTGCGGAGTGTACACCCATAAGGTCCATGAACACCCGACTCTTATAGTGGTTTGTATTGGTAGTGCTAGTAGAAAATCTTCTTTGGTGAAAGTCTTGCTAAGGAAAGTATTGCTTAAGGAAAGTCTTGCTTGTGGAAAGTACCGCTTGTGGCTTCCATCGATAAGCAATGTTTCCATCAAGTGGTGTATCCACCGATAGTGCTATGAAATATTGATAGCGGTGTTTCCATCGATAGGTTGTACTTCCACCGCAAGTGAAAGTACCGCTAGTGGAAAATCTCGCTATGGAAAGTCTCGCTAAATGGCGATTACAACTTCTTTATGACCACGTTTAATTGGTCATGTAACCACTAACGGCTATAATGGGGATAGTTATGAGGCTATTAATGGGCCGATTAATACTCATAATTCCATTGGAATAGCTCAAGAGTAACCTCCTATATATAGGAGATCTGAACATGCATGAGGTACACACAGAAAACACAAAACACTTCTAAGCGAAAGGGTTATTGAATTGTGCCTAATTCTATAACTGCATTTGGTCTTATCCCAAGTAGATATTCGTGTAACCCAGGCATTAGGCTCGAATAGTTTACTTTGGAAAGTGATCACACAATTCCAAGTGATATCCGGTAACCACCTAGTGGTATTGCTACTGTCATTGATTGTCTTAACCCTGTTCTGGGAGCTAACCCCCAACATATAATCCTTATATTTAGAGACAATAAACTGATTAACATAACCTTACCACACACAAATCGCTCAGGACGAATTGCACACGAGAGAGAGAAAGAAAGAAAAAATTGTTTTTAAGTTTTTGAAACTAATGAAAATATGGCAAGTCGCTAGGGGGTGATGAAGGGTTTTTTCACAAGTATGCCAAGTTTACAAATTCAGTCCCTGCACATGTCAAGTCTCTACCTAAGATGAATAGCAAGTCGCTACGTCTTAAGTTGCTAACCCAGATAAAAGCAAGTTGCTATCTATCATATTATGTATTATTGATACTATCAGTCCATGAACTTATCATATTGCATGCAAATACAGTATGAATCACATGTTAAATTGACATAACATAGATAAGCAAACAAAACACAGATGACACCATGAAACAGATAAGCAATCAACACAGAGGACACCACAAAACAAGACAAGACACATACATGCATCTGAACACAATACATATCCAACAATGGTGCAGAGATAAACGAGATAACTTGTAAAATTCTCCCCCTCAATCAATGTCACCAATGAACATTGATTGAATTAAACTCACCCGTTATAAAACAAGAGTATATCTTTTGTTCGAACTTCATCTATGATCCCGTGTCATTATTAAATGACATTTCTAGGACCGTATATGTTATCGATAACAAGAGATATATCTTTTATTAGATTGTGGGAAACGCATTAAATTATGAATGAGAGTATATACTAGAAAAAATTTGATTTTTTTAAACTGATTTGTACACAGATTTATAAGAGCGAGTCCTGATTCAAGATGAATAGGAGTCAAAGTACGAGGTACATCAATTCTGGCAAGCTATAACTCCTGAGTGAGCAATATTCATTTCTGATGGAAACCAAGTCATGATGTTCCTGATTGAATTGAGCATTGTACCTGAAAAAGACTGAGGACACATTGCACTAGAAGCACATGTAGTATTGCAAATAGATGAGTTAGTGACATGAGTAATCTCACTATTGGATGTTTCACAGTTTGATCTAGGCGTGTCATTAATAGAGATCCCTTTAGGTTCAAGATTCTTGAAGAGTTTTCCTGTGGGCATCCACTTAAGGCAAGATCTAGGTATGTAAGTCCATTTGGATCCTGTAAACTTAAATAATCTGCCAGTGGGAATCCATTTGAAACAGCTGCTAGTAGATTTGGATGTAGACACTTCCCTCTTTCGAATATTGGTCCTTTTGTAATTAGTTGGTTTCTTAGGAGATTGATCAGCCATTTGATGTTTCTTATGAGAACTAGATGAACTCCTAGTATTCCTGATCTTAGAACTTTGAACATTAACCTGGGGTTTGTTATTCATCATATCGGAATGAAGTAGTGAAGTGATTGGTTTTGTCAAACAAGATTCGCATCAACTTGGGAGGCAAGCCTAGATTTCGATGGTTTAAAACTTCCAGTTCTAAAAGCATTGGGCTGCCTAACTACAGTATGTTTTGAGTTGTTCTGAACAGTTGGCTTTCCTAAGGTTGATGGTTTTACAAACTTAGTGTTCACCCTATTTCCAATAGATTTCCTAAGCTAATTTTTTAAGGCAACAATAGTGAAGCTCTTATCCTGAATTTGGGCTTTGAGGGCATCAATGTCAGCCAAGAAGGAATTAGTTTGATCTATCAACTTGGAATTGTTCTCTAATAAGCTCTTTCTTAAGGACTCATTTTCCTCAATAGGTTGGACACACATTGAGCCAATTCATCATTCCTAGATTTAAGTGTTTCACTCACTTCATGGTTAGGATTGTTCATCCCAATATTGCATTTCTTATGCAGATCTGAGAGTTCTAATTTCAGATTGCGTATTGTTGAATCTTTGTCCTGAATCTAGGTTTTTAAGTGGTTAATTTCAAAAAATTCTTGAAATTCTGGGAATTGCGGATTTATGCTTGTATTTGTAGTAAGAAAACTTTCTTCTCTTTGTTGTATTGCAATTTCCAAGGAAATGCAATATTTTTCAAGAATTGAGTATTTGTTTGAAAGTTCATCATAAACCCCTTTTTCAACCATGTCATTTGTTTTGAAGATTTTAGATTCAGGCTCAACCAAGAAACATTTATCAATATCGTGATCAGAGTTAGGATAAAAATGATCAGGCACATTAGTGGATGCATTATGTTGATCAATTAAGGGTACCTCATTACATAACTCCGGATCATTTGCTTGGATGGCATCAGTATTCTCCTCATGCATAACAGGAGGTACTGAGATGCAATCTGATTCAATCTTTTCGACTCGACTCACGAGCCTTTGTATTGATCTGATCGGTTTCATCATCCTTTGTTGTATCGATATATCGCATTCAAGATCATCCATTCTTTCAATCGGTCCATTACCCAATTTAGCACAACTTTCCTTTGATATTATCGACACCCATTCAACACATTCAATCGAACATTCTCTTGAGCAACTTCCTAATGTATATTTCCACATTATACATAAGTTGAATAAATGTGTTGATGTACTCATAATTTCCATTCCAAGATGTCTCTTGAATGAAATTCCGGTCACATGTTGATCAAAGTCTCATGAATATTCCCCATTTATAAATGGTGAAATTGGTTGTAGATTACTTGAAGTGCGACATTCGAGTCATCCGTTAATACCTTCTTTTGGTAATTTGAAGCTTGATTGTTCTAAGTTCAAGAACACAGTTCTTGTCAATGTGGATAAGTCCCGACGAAGAGAGCTCGCATGTTCGATGCCTAGTTGTGGATAACAGATGTGTGAGTCTTGATGAAGTAGTTGAAAAGACTCAATGTTGCATTCCATTTGCCTTGCATCATTTGTCAATACCAAGTGTGACTCATTAGATTTAGACTCAGATAGTGAAGTGTGTTGATCATAAATTGCTGAATCCATCAAGGTAGAACATTCATAATAGCAGCCGGTTTCATTGTTCTGTGAGGTATCATAAAGTTCAAGCACTTTGGAGATTAAAGGGTTAGTGATGTAAGACATTGTGTTGATGGATAGTTACCAAATTTCTATATAGACAAGTCGCTAACAAGACAACTCGCCAAGAACCATAACACCAAGTCGCTACGAATTAGAAGACAAGTCTTTAAGCACCAAGTCGCTAAGAATTATGACACCAAGTCGCTAGACACAGTTAAGTTGCTAAAGAACAACTAGCTAAGATCCAAGTCGCTAGTATCAAGTCGCTAACAATTTATACTACAACTCGCTAACAATTTCTGAAGCAAGTCGCTAACCTCACCAAGTCGCTAGCTGTAGTGGAGAATCCACTAACTTGTACTATTTCGGCTTGTCTCAATAAACAAGTTGCTAGGCTCAAGTCGCTAACAACTAACACTGTAACTCACTAACTTTTACTGAAGTAAGTCGCTATGATGAAAAATACTACGAGAACCAAGTCGCTAGCAAGAAAAACTTCAAAAACACACTTTTCAATCCAAAACAAGCTCAACCACAGTGATTCAAGCTTACCAAATCAAAACCCAAGCACTTACAATGATTCTAAACACAAAAGTACACCCAAAATTCAAACATTAACACTAGAAGTGATCCAAATGATGCAAAACCACAAAACTTATTCAAACTCAAAAACCATCTAAAACCACTAGAAATCCAAGGATATGTGAGAGATGATCTAACTCGGCTCGATACCAATTGTTATCTATTGGATTTCACAAACACAAGAACAATCACAAATAAGGCGTATGATTAGATGATTTTATAGAGAAAGTGGGATATTCTAGAAGAGAAACTCATGGAAGGTTAGATTCCAAAATGAACATCCAACCCTACTGGGAGGTAGAGGTATTTATAGGTTACAAACTAAACGACCTCCCGACGGCGCGTGGATCAGGGATACAGTGGGTAAAGACTCGTCCTTCCTCCACGGTGTTATACTAAACAAAACTACGCTACTGACTAACTAATTAACTACTAAATAACGTAAATAACTACAAGTCTACGAGCTAACTTATGCCAGACAATTATTGGGGTGACCGACACTTTAATATGGAATTTCCAATTCCTAACATTAGGTGAAACACAAAATTAGGCGTTTTATACATAATTAACTTAACACTTATTTTTTTGGCACAACAATAAAATCTTCTTCCTGGGTTGATTGAAGTCCATGATGTTACAATGGTTGATGGTCCTCCACATCTGTTGCATCTAACCGCCATGTTCATGATTGTGTGTGTCTGTGTTTCTTGTTTGTGTTTTTGATCCAAGAAGAAGCAAAATGGGTTTTTGTTAATACACTACACTGGAAAAGACAAAAATACCTTTTAATTTTAACGACAAATGACCATCTTAACAGTCAACAAACGGAAAATTTGGTAAATGGATCAAACCCGTAACGGGTCAGAACCACGGGGAGAGGATCTGTAAAAAAGAAGTACATGCATGATTTTCGTTATATCTGGTAAACCACACGGACATTTTAGCAATTAACTCTAAAAATTAAATAATACCGAGTAAAGTCCTTAAAGAAAATGAAATGAAAAAAAAAAAAAAAAAAAAAAAAGTCACAAAGGGTTGAAAACATAAGACAAGAGGAGAGATGTTGACACACGACACAACATAGTGACCGACTAGGGTTTGATCACTATCATCATCATGTCAACAATGGAAGACATCTCTGTCGCCATAAACCAAATCAACATCAAGAAACAAACCCTTCATCAATCATTCCAAAACCTTCAAACTATCATTCCCATATCCAACAAATGGTCTGACTTTGATTCCTACTTCACTTCCCTCCATTCTACCCTCCAACACAAACTCACCCTCCTTCAAACCTTTGATCAAACCCGACCCGAACTCATTTCCTTCTGCAAGAACTCAAACGGGTCGGGTTTAAGAGACTTCATTGCTAATGCAGATGACCCACTTGCCCTTTTGCCTCAACTCCCTGGCGCGTATGCTCACGCGCCTGACCCTCCTAGTATGGTTCTTGAAGCTGTTGCTGATGGGTTTTACAGCAATGGTGGGAAAAAAGTACTAGTAACTGATTTGGGGTTGGTTAGGGGTGCTTGTTTGGTTATGTTGGAGGGTTTGGTTGGTTTTGGTGTTGGAGATGAGGTGAGAGATAAGGCGATGGAGGTTGCGAATAAGTTGTTCGGAAGATGTGTTTTGGGGAATGAGGAGGTTAGGGAGGGGAATGTGTTAGGGTTTTTGTTTCTTCTTGGGGTTTATGGGTTGGTGGATAGGTTTGGGGTTGACGAGGTTGTAGATTGTTTTGTTGTTGTTGCTAGGACACAACAAGCGGTTGAGCTTTGTAGACGGATGGTTCCGAGTGATAAGATAAATGGTATTGTTTTTAGATATTGTTTCCTATTATGTGAAATTGTTTATCGTTGCTGATTTGTTGTGTGAATTTGTGATTTGTGCGTATTTGTTTTAGATTATGAGTATCGTATTTAGGAACTAGGAGGGAATGATGTGAATAGCATATGCCTACAAAGCTTATAAGTATAACGTATGATGTAAATTTGTGGGCCGGGATTGGGTGGATTTTTGAAATAGGTAAGGGCTGATCCTAACTCCCATTGGTTCACGGTAAACACCTGAACATTGCTTGAGGTACAATCTGTCCTCTGGGGAAGGGTTGAATCGGGTCCAAATATCAAAGTCCGGGTTAGAGTTGCCAGCCAAACCAACCAATTGTGAACAAAGTTATAGTTCTAAAATTTTGATATTTAAGGGGGTGTTTGGGTAAGCAATAGCTTAAGCACTTATGCATTTTAAAAAAAACTCCAAATTTAGAGCTTAGTTATTGGCTTTTTCACTTCACAAATAAGCTTTAGAATAAACCTTACCTGAATACCTTTTTTAGAAGGAATTTATTGTTTTTGATAACACAATAAGCTACTAGGCACTGCAAATAAGCTTAGCCAAACGCCTGCTAACTTCTACGTTTTGTATTACACTACGGAGCCAAATCTTTACCAAATGTCAATATTTGACCATCGGTCTCCATTTGTTACTGTGTGTGCTTATGAACAAATCTTTTATGCTTTACTTATATGTTCGATTTTATTACTAATAGCTTGTTTTGGACCTCGTCAACTCTTAATATAAATTTGGTTTCAAAATTCATTTTTAATTTATGAAAATTTTGGCATCTTTAAGTTTGGTTTTAACAGTATCGTTAATGCAACAAATCCAAACGTTATTATTTCTTTCCTGCAATGGCTATGGATCATTATATCAACTTTATAGCTATTTATTGATTTGTGGTTGCAGATCTTATTCAGAAGCTGATAAACAAAGAAATGCATGTCACTGCTGTCAAATTCAGCATTGAATTACAGAAAACTGATGTTTTTCCACCAGTTCGTCTCTTGGAAGAGCGGAAATTAAAGTCTATGAGGGTTATTGAGGACACACGACACACGAGTGTAAACGATCCTCATATTTGTGTAATTTCACACCCCTTAACTATTCCATTGTTTCAAATCTAAACATTACCATCGACGTCAATTACCTTTTCATAACTCTTTTTCTTATGTAGAATGAAGTGATGATGAAAGAAATCAACACGTTGAAGTCAATTATCAAATGCATTGATGAGCATAACTTACAGTCAGAGTACCCAAAGGATGGTCTGGTTGAACTTGTGAATAAACTCGAGAGTGAAGTGCAAAAGAGTAAACAAGCTAAGGTAAAAATATCAAATGACGATTCCGGATTCAGAGAACAACCTACAAGTGCACATGTATGCAAGAAGCCAAAAGTAAACAAAGTTTCTCCAACTGATGTGTCTGATGTAGCGAGAACTGTACAAGATGATATGCAGATAAAAGAATCCCATTCAGAGGAATCAGATGGGGAGCCAGATCATGTTGGTCAGGACCACAATTCTCCTGGTGGGTCTAGTCCCACGGATCCCGGCCCGATTGCAAGTTCGTATGGATTTAAAGTAGTAAATTATGGTTTCGTTGGTAACCAGATGCCCGCTGATGCTGGGTCTGGCTTTTATGTTGCACAACCAAATCCTCCATCTGCTAATAACTCCAATGGTTGGATATCAGATTAAACCCACTGTTTTTAGAACCAGACTGGCATCGGCAACTCGAGGAGCCACCGGTTTGATTTGCTTAGCTGAATCGCCTGTTAGCGAACCTGTACATGTCAATACTGACCATCGTTTTTTAATCGTATATTATGGGTTTCTAAACTATTTGTATGTATAGCATTTTACAATTTTAGATACATGTCGGTTCTACGAATGAAACTTATCGATGTTTTAGAGGGTAATATTTGTGTTTTTAAAAGGGGCAATTTCATATTTCTCATCCTTTTACCCAAACATGCATTAAAAACATTGTATATTATGCATTGAATGCTTGCACAATGAGTATATATGAAATTATTCATGAAAATAGGGTGATATGTGAAATTAATACTTTTTAAAACGTCAATTAAAACAGGTAATTTTTAGCTTCCAAGCACAACATTGCTATTTTTTATTACCACTTAATGTAATATTACACATGGTTTACATATTACACATTTTGCGGAAAGGAAAGATGCTACAACTGCTACACATTTTGCGGGAAGGAAAGATGCTACAACTGCTACCTAAACCTTACAAAGCTGGCTCATTGCCAAGCAGAAGAAGACACCAAAGCTCGATTCATCCATCCAAGAAACAGAGCCCCATCTCGCTCTTCGAGTCTATACTTGTCACAGTAGTTCTCAAGCAGTGTCTTGATGGTGGCATTCACATATGAACTCAGAGGATATGGAGTGAATCCAGCTTTAGTAAAACGTGATCTCCACGTGCTAAGAAGCTCATGTCTCTCTTCCCTCTCGGCCCCTTCACACGCTAATATATTAACTATTTCGCCAGCAAGACAATGTTGTTCTACATTGATTCGTTCTTTATGATCCCTTTTTAGAGTTGCATCAATCGAGTCAAACATAGCTGAATAGTAGCTGAACGCCTCTTGAAACCGGTCAAAAAACTTAGCAGTATTGACATTTGCTTCCTGCTCAACAAGAGTCACAACTTTTGGAGATAAGCTCTTGATGAGCCTTATCACTCTGTCCCTGTGATTTTGTGGATGCACAGTCTCATCTGGTAGGTGATGCAGCACCAATGCACAATTAACAACCAACGCCTCACCAGGCTGAACCCTAAGATGTTGAATCTGAATATCTGAAACAGAAACCGGTATACCATGAAATTCAAATGGCATTTTACATGATTCTGCAATCTTTGCGAGTCTCTGACCAACGATATTGAGTCCCCCACCCCTTGCGAATGCATTTCTAGAATCATCCATACCAGTGATCCTTAGCCTTGGTGGACCACCGGGGCGAGCTGCTAGAGCCTGGATCAGTGTCATCCATTGACCACCCTGTGCAATCTGGAAATCAATTATATGGATTCTGTCTTCATTCTTAATGGCTTCAGCAATCGCTCCATTTGCAGATAAGTGGCCGAACTTGAAATAAGGACAGGCTTCATAGAGTAACATCATATAAGAGAAAAGTTCAGCACCGGTTGGCTCTTTGCACTTCAATGATTTGCAGATAACGCTACCAGAAGAAGATAACCGAGCCACAAGCCCTTCCATCATGTAAGCTGCTACTCTTTCTGTGGGCTCACCACCTACAGACACCAAAGGGCGTAACATTGATATTAGCCCTTCAGCAGTTAGTGTTTTGTTTTCTGCAACTGCTTTGGCGCAAATAAAAAGCCCTTCTTTTAGGTCTCCTTTAGAAACCGCCTTTTCCATCATTTGGTATTCATCGTTGCTTGGTATCACATTATCTGTGTCATACACGCCCCAGGAACTAGACACATCAAACGACTCTGCAAAATCATGATCACTTTCAAGTATAGCTTGTATTTCACTAAGCCTGAGATGCAAATCATCAACATTGTCTTCCAAACCAGACTTAGTTATTTGAGAGGTATAAGTATAGTCAGGTGAATGATATGGTTCGGGTTGGAAGGAGTGAGAATCTTGAAGTGATGTGGGGCTGCCATTTGAGGAGAAGCTGACTGTAATAGAATTGTTAGTGAGTTCAGGTGTCTGAACCGAAAACTGGTTTACATCAGTCGAATATAAATTCTGATCCGTGTCCTGCTCTGTAGATGTTGTCCAGTAATACGGCTGGTTAGATTCCCCCATTCTTGTACTACCAATACTATGATTTAGGAAAAAAACTACTTTCAGACCTCAGCTCATAAGTTGTTCAGATCTGCATACAATTTGGGAAGATAACTATGAGTAACTGAATAACATACAGGTTGTTTGGCTGAGAACACAGTTAGAGGGTGTTTAGGATTGCGTTTTGGAGGAAAATATTTAATTATCGCGTTTTCAAAACCCAAAATTAATAAAACCTTTAGCAAACCTTTTGGAAAGGTGGCGTTTCTTCCAAAAAACGTGAATCTTGAAAAAGCAGGTTTTGACTTGGTTTTTCTAAAACGCAAGTTTGCAAATGCATAAATTCTTTTTGAAAAGGCAATCCCAAACACCCCCCGAGTATCATTTGTGAAATGCCCTAATTGGTTGGCTAAAGTAAAAATAATAATATGCACTAAATCACATTCAATTGATATTCTCCTAATAGAACAGATCTGTAGACAACAATTTCACAGTTGACCTAAACCTAAAGATGTAACTTTTAACCTAAAAAAGCTAGCAAGAAAAGAGATTTAAACAACATAGGCATGTTACTTCTAGCTTAGCAGACATAAATACAAGTCAGCTTAACTTGAGACATACAAGATTTGAAGCAAACCATAAAGCTCAGGCAGTCAGGCTATATAGTATGCAAGATCAATCAATATTAACATAAACATAACCATTTTCACAGTGGCCTAGTAGCAAGTTTTTTTTTTTTTTTTTTTTTAGGGTCCTTAAAAGGGTGCAACACGAGGACTTCCCAGGTGTCGTGCTAAGCACGTTTAACTGCGGAGAATACCGGTTAGGCCGCGTACATCAAGAAAGAAACTCGACTTACCCGAGTAACCCTGTTGAACAGGGATCTTTCTTAGTTAATTGAAAGTGATAAATAAATTAAAAAAAAAACATAACCCTAATGATGAAACCAAAAATCTAGAAAAACCCTTATTCTAAAAATCAATTATATTCAGGAGATTAAGATAAAGATCAAATCTTGAAATGAAATAAAAAAATAAAAATAAAGATGATAATACCTTTGTTAATTTTCCTTGTTGAAAGGATGCTTTAGTTCAGTACCACTTGTTATGAGTTTGGTTTTTTATAGTGAGAATGAAAGCAGTTTAACGCGCTAGCTAGCTTTGATTAAAGTTTTGGTACTATTATTGGTACCCTATGCTACTACTCTCTTACATACTTTATTGACATTAAAGAGACGGTTTTTGTTGTTTTTTGTTTTGTGGTTTTTACTATTTTTAACTTATTAAATTACCTTCTTTTTTTTCTTTTCTTTTTTATAACAAAGTTTGTTATAATTATTTGCTTTCTATTTTTTATATTTTACTATTTTTAACTTGTTAAATTTTATATTTTTAATTCATTATTTCACAATTTATAATAAAAATAAAATTAAAAAATTAAAAAATTATGAGATGTTACAATCATTTTAAAGGGTGAAAAAAGGCTTGGCAGATTTACCGTTCACACACCATTAAAATAGAATCTACACACCATCAAAAAAAATTATTTATTTTTATTTTCTTATTTTTATAAAAAAAAAAGAGAAAAAAATTATAAAGTTTGATAAGTCAAAAGTATTAAAATATAAAAAATATGGAGCAGAATACTATAAAATCAGTATTTGTTCTGTTAATAAAATTAGTAAAACTGTCAAAAAAAATACAGAACAGAAGCCATAAAGTCAAAATAGTCCACAACAAAGTATACGTACAAAAAAAGGAGAAAAAAAAATTAAAGATGGTCATGTCCTATTAACAAAGCGAATAACAGAAGAATGAGACTGATAAGTAGTGGTGTCCAAACCTTATTATCATGAAAAATAATAATAATAATAATAATAATAATAATAATAATAATAATAATAATAACTATCCCTAAAAGTTTTAAAGTGCACGTGGTTTAGACAAAAGATAACTAACACAACTCTGTTAGGCTGCTCACAATGGAGCCGGTTGCCGTCGGTTGGAGGCTTCGGTCGAGCAAGGTTGAGCCGTTGTGGAGGACTCGGTTGGCGTCGGTTGGGGAGAGAGGGAAACACAACTCGGTTGAGCACACAACCGAGTGTACAAGCTAAATCTTTACCCTTTTTTTCCAAAACTTTACCACTTTTACAACATTATAAATACCAACCTCAAACACATTTTTAAACACACAATTTCAAACACAATTCAAACAACTTCTTCAATATTCATCATGTCACAAAGAAAACTCCCAACTCAAAACCCGACGATCCCGACTTCCCAAAATTCCCGAACTTGAATTTCTCATTGGATCCACCGTTTCAATTCTTAGGTTTAACACCACTACAAAATCGGGATGTTCGTTTTCAAGCACCGGTTTTGATTATGAAACACGACTACCACAACCCAACCACAATCAAAACCCATTTTACGTCAATCGTCCATATTTCCCACCGGGTCGTCTGAGTATCAATCAAAATCAAGCACCAAGCGGGTCGTCATATCATCCTAACATGGATTTCTCACAATCTTCCCAACCTAATCAATCGTTTTCACCGCTTCATGTCGTTAATCTTGATATGGATTATGAGCATTTTATGGAATTCCCTCCGCTCAATGCTACACGCCTCAACAATACCCGACTCAAGATGCTTCGATGGGACAAGGTTGGGGCACGGTTCATACCACGGTTCTATTCGTGTTGAAGACGATGTCGAAGAGACGTCACCGTCAAATTAAAGAAGGTTACAAAGCGGGCTACAAAGGGAAGGGCAAGAATGTTGCAACCGCACCGTCGAACCATGGACAAAGCGGAAGAGGTCGCGCTTTGTAGAGCTTGGGTACATGTGTCAGAAAATTCAGAAAGAGGGAACTCTATCAACCGGAGTGGGTTTTGGGATGAGGCGATAGCGTACTTTGAAAGTGAAACTGGTTCAACAAGAACCTACGACTCCATAACGACCAAATAGAAGGGTAGGATTCGTTCTAGGGTTGGTTTCTTTTGTGCAATTATGGATAATATCAAGGATAATCACGAAAGCGGTGAGAATGACGAAGACGACTATGAAAAGGCTTGTAACGAATACCGTGTGCTTCACAAGCATGAGTTTACATTGAAGGAGTGTTGGAAAGTTTTGAGAGGGCATTCGCTTGGAAAAGCGTTGAGATGCTGCTTTCACCAAGACTAGTTGGAAGAAACCCGGGACTTGAAACCACCTCGGGGTCAACAAAGGTCCTTTTCATCCCCAAGACGTAGATGATTACGAGGAAGAAGAGACTCGAGAATCACGACCAAAAGGTCGTGACGCAGCCCAAGAAGAAAGCACACGAGCCACCCGCTTCATTTGTTACTAATATGGCCAAGAACTTTTCAAGATCAAAAGTTCAAGTAAGGAAAAAACAAGAATATGGAAGAGGAATACATAAAGTTGAAGCGAAGAGATGGAGCTTGGAGAGCGAGGCAAGGCGAGCCGAGGAGTTGAAAAGGGAGAAACTTGAGCTCCAACGTCGCAGACTTACAATGGCAAAGCACAATCAAACCGGACGCAAGATTTAATTTTCTACAACACACCCCTCGACACAAATATGCCCGCACGACAACTACAAGAACTTGAGCAACTTAAGGCAGCAATCAAAGAACGTTACAACTTAGATTATTAAGTTGCGGTTTTTAATAAGTATTGTAACGCCTACGTTTTATTAGTTTAAGTTTTTAATTAATGTTGTAATGTTAAGTATTTTTATTTATGAAGTTTAATTTTGTTTTTAAAAATATTTGAATTAAAAAAAAAAAAAATTTGTCAGGTCACCACTGTGGCAACTAGGTCGTCGTCAGGTCGTCGGAGAGAGAAAGCTGATGTGGCACAGACGAACTAGGTTGCCACTGTGACTAGCCTTAAGATTAGAATATGCTACTTCACTTACATCGTGTTTTGTTTATGTATATGGTTTGTGGAGGAATTTTCATTTGCATACTCTTATTTTGGTGTTTACCAAGGGACAAATCCTCACCTTCTATTTAGATTGATCTAATGGTTGAGATTAATCTAAGATTTAATATGTTTAACCTTAATCTTCCAACTATATAAAACCTTTATTTATTTTTCTTTTTACCATTCGTCATTTTTTACACACACTTTGTATGTGTTTTCCTCTGCTCTCATTTTTTCCCTCCAAAAATTAGTTATCTCGATCCACAATTACCATTCCGATCATCATCACCGTTCTGATCATCATCACCATCACCATTCCAATCACCATCACCGTTTCGATCATTATCTCATCATCACCTCCGGTAAGTAGCAGATTTTGATTTGAATGAACCGTTTGTTTCAGAAGCTTATTTGATTTATATTGTTGTGGTTGATAATGATGTTGAATCACTTGTTAATTATGTGGATCAAGTTGTGTAACAATCCTTCTTATCAAGTTGCACACCAAGTGTTTGATAAAATGTGTGAGTGAAAAATATTTGATAATCTTGTTATATGCTCATGTAATTTTACTTATTAATTAAGTTGTTAGTTGAATTTATGTTTTTAACATCACTGAAATGCTTCTTTTATGTCTGATTGTTGTTTTTGAATCTTCTCTCTATCGTACGTGTGGTATCACCAGTGATATCCGAAGTTAATGATATTATAATTTTGTTGTTTTATGTGCTTCTCAAGATACAAAAATTGGATGCAGTAGAAGCTCTCATGTCTTGGCAGATGCTTATAATGGTGGGCATGGAAGTTTGAATTATGGAAATAAATTAGCTAACCGGAGTTCAGGGTGTTCAGCTCCTGTTTGGCTTGAAACTAGAGATGCGGTCGGTAATGTTTTTCTTATGAAACTTAGTGCTTGTTAAGATAGGTTCTATTAATGTATGCGATGTATGAATGCTTTAACTTTGTCGAGATCATAGTAAATATGTATTATGAGATGCGTGGTGAAGCTCGTGATCGTAATTTATACTTTTTAACACTGAACTAAATTTTCTCTCGAATGATCTTCGCAAAACCCGTTGGAAAATTTTAGAACCATTCAAGGCCCTTTCACCTTATTGGACAAGGTGAAACACTTTATGATATATTTATTTCCTAGTAAAATGCTTTTGGTTGTTATCCTTGTGGAGGTCGTTGCCTAGGTGTTATCTACCTTTACATCTTGGTCTCGTCTTGAATGGTACAACATAATTGTTATAGTATGCACATATCTTTGTGAGTTCGGTTCCCAATAGGATATTTAATGTACAATTGAAATTGAGAGGAATCAATGGGTATAAAATAGTTACAAATAAACAAAATTCTTGCTTTTGAGCTGTAGCTTTGTAGTATCACTTGTGATATTTTGTTTTTATACGCTTTGATATTTATAGGTTAAACTTTATTATATGTCATGTAAATTATCACTAGTGATATTTCATTGTTATTGTTTTATAATTATTCTTAAATCTTATTTTTTTTTAAGTTGTGATAATACCCTATTTACCGTATGTTTACCTTTGTTTACAGCTTCTTATAGTGTGAAAACACATAAGTCGTTTAATCATCATGAGTTTATTGACACTCCTGGGGGATAAGTTTTTTTGGGTTCCTGGAGTTTCGGCTAGTGCATTACCAGTATTCTCTAGTCATTGCCCCGGGGGGCGGTGTTCCTTGAGGCGGCTCCGTTGAAGGTGAATATCTTTGCGATCGACGCCCGATTTTACCTTTTTTTAATTTATTTTGTTTGATGTAACACTTGTAATTCATAGCTTTTCAATATTGCTAAAAAAAAAACTTATGCTCAATAGTTTGGAATGATTTTATGAGGATTTTTGTGATTCATACAGTTCTTTGTATCTGGTATCACTTGTGATATTCTGTTAAAAATGAGGCAACACTTGGTTTTGATTTTGATGTTTATAGCACTTATGATATTATGTTAAATTTGATATAACACTTTCTTTGATTTTTAGATATGTCAAGTTTTTTATTTTTGTAGTTTTATTTCTTGTTTTTATACATATTTGGTATATGTAATATGCAGTGTTATATCTCTTAGGAGCTAACGTATTCAAACGAATTTTCTTTGGGCACCCTTCCCTATTGCAAACTAAATACATCCATCCCTTAATCTTTTCTGAGTAAACTTTCTAATACCAAATCCTTCCTCTGAAGCATATCTCATGTACATACTAATGCAATCCTCAACAGAATCATAAACACTAAACAAAACTGGTAGCACACTAGCAGCAATTCTAGGAACCCAAAAAACCGATCCACCAGGAGTATCAATAAAATCATGATGAATAAAAGAAGGAGGAGTTTTCAAACCACTAGAAGCTGTAAAGAAGGTGATAAAACACAAAGTCAAAAAGCATAACACAATAACTTCAAAAATTGTCTTAAAATATCACTGGTGATACTATACATTACTTGAAATATCACTGGTGATACTATGAATCAAAAATATCACCAATGACAATATAATAGATGATTCAACAAAAAGACTAAACTGAAACAACAACACATCCAATAAAAAACTAACAGCTTATTTAAAAGCAATATAACATCTACATTAATATACATAAGCACTATCATAACAAAAAACACAAAAACCTATAACTCAGAATTCAACAACATAAATTGACAACAACTATAACTCATTTTCAGTCAATATATACAACAACTGCAAACACGACTATTCTTCTTAAATATGCAACAAGCGCTTTAAGAAATCTCTTCCAAAACACTAGATTTACGACTACTTTGACTACACAAAGAAAACACTTCCGATATGGTGACTTTGTGAACTGGAGGTTGTTTTTACTTCTTTTCTTTTCATTTCATTTAGACTTGTATTCCAATCTGCACAAAACAAATCCCAAGTAAGTTTTATGAATATTTATTCTGATAAATATAAACTACGAATGTTTATCGTCATACAATTTTATAACATTCTACCGCAAGTATGTCATATCAATTTGTATCACAGGTGATATAACACAGAAGCTAAATGTCAAAACAAGTATGCCGCATACATACAAGGTTTATCACAGTTGATATTTTTCTAAAGGAGACATGCTTATATGTTGCAATTTACTTTTTTCCTTATCAATCTCTGGAGATAGGCTCAAAAATTTGCTTGTCGACAAAACTGCATTTACAAATTTTTTTTAGAAACAAACAGAATGTCTGCAATTTTTATGTTTAAAGATTTATTAGCGAGTTAATTACATAAATGGTCACTGTGGTTTGTCCATTTTTTCACATTTAGTCACTGAGCTTTTTTTTGACAAAGTCAGTCATTAAGGTTCTAAATCGTTACAAATCTAGTCACTCATGTTTCAATTTCATTACATAAAAGGTCACTGTGGTTTGAAACTTCAGTGACCATTTATGTAACGAAATGGACTGAATCTGTAACGATTTGAAACTTCAGTGACCATGTATGTCAAAAAAAAAGTTCAATGACTATATGTGAAAAAATGGACAAACCATAGTGACCATTTATGTAATTTACTCTTTATTAGCAGACAAAAACTGACCGTTTAAAGCTTGTATTGTCTCCAGATGCTTGTAAATATCATCTTCTACATTTTTTTCAAAATCAAAATTTTAATGTCTTATGTTATATAAAACAAAAAGGCACTATAAATTCTAATCAAGATTTATTTGAAATATAGTTATTTCAAGTATAACGGCTTATCATCACAGTTGTTATACTAACAAAAAATAAAAAAATAAAAAAAATCACTATATTTGTTTTATCACTGGTGATATACCATTAAATATTTAAGTTGTCCGCGACTGCTCTTCATCATCACCACTATCATCAGTACCACTACCACTACCAAAAGTCAAAACTAAACCACCACCACTACCACGAAGAACACTAAAAATGTATCAGTTATCGCGCTACATGATCACTAATCGTGTGATAACTAATCAATAATCGCTACATCTGTTTTTATCACTAGTGATATACCATAAAATATTTCTCTGTCACACTAAAAAACGCATCATAATTTATATCAAAATTATACTTGTAACAAGCTACCACTACCACCACCACTACCACTACCACTACTACCACCACCACCACCACTACCACTACCACTACCGCTACCACTACCACTACCAAAAATCAAAACTAAACCACTACCACTACCACTACCACTGTTTTTTTTTCACCATATTCAAATCAGTACCACATCTACCACAACTGTTATTATCACTAGTGATATTTTTCCAAAATCTTTAATAAATCACGAAAAACATCTAAAAACATCTAAAATCAGCAAAAACTGAAAAATCTTAATAAATATCTTCTTCTTTTACAGTATGACAGCAAAATCTCAAATAAATACATAATCATCAATTTCATGACAGTAATACAACAAAAAAATACAGAAAAATGTTCATAAATAGCAATAACATTCATAAATAAGTATAAAATCAGTAGAGATACATAAATAACATCTAAATAATTAGTTTGAAGCTCATACCATTATTTTCGGAGTCGGTAGGTTTATTTTGATCCTTTTTTTTTGTGCTTCTGCTTTTTCAGTTGAAGAGTGATGCATTTTTGTGTTTTTTTTTTTATTTTGACGGTTAATTGTTGGTTGATTTTGATAGTTATGGTTTGTTTTTAGTGAGAAAATTAAGAGAGAGAAATGGACGTTTTGTTTTTGATGGTGAAATGAGTGCATGTGTTGTGTTTTTGTGGTGGGGAAAGTTTCAGCTTTTGGCAAGAATGATCCCTCCGTGTTTTTAATCCTTAAAAGATGTTTGATTGATCCAACGGCTAGGAATTGTCCCTTGGTAAGTAGCAGATTTTGAGTTTGTGAAATAATTTTGTGATTATTCTACTCATTGCATTATACTTCTTCTATCGCATAATTATTTCTAATGTTAACTTTTAAAATCTTTAATTTTTAATTTTGACCTTAAATATTTTTTTGTGTTATATAATAATTGATTAAAATTATACCAATGAAAATACATTTAAAACCAAATTCATTCATATATTTTGCATCAAGTTTTATATAACACAAAGAATAATAGTTAATGTCAAAGTTGCAAAATAAATACTTAAAAGTCAACACTAGACAATAATTATAAAACGGAATGAATAATTGTTTTAGGGTGAAGATTGTCAAAACAACATGATTATCAAAACTGAATTGAATTAAACGGATTTTGGTAGTGACGAAACTAGAGGGATCTCGTGGTGTCACGAGACCCAATGAAAATTTGTGCGTTGTGCTAATTTTTGTGAAACATGATAAATGTTTTTAAATACACTAGCCGGGTACCCGCGCACAGCGGCGGCGATAAGTATAGTTATATGTGTTTGCTTACCCGTTTAGTGAATTCGTTTCACAACACTTCGAATGTATATGTGTTAGTTGTAAGTGTTTGTTTGGGTTACCCGTAACTTTCCGTAGCTTTCCGCGACATCATTATTCCGCGTATAGAAATACCCTCGCAATCTCTTACGCGTCAAACACTACCCCAAAAGTATATGATTTTGACGAATCAAGATTATATTGATTGAAATAAATGAAATAAAGGTTAAAGTTGTAAAAATTTGAATTAAAATAAAATAAACCCATTAAAATATAAAAATAAAACTCATAAAAGATATCAAAATGAATGTTGAATTAAAGAGCATAAAATTTTAGAAAATATGGTGAAATTAAATTATAAAAAATAAGTATATAAAAGATATTTTAATTTAAAAATAAAGATGAATTTTTAGTTGAGAAATGACACATGTCATTTTATAATTGGAGCTCTTTATTTTAATTTTTAGTGGTTAGGAGTTAGGTTTGAAGTTTGTTAAAAGTTATGCTTGTAGTTTGTTAAGAAGTGACATATGTCATCTTATGATTGGAGCTCATTATCTTAATTTTTGGTTAGAAAAACTCTTTCCATAATAAGCAAGTAAAAAAGTCTGAATTTTTAAGCCTTCTAATTTTAGAAGGCATAAATGCATTATAAAGTAGTATAGATTATGTCTAAAGGCATTGTATTCGTTAGTACATTTATATTAGAGTAAATTACACCGTTCGTCCCTGTGGTTTGCGTTGACCGCAGGGTTTAGTCCTTTGACCAAAAAAATTGCACCATACGCCCTTAAGTGTGAAACGTTATGCACCGGAGATCCCTCCGTCCATCTGGGCCCACCAACTCAAGATAACGTCAGTTAAGTCACTTAACCCCTAAGGGCATATCCGTCATTTCTTGTCTCCCCTTTTTCCCGCCCAAATTATAACCCTATATACTTGTCTTCCCCTTTTCCCACCCACCCACATAAACCTAAATCACATTCCTTCCACCACCATTTTCAAAACAAAGGGTTTTCTCAAATCAAATCAAAATCATGGTTAGATGTCCTCGTTGCCAAACACTTGCAGTTATGAAAACATCATGGACAAATAGAAACCCAGGTCGAAGGTTTTATGCCTGTTCCCAAATTGTATGTGTTAATGGTTTTAGTTTGTAATTGAACAATAACAGTATTTGTTGTTTAATTTTGTTTTACAGGATTTGTTGTTTAATTTTGTTTTCTGAGATTGTAATGATTTGTTGATTGGGTGGACCCGTAAATGTGCCATCGCTCAATGGTAGTTATACCGGGTTATTAAGGTCTTTGAACAACCATCAAGAAATCCTACAAAATATGGAGCAAGAAAGAGCAACATTGAAGAAGTATGTTATGGTTTCATGTATTTTGTTGTTTGTCAGTAATGTATAACATATTGACCTAGCAAAGTAGTATTTGGGTGTTAAGAGATAGATGTATTTTGGGTGTTTAATGTTAGATGTATTTTGTGTGTGTTATGTAGCACCATTGTAATGAAAACAAGCTTTGTAGCATTATTGCAATGTCTCGTTCTACATATTGCGATCACTTTTATGAATTTTACTATTTCATTTTGTCACTTTTATGCATATGCAAATACTTTTATCAATGCAACACTATTTCTAGATTGATGCGTCAATGAATCAATGGCACTTTGTCGCATTCTTGCAATTCAATGGTATACGCTTTACTTGCATTATTGCAATTTCTACATTACCACACCTCTATATAAGGGCACATATGGATAATACAAAACCATATCAAACATCTTCCTAACCTATTCATAATTCTGCAAAGATGAGTTCAGAAACAAGGGTTCCAACAAGAGGAAAGGTTATATACATCTTCATGTTCCTTTTCCATCTCTTATATGTTAAACATACTTATGTTTTATTGTTTTTTTTGCATTATTTTGTTTTCGAAGTTATCTCGCATTTCAAGTGACACATCCGAAAGTATCGATGACAAAAGTTCGTGTAACACATGGATGTGGTATTTTCCATTGCAAGATGTGGTACCACCGATGAGATAGAGTTTTATGGACCAAAGGTGGGCTCAAGTTCAAATGCAAAGGATGATGATAAGCCACTAACCCAAAACAGATTCAAAAGCTTCTATTTGATGCAAGGACTAAAGTGCTAGGATTGCTCGCAAAGGCCGGTCTTGAAGAATTTGGTGTGAAACCTTATGTTGCACCAACCGAAATTGCAAAGACCAAAAGGGAAGGGAAGGAAAGAAAAGGATGGGTTAGAAGTGGTGTTTCATGGTTTCATGGTTTTCATGTGTCTTGGTCTTTCATGTCTTTCGTGGTGTGTTTCATGCTTTTATGGTATTTCATGTGTACTTGAACCTATTTTATGGTGTTTTAATGTTTCAGTTTACTTTATGTATGTTTTTTATGGTCTTTCATGTTCACTTTAACCTATTTTAGATAAGTTAGTGCAATGCTCTTGGTCTTTCATGTTTATAGTTACCAAATTACCAAAAGAATCTGTACATACCAAATTAAAGTCAAACAATATTACATACCAAATTAAAGTCAAACAAATTAAAGTCTAAAGCAAC
Organism: Chrysanthemum lavandulifolium; assembly: GCA_022545495.1. NCBI lineage: Eukaryota > Viridiplantae > Streptophyta > Magnoliopsida > Asterales > Asteraceae > Chrysanthemum > Chrysanthemum lavandulifolium. The sequence continues at coordinate 208,149,524 of CM040243.1, read as the reverse complement.
CATACCATTAATCAATCAAGTTTCAAGGCATATAATGCCATAAACATCCAAAACAACTTAATTGACATTGTGCATAAGACATACTAGAAACACAGACATAACAGACATAATCATAACATACACTATCAAACACAGACATGACAGATACTTCAACCTAACACAACCACCTTCTTCCTTGGTGCTCTATTCGTTGATGCACCATCTTCTGTTGTTGGTGCCTTCCCCTTATCTTGACTAACTGCTCTTGTCTTTGATTGTGAACTGCAGGAGTATCGTAATCCAAATCCACCCTTTGCTTGCATTTTTCTCTTTTTGACTTTGGCATTCTTGGTCCAAGACATGTTCTTTGATTGTGACCTCTCGACCCACATTTGTCACAAGTTACGCCTTGTGCCTCTTGAAAGCTTACCATCATTAACTATCTTAAAATCCCTTTCGCCTTTGACCTTTTCTTTCTTTCCTTGGTCTTCCAACTTGTGGATTATGTTTTGGTGGCAACAGACTAGTTGGAACAAAGGCACTTGGGCCAATGGACGGGACCTCGATTGGTTTTATATGAAAAGAATATACTTTCTTCCAAGTCTCTAACCTATAGCATGGATGTACCCACTCCTCCGTAATGCAACCTCTTGATGATTAAGTGACATGTTCCAATTTGTTGCAACAGCATGTTTGCAAGGGATGCCTGTCAATTCCCATCTTCTACAAGTGCAGGTTCTAGCAACAACATTTACCACACACTGGTCATTCCATGGACCACTTACCTGGTATAACTCACCTCCATTCCAGCTAACAGTATACTTGTTAGCTTGAGCTGCATTTTCCTTCAAAATTCTTGTAGCAGTTGGTGTGAGTGGTCCATCACACCTTGCAATAACTTTGTTAACATTGACAATCTTGGCAAGTTCTATTATTAGGTATTGCAATCTAAGTACTTACATGGAATGACAATTGAATAGCAGATGGAATGTATAATACCTTCTCATGAGATACTCCCTGGCAAACTCCAATGTGGAAATAATAGGCTTGTCTCTACCCCCTACTAGCTTGGCATTCAAGACTTCGCACATGTTGTTCAATAAAACATCTGACTTGGCTCTCTCTGTTTAAGGAGTTTGTTGTTTAGATAATATTAGATCAACAGATACTATGAAATCAGTTAAAGTAAGAATACTATATACCTGAGAAATGTGATCTTGACCAGTGTTGTGGGGGAATGAGATTCAGCCAACCAATAGCCTCTTTCTTGAATGTTTTGAACTCTTCCATTGCAACTTGAAACTCTGGGAATGTTGTTGTAGTTTTTGTTTTCCATAACATATCCTTGTATGCAGTACCATTCCACTTCAACTTCATATTCTCATGAATATGTTTCACACAAAATCTGTGCTCTGCACATGGAAACAATTTTGCAATTGCTGGTATAATACCCTGCAGTTGGAAACAATTAATTAGTTAAGTAAGTTAAGGAATTAATTACAAACATTGAAATCAAATTAACTAGTTAAGTTAGTACCTTTTGCCTGTCACTTATGAAAGTGAAGTTGGAATTCTGCATGATCTAGGTCATCTCCAAGTTGATTGAGAAACCATGTCCATGACTCGTGTTTTCGTCTCAACAAGTCCATATGCCAATGGATAGATCCCATTGTTTGGATCAATACTCACGGTGTCAAAGTTGTCCCGGTATGGACCCTTCATGAATGCTCCATCTAATCCAAGGATTTCCTCATCCCACTCGAATCCACTTTCAAAGGACCCAAACATATATAGATTCTCTTAAAACTCTTGTTGGGACTTGATGATCCGCTTCACTTGAACATGGATCTTGACAGTTGTGTTTGGATTAGCTTGTTGCAATTCCAACACATAATCTCTTAGCATCTTATACCGATGTGTGTAATCACCCTTAATTTCCTTTCGACTTCTTGCTTAGCTCTAAATGCCTTACTTTCAAATAGTTAGTTCATGTTTTTTGATAGTTGCTCTTGAACAACTCTAATGTGTATATTAGGGTTTGTTTTCAATCGCTCAACTAATTCCTTTGAGAACCAATTGTAGGTGGCATAAAGGTTATCTCTTTCCTCAGAGACATTTATGGACCGACTTGTATGTTTTACCTCCCAAGATTCGATCTTTTGACTTTGGAAACTAATGAACCCATGGACATTTACTATCATCCAATGCTTTTTGTCTATTAGGTTTACCCCATTAATGATTACCTTCTTCCTTGGGCCTTTTTCACCCTCGTTGGGCCTTTTTCTTGACTTGGCCCAGGTGGACCGAGTTGGCCCACAATCATTGACTTCACCAATGGTAGAGAAGGGATAACACCTTTGCATACCGCCTCACTCTCACATTGTCATTCTTTTCCATTCTTATTTTCTCCTAGTCTCAATTGAATGCTCTCTAATGTACTCCTTCACCTTTTCTTTGTTTGCAAATTTTGACCCACATAGAAATATGTCTTGTAAATTTTCCGACTAGCATGTGCTTGTTTTCTTAATCGCTTCAACTTCTTTTTCCTTAACCTACTACCTTCACCGCTACCACCGATCCACTCTCAAAATACTCATTTTCTAATTCATTGACATCATCTCCATCCGCTTCATCTTCAATCTCAACCGCTTCCTTTCTACACCCAACAAACTCCACAGCCTCATCAATTGTGTAGTTAAAGTCCTCATGTCAACATCCACCTCATCCGCATTATTATTGTCATCTACTATGAAATCACCGCCTTGGCTATCATCATCTCCTTGACTATCACCCTCTGTTTCACTCTCAGTTTCACCCTCAGTTTCACCCTCAGTTTCACCCTCAACTTCACTTTCAACATTCTCACTAGGATTACCCATTCCAACCTCAGGATTTGTTTCAAAATTCTCACTAGGATTTGTTTCAACCTCAGGATTTGTTTGAACATTCATTGGTGGTGATATAATGTCCAAGTCAGCAAATGGGTCAAAGTTAGGATCTTGTGACTCTACATATGGGTCATAAGAAGAATAAAAATCATTTGCAAACTGACTAGGGACTTGAGAAGACTCATCATTACCAACTGCAATACTTTGCCCTTGGTCTTTACCACTGCTTTGACCTATATCTTTACCTACACACCCTTCATTGACATCAAAACTACTTTCTTAGCACCGGGTAATCCCCGCTTTGATGTTATTGGTTCATTTAACTCTTCTATTACAAGTTTTTATGCTTTGGTTGTATGTAAATGTCGATTGGTCTTTTCATGCTCAACATATACATCAACTAGCTTAAGACCTTCCATCACATACTTGCCTAATAACCGAACATCTTTGTCACATGCTAAAGGCTCTAGTCCATTGTCTAAATCATAATCGGGTTTCAAGAAATGGTAAAACATCAACCTATGACCATCATGACCTAAGTCTTCTAGCATAGAATCAATTTCATGGATTGAAAACCGATCACCGCTCATCAAATCCACAAAAGTAATCTTACCATTCTTGTAAATCCTGTTGGGTGCATTCGTGAAAAACCTCCATGATTGAGCTTGATGGAAAACAGTAGAGTTTTTATCCGCAAATAATTAAAGGAATCAATCGACAAGGGTTTTAGACATTAAAACACCAAACAAAGTATCGCAAACCCAAAAATGCATACTCTAATGATTAAAACATACGTCACTTAACACCATTATCAAAAAATAACTATAAACAAATACTTACGATACATGCAATATGGGTCTCGATCAACAACATCATTTGCTCTAATTTCATACAATGGGACCACCATCTGATTCTTTGTGAAGTATCAGTACAAAAGATTTGGGAAATGATTTGGGGAAGAAGATGAATAGTCCGTGGGAAATGGTGCAAAAGATTTTAGTTTGGGGGACTGACAAGGTAGATGGGTTTTGATGGCCGAAAGTACTTGGGAAATGACCAAAATAACCCTTTAAAAACCTCCGTTAACCCACGTTATCTTGAGTTGGTGGGCCCAGATGGACGGAGGGACGGTGCATAACGTGCATAACGCAATTTTTTGGTCAAAGGACTAAACGGTCAACGCAAACCACGGTGATCAAAGCATGGGCATCTGCAACTAAGAGGGAGCAGTAGATCATCCTGAATCAGTGCAGGAAAAGATCCGCAAGCATGAGAGATGTACTAACATGCCGCTGGTTATTATACCAGGGCTCCGTAGGAGAAGAAAGAAGGTTCGTATCTGATTTCTAATGAAGCCAAGGTCCCCCTTACTGCCTATTCTCTCTTAAAGCTTTATAAAACTCTAAAGTTGTTTAGAACTATTGACTGTAAACGATAGCATTCACAGTTACTCAATGGATATGCTTGTCATTGCAATGAAGATGGATGAACAACAATTTACCTGAAACTGATGAAATATGGGGAAAACATGACCACATAACCACCACTTAATATTTATTAGTCGGCTTATTTTAAAAGCCAAAGCCCGAATAAGCTCCTAATAGTTTTAGGGCCAAAAAGGATGAAACAACCCCATAAACTATGAAACAAGTTTCGAAATTACCTTAAAGTCTTACTTTTTATGATTTTTTATTATAACAAACTTTATTTATCAAATACTTAACAAATATTCAGTGACTCTTTTAAATATACTAAGAGGTTTATTTATCAAATACCTAAGAAATATTCAGCAACTCTTTTGAGTATACTAATAAAGAGGTCTTTAAATTGTGAATAAAACAAGCCAAATATTGCAATACTTTTGACTTATGTACGATTTTATAAAATTGTTGAAGTTTATTTTTCAAAAGAAATGTTTTTTTAGCAAAAAAAAAATGAAAAACGAAAATTTTAAAAGATGCCCTTAAGTACGCTCAAGACTAGCCTACTAGGCACGTGTCTATCTATTGCAAGTTGGCAAGTTACTATTCACCAATGTGCCTCCACTGTTTCCCTCTTTATATAAATCAAAGTTTGTAACCGAGTTAAGTAGAGATTCAAATATAAAAAATAAGACAAAGTATTATAGCTGGGATCTTCCTCTCCTAAGAAAACAAAGCAAAGCTATGCCTCTGGTTGTTTGATTTTGGAGAGTTAATTTGTCATCAACCGAGATAGTTTTCATAGGCTATCCCTTGCAAATTTTTGATTCATTTCTAATAAGATTTATAAAGTTGAAAAGTACAAATCGTGTATTAGCGTGTAAGAGTCGTTCACATGCAAACCCAACCTTAATGTTGATGCTCATCAGTTTTCGTCATTTGCTTAAACTGTTGTTCATTTCTTTCATGATTTGCGTGATCGTGACGGACCAACAATATCACTCAACACAAAAGACCCCTCCCTACTACAAAAGTAGTGTCATGGGTCCACACATAACCCAATAAAAAAAAGGAAATAGTCATGGCACGGCTGGTGGATACGGCGTGACCCTCGACGACACGAGAAGTTGCATGGTTGTGGGGCCATGGAGATGGGTTAGTGCCATGGCACCAAGTTTACCAACCACTGTACCGTAGCCTTTTAAAGCATTAGGTGTAGTCAACCAAGCCAAAACCCAAAAAGTGTGTCACGTCATATAACTTCAACATTTTTTCCTTTCACTTTCCTTATCACTCACACACCCAAAACCCTTTCTCTAGTCACTCACGCCAAACCCCTACTTTTGAGACTCATTATACCCAATTAAAATACAAACGCAACAAAAAAAACCTAATTAAAATAAAAAACCAAAAACGGTCTCTTTCGTGCAAGCTAGTTCCTTCACTCACGACTCGATTGGGAGGGGGGTGGTTGTCGGTATGGTGGTGCCGACTTAGCGTTGAGCCACGTTGGTTTGGCGTTGGTGTTGCCCGAATGCACTCAATGCTGTTAGGGACAAATAGTCTTGTATTGTAGTTGGAAGTCAAGTCAAAATAATAATATAGAGAATGGAAAGTTGAATTGCGGATAAAGTCAATTTAAGGATATGGTTGTGTAGATAATACAAATTCATTAGTCAATACTTTTTTGTATTTATTGTCAACTAAAGCGTTGGAATAATTCGTGGAGTACTTTACATTTTCCAGCTAAGGGCTTGGTACTTAAACAACCCTTCAAATAATTCATCTTATTTAAAAAAATTAAATAAGACATATAATAGTACTTAAGAGTCTTAAACAAACCCTCACATAACACAATCATGCATGATGTCATGTTTTTTTATTAACAACGACAATTTCTTTAAAGAACCAAGAGAAGAAAAAAATGTATGCATATACATAATAAAATCTCCTTGATAAAAAAGATCGTAAAAAACTGAGACAAACTACAACTTACTAAAACAAGCCTCAAAATATGAACCTAATTAGACTCTCTTGCTAGGTTAAGCACAAGAGTGATCATGGGCAACCTTCATTTTGCTTATCACATCCATTTTTTCTCCGACGACCTACATGCGACTTTTTACCAAACCAGTGACGACCTTCAATTTTTATTATTTTTTTAGTATTTTTTTTCTTTCACATTTTATTAACAACAAAATTAAATTTCATTAACAATAAAACATTACATAGTAATTCAAATAATATTAAAACATTACATAGTAATTCAAATAATATTAAAACATTACATAATAAAAGGAGTAAACTAGTTTTGATTTGCACGATGTTGATTATCTCCCGAGTAACTTCCAATGATTCTTCATGCGTTCGTACAGGATCACAATTACGACGTTGCTCCCCTCGAAAAATGTGGGAGATATCGCCTGCCCTTTGTCCTGAATTATTATATTATGTAATATGATGCATGTTTACATTATATCCGATAGTCGATTTTGGTACAACCCTCTAGTCGGATGTTTAATCATTAGCCACTTCTTCTTTAATACACCAAAAGCTCGTTCCACGTCTTTCCTTGCTGCTTCATGCTTCGTCTTATACAAAATTATTTTGTGATCATTCGTACCCGGATTTGAAGTGGACTTAATAAGAACGGACCATTCTGGATATCTCCCGTCAGTAATATAATATCCCTGTTTATAAGTCACGTTGTTAGCCACGAATGAAACATCCAGTGCTCTCCCCGCTTTGAGATCAATGAAAACAGACGATTGACATAAAACATTCACGTCGTTATTCATTCCATAAACACCAAAGAACACATGTCAAATCCATAAATCTTAGGAGGCGGCCGTTTTCAATAAAATAATGAATTTGGTCCGTGATCACCTCTAGCAAATTGAGCTCTATAAGCTTGTGGGCAATTCTCCCACGGCCAACCTGTACAATCAATACTTTCTATCATCCTAGAAAACTCATGCTTTTGCTCATAATGAGCATACAATCTTCCAATGTCAGTATATGTTGACGTTCACAAAAACTCTTCACCATATAACTCCATGATGACCTCACAATATTTATGGAGACAATCACGAGCTGTTGTAGCACCCATTTGCAGATATTCGTCTAGAGCATCAGGATTGGCTTCGTATGCCATTTGACGAATTGCCAAGTACATTTCATCAATGAGGAAATACCAAGTGTGCCCGCACAATTAGTAGTTTGTTGAAAATAACGGTAATGATCTGTTAACTCTCAAACTATTAGTGTGAATAGGTTTTGGCTCATTCGGAAACGCTTACGAAATGTTCTTTCGTCATACATTGGGTGTTCGGAGAAGTAATCCGCCACTAAACGATTATGAGCACCGTCATGATCCCTGTCAATTTGGGTTCGTGAGATTTTTGGCTTTGACGCTTGAAAAGCCTCCCAACAGGCTTTCGTAAAAGTCGCAAGCTTGCTAGTAACTTCATCTTCATCGTCTGAAGATGAAGTGCCAAAAAATAGCTCGTAAGACATTATGTAGATTAAATGTGTAAAAGTATTTAGAGAGTGTTTGAATGCATATAAAGAGAATTGTAGTTTGAATTTGTAAATAAAATGATAAAATGAGTTAGTTATTTATAATATTAAAGTGTTTAAATTTTAAAAGTTAAAAATATTTTTTTTATCAATTTTTTTTTAATTTAAATAAACCAAACGGTCACATATGCATGTGTAAAAATTAGAAAGTGTAATTTTCCTTTCCATTTGCATGTGTTTTACTTAATTGTATACACAACTGAAAAAAATCCCTCGACCGGTAGGCGACCGAATTGCCACAACAAGCCCGACCGATTGGACCTATTCCCCAATCTTAATTATCAACATTAATGGAATCTGTAATATAAGAGATATAGTAAGTTATTTTAGAAACAATAAAAAACATATAAATTGAGGATGAATCGTAACCACTCATTTTTACAGAATATAAGACATCCACTTTCACCGCTGCTACCTCATTCTTTTCTAATTAAAACTCATTTTTACTCTTTTATTTAAATAACATATCTCAAAAACCGTTAACTATTAGGCGAAACAAATTACACGATTACGACAATATTTAATTATCTTTTAAAAGAGATGACACTTTCATATATTTTTGACATTTTTTTTGGTGGTGGAGGGGGGGGGGGGTTCGTTACAGGAGTTTGCATGCTATATCACATGTGATATAACACTAATCTGTAAGTTGAAACATTCAACATGATGTTGTAAATTTGACATAAATATTTATGTAAGACTCCAAATGATTCACCGTCTTTTGCATTTAAAAAGACATATCCTTAGCTTTACAATCACATATAACACATAGTTTTGAACTTCCAGATCATTACAACTTATTTATAGAAGTTGGAGAAAACATATTACCTTTTTTTTTTCAAACACGTTTGATATATATCACATATGATATATCAACTAATTGGTAGATTCGAAAATAGGACATAATGTGGTAAAGTGGACATAAGTACTATTTTCGGTGCAAAAATCGTTAAATATTTTGGAGGTTTAAAAGTCTAAATGTAGAATCTAAGGATGTATATTTTTCAATGCTAAAAACCATTTAGATTTTCACACAAATACTTATGCCTATTTTGTGACAACATGTTGAGTGTTCGAACTTACAGATTAGTGTTATATCACATGTGATACATCAAATGAGTATGACTTTCAAATAAAAAATTCTTTTATTTCTCTAACTTCTATGAGTAAACTATATTTACTATGAGGTTAAAAAATAACGTGTAACGAGGCAACATAAACCCGTGCGTTGCACTGATTGGGTAAGGGTTGAATGTATACGCTTTCTTTACGTAATATTGTATGCAAGTATTTACATATAAGATATTGCAATTGATGGTATCATAAGATTTGTTATCGTAGGCCGGAGGTAAATTCTTGTTGCGTAATGTAGTTGTAACCTTGTCGGGTAATGTTTACTTGGGTTTCGTTATGCAAATTTGCATGTTTCGCAAATTAATAACCACCACATTCATTATGTGCCAAAGTTGCTTCTTCATTTCTACTGTAGATGACTACATAATAATGATGAATAATTTTTTTTGTCAATGTCCTACATTGTAAAGATGACTACATTTGTTTTTTGTACCATGGCATTAATTTAGGTTCCTATTATTTTATATAGTCAATTAACCTTATAAGAGTATATGTGAAGAGGTTTATGTTAATATGTTACATTTAAAAAAAGACTTTTCATATGTAACACTTTAATATTAGTAGGTTACATAAATAATGTTTGGTAGGGCTGTAAACGAACTGAACGTTCAGTGAACATTTCATGAACCGTTCGGTAAAAAGTTCGTTTATGTTCGTTTATTTATTAAATGAACGAACATGAACCATATTTTACGTTCGTTTAGTTAAAAGAACGAACATGAACAAAAGTCGCGTCCGTTCATTTATGTTCGTGAACGTCCGATTATGCGTTCGTTAACGTTCGTTTATGTTTATTTGTTTATTTATATTCGTATATCATATATTTTAATTGTATAATTTTAAAACTGATTTGTTTAAACAAAACAACGCTTATAAAACAATATATCGTGCATAAATTAGTAAAGTTTATGTTTATTTGTCTATGTTCATTTATGTTCGTTCATTTACCGTTCGTTTAGTGTCTTAATAAACGAACATAAACGAACATGAACAACCCATTTTTTTAATAAACGAACATGAACAAGAAAATTCGTCCGTTTAAGCGTTCGTGTTCGTTTATTTGTTCGGTTAAAATTAAATGAACGAATATGAACAAGGCTCCGTTCGTGTTCGTCCGGTTCGTTTACAGCCCTAATGTTTGGCCTATTTATTTGGTGCTTGTTTCATAATGAGTTATAGAACCATTTTGTTTTTTGTATATTTTATTTTCAATGGCAAATTTCGAGTTGATAGGTAATTTATCGAATGTCGCTGGTTCTTCAAAATTGCATAATTGCGTGCGATTGTGGTTTGTGCAACAGGCAGGTGAAGATGATGCATTATCCAAAATGTTATTCGGTTGTTGCCAACATTTGAGGCGGGTAATAGCGAAGAACCATACCATGATGGAAAACATGGAAGCTTATGGTGCTAACGGGGTTGCTTTGGAGTCACTTGGAGCTTTAAGAAAAACCCAAGATAGGCATCGGTTATTGCTTGCAGAGTTAAACTATTTGTTAGATGAAGCGAAAGTGGGTGCCCGTGAGGAAGAAGCTAATGCTATTAAGATGAATGAGTTTAAGTAGTTGTTTGAGTTTAGGTACTTTTGTTGGTTCTAATAATTTGAATGTTTTGTTTGTTTTTTGGATGATGATATGTCAAAGAAATATATATTTATTTCATGGCAAATGATAAACTTGGTGTATTTAAATTAGCTTAATTTTATTTAAAGTTTCATTTAACACATAGTGGAAATGTTAGTATATAAATATAAAGATAATCTATAAGTTATTACCATTATTATTATTTTTTTAAGATTAGGATGTTAATGCTAAAGCATTGTATATATAGGGGCTGGTTTAGATCCAATGAAAAAATGAAGGGTTTAAATTGCAATATTAAATATCTTCCTAAATACTGCATATCACATTTTTGCATGAAGAATATGAAAGGGCTACAGTAACACCCAAATTAATTTTTCCAATGCCTCTTGAGTGTTTTTTTTATAATTATTTGTGCAATTTGTGAGTTAGTACATTGTAATTACTTATACTTACATAACCATAAACACAACCATCCATAACTTAACCCTAATCGTAAAATGTCTTCCACACCTAACATTGATGAAATGAAAGCTGCCACTGAAACAGGCAAACTCAGTGATGCTTTCCGATTGTTGATAATGCAAGACATAGCAGAGGAGAAGAAGTTGATCGAGAAGCTGGGAGAAGAGAGCAGCATTCTCAGGGAAACTGTTGCCAAGAAAGAAGACACAATTGATGAGGCTCGAAGATTGTTTCCTCATTTCAATGCCGTTGCAGCAACAAGTGAGTTTGCCCTTCGTGAGATACAGTTGAAGGATCGAAGAAAGATTGACTTACTTGCTCAGCTTTTGGTGCTATGTCGTCGGAGTTTGGCGGAGAAGGAGGAGTTCTTGGAGGACATGGATGAGGTTGATGATTCTGAAGATGAAGAATAGGAAGATTTGGTAGTTTTTTTGTGTTTTGATGTAAATATTATGGTGGTATGTAAGCTTTTATTGACTGCTACTCTATTATTTTAACTATAACAATATATGGGTAATAGATTAAACTGATCAATGATCAGTTGAATGGTTTTAGGTTTAATGCCTTAGTATCTTGAAGAAAGTAATTGTTTTTATTTAGTTTTTTACTTTTATTAGAATATGGTCAAGTAGTGTGTGTGTTGATTTTCAGTATTACACACATCTATCTCACTTACACTCGGTCAAAACACACAGTTACATTCAAACATCCGATTTAGGGTTTTCAATGAAACGCAAAATCAATCAAAAAAATTGTTAAGCAATGAAATATTATTGAGGGCTATTATAAAGTGCTTGATTCTTCGCTGATTGAGCATAATATCTCAGGTATTCGATTTGAATACGATAGATTGAAAGGGCGAATGTTAAAACGTTATAATTTATTGCAAGTTTGTTACTTTAGGATGTTTGTTGATTTATAAATGATATTGTTTTATGTTAGTTTTGATTCAATCTTGAAAATCAAGTATATGTTTTAAATATCATAGAAAATTTGGAAGATGTTTGAAGGTTTTTATAATAGTTGTTAGAATGTTTCAATTGTTAATGACAATTTGATCAGAGTTTATAAATTTTCCATTATAAAGCTTGAATCTTTTTTGTTGTTTTTATGTTCAGATTGGTAATCATTGAACTGGGTTTGAATAAGTGTAAGGTAAAGTTTGTTTTTGTAGTGATAATCCAGTTAGGGTTTTGAGTTTTTTTGGGGTTCAATGTTTTTACATTATAAAGTTTAGTTCCTGCTAGGTGGGAACAATATTGAAGTGGCCCTCATCAAGTTCATCAACCAAACCATCTAATTTACATCTAATCACAACTAAAAAACTCATGTCATCTCATTATCCATCATCATCCAACGCACTTTACGAATAAGACATTACAAACATTAACTCACAACCGTACCTTTACCTAGTTTGTCATCTGCACCATAGTCTATCAACAAAGAACATTTATTGCTTCAAGATCCTTTGCAGGATATCGTGTAGGTTTCTACGTGTGTTATTGTTTTGTTTATGAGTAAACCGAATGAAAGGGAGGTTACAAAGTTATGTTTTGATCTCTCCCTTTAATTTTTCGGATATATATAGAAGCTAAGCTTCAATAAAGATTAATGATGTCTCAGGTAGGTGAAGGTTTTTGTCTTGTTTCGTTTTTGTTTTTGTCAAAAAGAAGCTTGACTTCTTATAGATTTATGATGTTATGAGTTCAAGAACATGAGATATTTTTAGATCCTTAAATATTTAAATGTGTGTTGAACAAAACTGAGATCTTCTTTTATTTTCCTTTTGTTTTGAATCTTGTTCTTGGTTTAGACATAGATAATAGGTGAGTGAATAATGGTGAGCCGCGACAAATTGTATTTAGATTAAGTCATGGCAATATTGGTTTTTAGTCAGGGATTTAGTCACTTGCATAGGAAAGCGTAGTTGTTTGCTGATTTATGGCTCATTAGTTGAGCTAATATCGATTATGTGTTATACATACAATGGGTAGGTGAATATCGACGTGCCTTTAGCTGATGCAAAAGATGGGGGCGTTGAGGATATTGCGATGATATGAGAGTTGGTGAGTAAGATCAACGGGAGATTTGCTCATATTGTCAGGGGTAGTGGATGCAGGACAGACTATAATGATGTTTTAGGCTTGATGGGTGTTTCGCTTTAGTATACACGAATAATGAGATTCTTCGTCGATGAGACATCGGAACAAACTGCGTGCGCAGATCGCATAATAGTCAATAAGGTATGCAGTTTATTAATTATTGAATTTTAAAAATTTATGCTGATTTAATTGGTATTATGATAACAACAGTTGGGTATGATTTATTAAAGCTGACCATACAACGTAGGATGCAACTTGTTGTTTAAGCATTATTCATTTTAAAAACTTAGAGAATAACATACCAAACTTCAAGAAAGAAATATAGGAAAAAACCTTGTTAAAAAAACTACTTGAACACTTGAGTTTAGGTATCAATAAGCTTTCCATTATTATTGCTCTTTATAGTCGCTGCCATTAAGAGAAATCTATATCTTCATAACTTTCATGATTGTTAGGATATATAACCTGCAACGGTTCCACATCCAGAACTATTGGTTGTGCTAACGACAATTCCAAATTGATGTGTTTCTTTTTCCTGTAGGTAGCTTTGAAAAAACGTCGTCTCAATTTTTTTGTGTTATTTATAATTGATAATTCTGGATCTTCCTTTATCCGTCTTTTTTTTTCCTGCAGTTTTGTAATTATCTCTTGCATATTTTCATTAGTATTTGAACCACCATCCTTGCCCTATAATGAAAACAAAGCTTGATATCACAATATATAAAACATATCAATGCGTACTATAAAAAGCTGTGTTAAATGTTAATGTTTGTGACTTAAAATATGTATAGATTAGCATATAGGGAAAACCATTATTATAATATTGAAATAATTATTTTATTTGGAAATTTTGAAACTTGCAGATCAACGTTTTCCTCTTAAATCTGGTTTGTGGTATGAAAATCGAATTAAAAGTTAGGGTCAATTCATTGCTAACCTGAAAATAGTTAATCAACTTTTCTAAACTGAGAAGTTTTCGAGATGGCCAAGATTTAATTCCAACTGATCGACAATGCACTTTAAAAAGAGACGAACCAACATTAAAGCATTTTGCAGCTTGGTGTAAGGGCATATGAAAGTAGTTTGAGATGACATCCCTACTGAATGACATAGTTTTAGACTGCGGATATCTGATTTCTGTATGATAATGAAGGAGTTGATATGTCTATATTACTGAGATAAGTTGGTTTTTAAATGTCTCATCAAGCTTTTGAACTGACTTGAAATTAATAAAGGATATGTAACTCCTAATCAACCATAAAATCAATTTATTATATATTTATGTGAACATTTGTGCATATTGTCTGCAATAATAGCACTTGATGAGTATGCAGTTAGGTTTTGAGGTTATTTCATAAATCAGAAAACAATGGTATATGAATAAGTATGGGTGGTCACAATTTATTATGTGTCTTTTAACATGGGAATACAGATAATGGACACCTGTTAAGAACTGGAGCAATATTATAAAGTTTATGAGTGTTTGTGGCAAGTAATCAAGTAATAATAAATAAATGTGCTGAACTATGCATAGGTGTTGGCATTCAAATTTTATTACGTGTATCTGAATATGGAAACACAAATAATGTATGTCTAAAATAAAATGTACCACTTTATTATATTTAATATTTGAACATTACATAGATATGCTAAGACAGGCTACTGAAAGCTTCTTTGAAAACAATGTTACGTGTGCAGTGCTTAAGTGTAGGGTCTTTGTCTTCAATCATTAGTATCTTAAGGCCGTCAGGAATGGTAACTCTAGACAGCGCCACATAAAGTTTTCCATGTGTAAAGACATGAGTAGGCAAATAGAGGCCAACGTAAGTAAGTGATTGGCCCTGACTTTTGTTGATAGTCATCGCATAACATGCTCTTACTGAGGAATTGTCGCCGTTTTAGGATAAATGGCCATCCGGATTGCGTTGATGTTAGTATAATCCACATGTATAATGGCATTGTCTCCTATATTTGAACTGTAAGGATCTTTGCGTGAATAACAAATTGGCCTAAATCATGATGAGCAATCTTGTTCCATTACACGACCTTTGCTTGGATTGATGTTACGCAATAGCATAATTGGTAGTTCCTTTTTTAATTGAAGTTCATATGGGGGCATCCCGGGAAAATTTAAGGAATTTAGAAATTCAATCGGGTACATGTCATGCTGATCTAGATTGTCTGTAGATGCCTTGCAAACTTCATCCGCGCTATTGTATGTAACAGAGTCCCCTTTTAATTGTTTAAACATATAATCATTGATGGTATCAGCATCATCTTTCCGAGGAGTTAGGATTGCCCTTTCTTTGAGATACACATCGTCAGTCTGTCTTGTTGTAAAATTAGGGTATGTCTCGGCTACAAATTTCTCGATAGGACAATCCCATGATTGGATTAGGAAAATTTCAGGAATATCGATCCAAGATGGCTCGTCCTCATCTTCTTTGCATTTCTTTGGCAAATTGCCATCCCCACACCAATACCCATTTATTGAAATCTGTTTCGAGTATCAAGCGGTCCATTTCACTATACTCATTGACACGCATACTCCGTGTAAGGGTAAATACCTTGCAATGCTTCCACAACTCGATTGGTTTATACATGATTGAACAATGGTAGCTGCTTGCTTTTGGTATAAGCTGCAAGACTTGACGAAAGTCGCCTCCTAGCAAGACCGTCACGCCCCAAATATTCGATCTCTCTGTCAAGGTCATGATATCCTAAGATATCTCTCGGCGTCTTGTCCAACGCCTCAAAAGCATATTTTGGGTCATTGGAGCTTCATCCCGATAATTAGTTTCACTTGCGCATGAGTTCGACATATCGTGTTTTGTTTTATGCCGCATGTCTGCTTTTCTAATAATTCAAGTGGTATAACAAAGCGGCTATGTGCCGTTCTCCTTTAGTAGCAACAATGAAGCAATCCTATACAATTTAAGGACACTAATCGATTGCGTATTTGTTTAAATGTGCAAGTTAGTTGTTTATTTAAATTTAGTATAAATATATACACGAAGATGCGACAACAAGCACTATTTTACGTTCTGATCTCAACCTTGAGATGATAGTCTTGTATAAAAATGTCTTTCCGGTTCCTCTTGGTCCGTACACAAAGTAAAATTTCCCTTTGTTACCATTTACAGATTCAATAACCTCCTCATAGATTAGACGTTGTTGAGGATTTAACAATGGATGGAGTTGTTGATGTTGAATATTAATTTCCTTCATATCATAAGCTAGCGATTCTCTTATGAGACGATTGTCCATGTTGGTTAGCAACATTGGGTCTGGTAGTGGTAAATCTTGAAAATCTCCTAAAGATCTTCCACAACTATTTAACAACTCTTGTATTTCAAGCAAACAATGGTTCGAAGTTGTTCATCATCGGTTCAAGTTAGGGTAATCGAACATTTTCCTTTTCTTGTGTAGGATATCCTCCGCTAAAAATGCCGGTTTCTTCCCATAATTTTAAAGGCTCTTGACATCACAAAACAATATAATTGTCACAAACATGTCACGGAGTCGTGGTCCGAACATCCATACACTTGCTTGAGATATAGCATCGTCCATTCGTGTCATCATTTAAAAGGCCATATGCAAAACAGGCTTCCTTGAGCGTGGAACATAATCATCGTTAACAATCATGAGCTTCTCAAAGGAGCGAGGTCCTCGACAATGTTCAACAATATTCGAAGATAGTATCGTTCTCCAGAGGCGGATGCGGTAAACAATCCTCCCAATGCATTTATGCTTCTTCGTTCTCCACATTTTGTCTTTCTCATGCCACACATAATGGGCGGTATCTCGAATCGTGTATTTATTAAACACGTATCACGCTCGTTTAATTCAAACCAATCGGTGAACATGGTTATATCGATGCCTTCCCTTTGAATTAGGGCGGTAAGCTTTACGAGTCACGAAGTGTGATTGCATCTTGATTTGGCGGTGGTAATTGAGTTTAATGGTGATGGATCGATTAATGGATGTCATAGGAAAACAAGCGCCATACCGCCTCACATGGAGCTAAAAAGCGACAATTCAAATAATTCTTTATTTCGTCCACTCCAAATCGGGCATCTACGACCACATTGTTTTTTACATTTTCTTGTATAACAATCGTGGCTCTATCAGGACCTTTATTCAAGTACTTGAATAAGTACTTAATTGCCTTTGATCTGTTGCACCATTCTACGTTGATGTGGGCTTGGTATTTCATAAGGAGATAACGGTTGTGACGAACCACATATCTATTGTCATATTTGAATTTGCATTTTATATGGTAAGCTTTATTATCCCTCCGACGATAAATAGCATAACCATCACTATCGACCATTGTTTCAGCAACGAAACGTTTAGGAAAATGTTTTGAGCATTTACCCTCAGATGTACATGGTGCGTGTTTAGCATCTTTACCGCAAGGACCATGTAACATAAATTCAGTTACCACTTTATACCCGTCTGGATTTTTTTCTCGACATGGTATTTCTGCTGTAATTATATCATTTATCTAGGCCGGGGATTTGCATTTCAAATTTTCTTCTAGCCATAGTAGGATGTGCGCATGAGGTAGGCCACGTTTTTGAAATTCTATTACATATACAACTGAAAGAAAATTGAGAAACGAATAAGATGATACATAAATTTGTTATAAAAGAGCAGACATATTGCCATTATTAGGTAAGGTGCATTACCTCCCCGGGACTTGCCAAAAATATGGTGTTTTGTAAGATCTTTTAACAATTCAGTAAGCTTAAGCTTGAAAACGCGCGTGGACACTTCTGGACGGTCATGTGCTTTTTGGCCCATAATGTGCTTTAACATTTATGAGATTTTAGGCCACTTTGTATTAGCAATGAAAGTGATGAACAGGTCTGGGTTTCCATATGTTCGACAGATAGCCATTGCGTCCTGGTAGTTTTGCATCATATACCTTGGGCGCCTATAAAACCTTTTGGTAGGACGATTCGTTTCCCAACCTCACGCATTTGTATCACCTCTTGTTACGGTCACACACGTTGTGATATAAATCCACACGTAACGTATCTTGATTTTCCTATTCCATGTAAGCCTTTGCTCTCGGCAGTAGCGTGTCGTCAACCAAAAGCTGTTGAAATAATCGGCCACCTCTAAGCAATGTAGTGCCTTGGTTATTTCGATGTTGTATGATGTATGAGTAGTACTCTTTCATTGTAACAAAAGGCCTTTTGGTTTTGCGCACACCTTTGTTGTTGTGATAGAGTATCTTTTCATGATACCCGTCCTCTCCATATGGAAATAATAATGGATATTGGAGGGCCATGTATCCCGGATGCAACTCAGATATACGTTTCAGCCCTTCCTCCTTGTTTCTTACAACAATATCTCTTGTGGGAATACCATCACCAAAATATGTGGTAATCAAAGCTGCAATCTCCGGTACAGTTGGGGCGTTATATTGCCGAGATGCACCTCGACCACTCAGGAGACGTAGTTCAAAGTGGGCTGAATTATGAGACTCAGACCAATCCCTTGCCATTCGAAATGCCTTGGTGATTGGATTTGTTTGATTGAACATCTTCATAAGGCTTGCTACTATATTTGCATCCACGCACTCTCCACTATCTTTGCTTACAAAAGCTCCCATTCGGTTCTTAAGTTCATTTCCAGTGTCAAAAAAGTATAGCTGCGAAAATTTAGGCTGAGTGCCCTGTTTAGGAAGCAGAGAACCTATTCGATGATAGTTTTGGCCATTTACTCTAAAGTTATATGGACCCCTGCCTGTGTTAATTGATGGTCTATTCTTGCTCCAAAAGATGTGTAACAAAACATACCATTATACACCCCGATACATTCTTTGAAACTTGAATTTGCGAGAGTCTTGTAGTCCATAAGCTCATTAAGAGGCGAAGGTGTTTCATTATATATCGGAAGAAGCACTTTTCCCCCTTGGCAGCAAACAGAGAAAGTTGGGTTTACTGGTACCACATAACAGCCTTGCAATTTTGACATTCAAATGTTGGAGGGCCAATATCATGGTACACCACAGGATTACCTTACAAATAAAGGTAGATATCATTGATAAGAACAAAATTATAATAAGTTAACTAACAGGATGCAAGACTTATAAAATGTTTAATTACCTGCAGATGCATGTGCAGCTCCATGTGGGGTTTTTTTAGCTGCACGATGAGAAAGTGTTCCTATAGGAATAACCATTAAGGTAATATTCAATATTATGAAATCGATAAACTCGCAACTTTAGTACTAATTACCTGCCGATCTTCTTTTCTTATAAACAAAGGGATTTTTGGAGGTCGAAGCTATTTGGTTCGATGGCGGTGCATCCAAAGTGCCTACCGAGTGTGATTCTTGTCCTAACAAAGTATGTTGATAATGCAAAAGCAGGTATGCATTATTGCAGATTTGTTGTAATTGCATAATGTAAGTTAAGTCTTATAAATGAGACGAACCTGTAAATGGTTCAACATTTTGTGTTATCTGTAAACCACAGAAACTCTGCATCTTTCCACTGCCATTGATTATTGTTCTTGAATGAATAAACAAAGTTTTGTTCAATATGTCTGACAGGGATGGAGTTTCAGAATGTTCAGCGTGTGACCCTGCAACGCAAAGACAAATACAGCTTTAATCACATACATAATTGGCAGGTATGTAAACTTGTAAAAGTCAAATGTACATGTATCCATTTAATATTTGAAGGACCTGATTAACCTTTGCAACAGATCATATTGCAGATCTGGGAAGATAATGAATGAATAAGTTTAGTATATCACCTATTGGGATTCTACTACTTAACTGATGCAATAAGTGTGGTGTACAATGAAAAGGCAGATACTTATAGTTCATGGTAAGTCTCTATATGTATTATAGATTCTTATTGAGTTTTAATAATGATACTGAGCCTTATGAAATAATTTGGTTAAAAAGCCTATTATGAGTGCGTTTTAGTCTACTTTAAAAAAACATAACTCAACTTCAGTTGGTCATATCTCATTGGTTACTTATACTCACAACTTGATTCAAACTGCTATGTTTAAATTAAAGTATCGTGTACATGAATTTCAAAAGTGCCAATTTATAAAACTACTCTTAATATGGTTATTTATACGATTGGAATTTGGAAGTCAGTTTGTGGTCGGTTTTGTCAACCAATTGGCGGAAAACATTTTTAGACATGTATCAAAGTGTGGGTAAAATGGTTATGAGCAGAAAATTTTATAAAGTTGAGTTATATAATGATTACACCATAATACATTATATTTACAAATTATCTGAACACAGAATACTCTTCACTCTGTTATAATGCAATTATTTATAATCAAACTGTTATGGTTAAAGGAAATAATTTACATGGAAATTAAACAGATGTATCATAGGACATAAAAACATATAAATAGAAAGAGTTTTGTAAACCCATATAATTAATAATAAGTGGCGATGAAATATCATATCTAAACATTCACAATTTGTTGTTTGCCAACCCCAATCATAACCTAACACTGGTAATTACTTAAGATACCATAACCACAAAGCTTTACATATCATAACATAGCATGTAATATATAGTTTGTTGGGGATGGTACAAATATAATTTCAGACAATCTTGTTCAATGTAGTAAGTAGCATAAACATCTTCAATATCTTGTTCAACCAAGTTATTCTTATAATATGGATTATGCGGGTATGATGCTTTTGTAGTATGTGAGTTTGTGGTCGTTTTTTACAACCAATTGCATATTGTTTGTTAAAAATAATAAATTAACTCCAAAAAATACGAAATTCAACGGAAACATTTTTAGCCATGTATTAAAGTGTGTGTAAGTATTGTGATCGATTTCCATATTGAACCCCATGTGTTTCTTGTATGAATATGGAAATAAGATATTGTTGGACTTTTAAAGGCAATGGTAACTAATGGTATTCCATATAATTCATAAGTTTTGTAATAGTTATTTGCCCAATTATGGTTTTTACAACAATTGTTAATTGGCATTTTCATTTGGTATCTTGTGGAAAGTGTCCATTTCACGGCCGGTTCATATTGGATGTACACGAAACCAAATCAAGCGAAAAGAAACAATATTTTGCATGGCGAAATGTAGAATAAATTATCAAAGCAAAATAAAATCTGATGCAACAAAGCGTAACAGTTCTGTGCCTTTCAAACAGAAAAACAAAGGATCCCAAAATCAGTTTTAATCCAGTTTATTATTCACGTCATAATTGTTTATTTTGATAAGGTTTATTCGGCATGCAGTAGGCTCGTGGTCACTCTGAATCTTCCATGACAAACCTGACCACAAAATATACAAAGAGGGCCGTATTAATATGTGGGCAGATATAAAACCATATATGACCAAATATGGTATACAACATGTGCTTACCGTCTCATTTTCTTCTTCCGATTGCGGTGTCGTCCTCACCATCACAGTGTCACCATCTACAGATATAAGTTCAATATCCACGTTTGGATGTTCAATATCCACCCTGAAAATATTCGAACAATGTTTGTCATGTTAGATTTGTTGCGTAAGTAATAGGTTTAAGGTAAAACCGTTAAAATGTTTGGTATTTATGTTGTCACAAAACGTCTTATGTCGTGATGACCTCTTTTTTTTTCTTATCATCTGCAGGGGTAGACTTGAGCAACCGTTTGAACGATGAGTCCGATGGCGCAATCGGTTTGCTATTCGCATTGATAGACCCAGTATACTGCCCAGCAGCCAAAGGCATAAGTTCATCATCAACGTCTGAATCTTCAGGGTCCAATATGAAAATAACAAAACCATGCTTATCAGGTATGTTTTTTTTGCATTAGCAAAAGGCCTAAAGGAACGAACATTGTTATTATAGGACATTTTTGGGAGACAAATATTACAGGCTTTGATCACCTATTTTTCTTCTTATCCTCTGTAGGTTTGGATGGTGTAGCAACAGATGGAAATGGGGTTAATGTTAGGAATTAGAAATTCCAGGTATTAAAGAGTCGGTCACCTCAAGTATATGTAATCGTTAGAAAGCTCGTAGTCGTAGTTATTTTAAGTTAAGTAGTATTTAGTTTAGTAACACCGTGGAGGACGGACGGGGTCTTTACCCACTGTATGCCTGATCCACAGCCCGATGTGTGGCGTTTTATTGTAAGACTATAAATACTCTCTACCCTCCAAGGTAGAGAGTTGGAGCTCATAATAAGATTTTTCTTTCACTCACTAAAGTTCTCTAAACCTCTAACTTTCTCTCTCTAGAATCATCTTATACTACTACTTTGTGTTTGGTTTGATGTGTATGTGAAATCCAATATCTTACAATTGGTATCAGAGCGCCATGGTTAGATCATCTCTTACATATCTTTGGATTTCTAGTGGTTTTAGGTGGTTTTGAGTTTGAAAAGTTTAGTGGTTTTGCATCATTTGGATCATTTCTTGTGTTAAAGTTTGAATCTTGAGTGTATTTTTGTGTTTAGAATCATTGTATGTGCTTGGGTTTTGATTTGGTAAGCTTGAATCATCGTGGTTGGGTTGTTTTGGATTGAAAAGTGGTGTTTTGAGATTTTCTTGCTAGCGACTTGAGCAACGGTTGTTATTCTTGGTAGCGACTTGCTTTGTAAGTTAGTAGCGAGTTGCGAGTTTAAGTGGTAGCGACTTGGTCCTAGCGACTTGTCTTTTGAGACAATGCGACAAATAGTACAAGTTAGTGGATTCTCCACTACGGCTAGCGACTTAGTGAGGTTAGCGACTTGCTTGAGAAAGTGTTAGCGAGTTGCGGTGCAAATTGTTAGCGACTTAGTATTCTTAGCGACTTGGACCTTAGCGAGTTCTTTGTTTAGCGACTTGACCGTGTAGCGACTTGGTGCTTAGCGATTTGGTGATTTAGCGAGTTGCTCTTTAGCGACTTGGTATGTAGCGACTTGGTGTAGCGATTTGGTGATTTAGCGAGTTGCTACTTAGCAACTTGGTTCAAGGTTATAGCGACTTGGTTGATTTTTACGAAGAAGGGTTTGACCAAAGTTGACTTTTACGTCAAAACTTCAAACGGCCATAACTTTTGATCCAGTAACTCCGTTTCGTTGAAATACATCAAAGCGACCGAACAAACTGAATATTGTGAGGTTTCATCACGATGTCGTGAAACGAATTTTTCAAGGCCCAAATCCTCTCGAAAGGAATTTATTGAGCTTTTAAGTTTTAGACCTAAATTTCTCCATAAAATAGTGCAACAACCAACCCAAATCACAACCAAACAACATCTCGCTTATCCCACAAACAATCATAAGACCTAACACACAATTGTCTATCATTGTGTCGATCCATCATCATCTTAACACATTCCATTGGTCATTGCTTAACGGTTTGGTCTTGATTTTAGTAAAATCCGCGAAGATTCTATTTCTCGGTTTAAATCATAGACTTGTAAAATCCGTGCATTCTACCACATCATGTCTTACTCTCTTGACCAGTGATTTGAAGTGCTTAAATTGTATGATGTTGTGGACAACAATGATAATGAATGCTACACTGAACGATTAAATATGCTTGAATTAATCAATGAGGATGTGAGATCTTCGTGCTCAGAGTCTGAAGAAAGAGAATTGCACTGTTTAGACTACATAATGCCATGCAAAGGAAAGTAGCATTGAACCTTATCATCTACTTCACTCACACCTCATGTTACTCACACCGATAAGAATGGAGCGAACATGCATTGCCATTTTTCGTCAAGACTTATCCACATTAACGGAACGTTACTATTGAACTTAGAACAATTAGAACAACAACTTGATAAAGAAAAGGTTCAAAGGGTAGTTCGGTCTTGCACTTCAAGTGATCCACAACCAATTTCGGTCATTCATAAGTAGGAATTCACATGATTATGATCAAGACATGGTGAAGTGTCTTTTAAGAAACACCTTTGGAATGGAAATTAGTGTGTTCATAGAGACACTTATCCATCTCATGGATAATGTGGAGAAGTATATTGAGGAAGTTACTCGACGGATGAAAAAGTGGATGAGTGTCAGTGCGATTGAGAGATTGTTGTGATAAGTTGGGTAATGTATCATTGAAGAATCGGGTGTTCTTTGAATGCGAATGTCCGAGACAACAAATAATGATGAGTCGGGTAAAACACCGGATGATGGATCGGTTGTGCACCGAATCTGAGGCTCGAGATTGATAAGCTTGACACATCCCGGTCCGGTGACTCTTGTTACACATGATGTGGATGCGGATATCGACACGAAATTGAGCGGTGTCATGTAATGATGTACCCTTTACTGATTCAACATAGAGCATCCGCTAAAGTACTTAAACAACCGATCATGATGTTGAACATGACTTTCATAAATGTTACATTCGAGGTCGTATTCGAGATTAAGTGTTTCAAAACAAAAGATATGGTTGATAAGAAGGCTTTTGATGAACTTTCAAACAAATTCTCAAATATTGAAAACATTGCATTTCACTTGAAATCGCGATTCGAGTAAAGAAGAAAGTTTTCAACTTAACAAACCATGTAAAAACCGGAACTTCACGAATTCCGTGAACTTTTGAAATTAACACTTTGAAAGCTCGACTTCAAGACAAAGAGTCAACCATTTACAATCGAAGAAACATATTTACATCTTGAATGAGAAAAGTAATTTAGTCATGAATACACAAGACATTGATGCTATTATAACAAGAAATAATGAACTGTCAATTTATGTGGCTAAATTACTAAAGGAAAATGAGTCTTTGAGAAAGCATCACATAGAACTAAGTGACTCTGTCAAAGAAGCTAGAACTAAGTCAATGGAAAAACAAACTCTTTGATAGAAAAATTGATGAACTCAAAGCTCAACTTCGGGATAAGAGTTTCGATATTGTTGCCTTAAAGAATGAGCTTAGGAAAAGCGTAGGAAAAGTGTGAGCACTAAGTTTACAAAACCATCAACCTTGGGAAACCGGTTTCTCAACCCATTAGAAACCGGTCATTGTTAAGCGACTCTCGCATTTATATCCGAAAGACTAAAATTTTCAAAAACACGGTTTGCCTCCCAAGTTGATGAGAAACAAGTTTTGTCAAAACCGGTCACTTCACTGTGTTACCTATAAGTCATGCTTCTAGTTCCTCTAAACCTCAACATGCGCCTACTTTTACTCCCGGCACCTCTAGGATTAGTTCGGCGAGTGTCAAAACCAAGCATTAAAACCCGAATTCATATGATATGAATGACTTGTGGAAGAACTATTATCTAGAAGAAGCTAGGAAAAAGGCGCTGATTCGAAAAGACGGAATTTTAGGTGCAAGACCTAGGGTGATGAATTCTACGAGATTTCAAAGAAGCGCTAGTAGTTGTAAACCACTACCTAGGAACACTCAAAAGACTAGGGATTGGCGTACATCTAAGAGTAGTTACGTGCATAAGAATGCTAAGCATGTAGAAAACAAAACTAGAAATTCGAGTCTTTTCCACATAAGAAACATTTTCCTAATTCACATGCCAAGGTACAATCCACTAAGACTACTAATGTGACTAAGGTTCAACATGTTATGAAGCAAAGCAAACCAAAAACTTCGCCTAGATGGATACCAACTGCTAAATCTTTGGAAGCGAGGAACAAAGATAAGTCTTCCACTATGCATAAAAGCCTTACAATCCTAGACCTTCCCATAAGTGGATACCGTGCGGTAGAATGTTTAAGGATCTTTGGACTTAGGTGGATTCCTCTAGGAAAGCATTTTTCGATGACAAAATCAAGGTTGACCGTGAACCTCCAAAGGGTTGATACTAATGTCACTAACCAATATATATGTAATCAAGCTTGTGATGTTAGTGCGGTAGTCCTTACTACATTGCGAGATATTTCGATCCTTGATACATGGGTGGTTTAAAGTATGGATAACACAAGATTGATATCTCATAATTCACGGGTTCAAGTAACTCAACCTTGATATTCAACCGGCTATGACGTCTGTTTACATCAGTTCAGGCCTCGTTCTTCAACACTATGGCGTCTGCAGATAACACTTCAGGCCCCGTTCCTCAAAGAAAAGAAAAGTGTACGCTTCAGTGCGCTTTATCTTCAAAAGAAGAGAAATCTTCATGTGTATGACCATTCTCATCGACATTCTTCATCAACAAGCTTCATGTTTTCCACGCTCTTTCAACCTTCAAGTGGATCTACGTTCATTGGTGTATATTCTTATTCACTTGTTCAAGTCAAAATGGCAACCGGATGCAATTTTGAGGGAGAAAGTGCATATACTACATGTTGATGGATGCTTGAATTATGGTCATATGACTCTCATTCAACGCCTAATGCTTCACTTACTAAGGATATATGGGATTCATTGTTTGGGATGTTTGAATATTTGGATGTCAAGATATGTTTGATGAGTACTTCCAATCTCCAGTTATTCCTCAAGGCGTTGTTAATTACTTTCATTGTTGTTGCACTCATGAATAATGATCCGCTCTTTGGTACTTCTTTGCCAAATCTTCACGGATTACTGTTCATGAATAATGATCCACTCTTTGGTATCCCTTTGCCAAATCTTCACGGATTATTGTGCACTCTATAAATCAACCACATGAACATTAAGGAAAATGACTACCTCATCCGCTCAAAGATACTATTGGTGAGTCTTTCAGATCAGTCTCTACATGAATACTTTTAGGAAGAAGGCATTAATGTTGAGGTATCATTTGTTCCGGTTCATTCAGTGGATCAATATACATCCGATTGTATGTTTATTCACGTTTTGGGCATTGACACAAGTTGATTACTTGAGTTAATCATTTATGACTTATTTGAGATTGAAGTTGACTTTCACAAAGGCGTGTTGTTATTTGATAACTTGCTCGGGCTTAAGAATTTGAGTTGAAGTCTTGTCTTATCTAGTTACCGTGATCGGGGTGGATGGTTGAAGACCTGGTTAACTATCACTTTAAGGAGTTCGTAGTTTTACTCGATGACATACACAAATGTCATTGTGGATAATCACAAGAGGTGTTAATGTCTCATACTTTGGTGAGTATTGAGTACTTAGAGATTTTATTGGGCGTAAATTCGACACCGTTCTTCCATCATTAAGTGCAAGCTTAAGATACAAATGTGGAATTCGACTTGGTTTCAATTTTGGTATATCGGGTTTTCTTCTTCAGTGGTCACTTCAAATTGTCCACATATGGGTTGATAAAGATAGTCGAGAGTGTTTCTATAGCAATTGATTCTCACAGATTCATTTGGGCTATTTGAGTTCTTCTCACAAGATTTCAAGTTTATGGGTATATTATGTGGAAGGTCTTGGTCACAATCATTCTCTGTTGGTCAATTCGTGATTCCGATCTAGAAGTGGCTTTTAGAAAACATACTTGCTTCGTTAGAGAACTTGATGGTGTAGAATTATTAAGAGGTACTCGAGGTTCTAACCTATACACCATCTCTATCGATGACATGATGAAGTCCTCTCCAATCGCTTGCTATCAAAGGCTTCTAAAACAAAGTCTTGGTTATGGGATCGTCGTCTCGATCACTTGAACTTGGCACCATAAACAACCTTTCGAAAAGGATCTTGTCGAGGCTTACCCAGTTAAAATATGAAAAGATCATCTTTGTTCGACTTGCCAATTGGGTAAAAGCACGAAATATGCCCACAAACCAAAACCCACAAATTTCAGAATGGAAGTTCTTCATACCCTTCATATGGATGCATGCGGACCAATGAGAGTGCAAGCGATAAATGGGAAGAAATACATTCTAGTAGTTGTTGATGACTACTCTCGATTTACTTGGGTAAAGTTTTTGAGGACAAAGGATGAAACTCGGATGTCATCATCAAACTAATCAAACGACTTGAGTTCGACTCAACAATACGATCGAATTGTTCGAGCAGACAATGGCACGAGTTTGTCAACAAAGACTTAATTCGGTTTTATGAAAGTGTTGGAATCGGTCATCAAAGAAGTGTTCCACGAACTCCTCAGCGAGCGGTGTAGTTGAAAGGCGAAATCGAACTCTTGTAGAAGCCGCAAGAACAATGCTTATTTATTGAAGGTTCCAATGTTTCTATGGGATGAAGCCATTGCCACCTGCATGCTACACCCAAAATCGTTCCACGATACACACCTCTCATGGAAAAACTCCATATGAACTTGTTCATAAACGAAAACTTGATCTCTCCTACCTTCGTGTGTTTGGAGCTTTGTCTTTATCCAACAAATGACAGTCAAGATTTAGGTAAATTAAGAGCAAAGGAGATATTGGAGTTTTGTTGGTTATGCACCAAACAAGAAGGGTTACGAATCTACAACAAGAGAACCCATAATATCATAGAAACAATTCACGTTACGTTCGATGGCCGACCGGTCAAATGGCTCTGGACAATCAAGTTCGGGACCCGCACTTCAAAACAGTCCCATTGGTTCATCCTTGTACCAAATTCCTCTCCACTATTCCATATGTACCTCAATGAAGATGATTTGAAGAAATTGTTTGATCCGATGTTTGATGAACTCTATGAGACAAGTGCTATTGAACCGACAATTCCCACAGCAGAGGTGCTCATATCCACGAGAATGAAGTCAATCCTTGATCTCAATATCATTAAGTCAAGAAGCACTGCTGCGATAACTCGATCTCATCAACAAATCATCAATCTTCAAATGTACATCATGGAACTATTTACGGCATCAATGATGAAGTTAATCCCTTTGCTACTCCTCAAGATGCTCCATTTGAAAACATATTTGCTCTGAATCATCATCGAACCATCTTCTTGAGAGACATCGACTCTGCTACCTCGGTTCCTCAACAACTTCCACATGAACACCTTAGAAAATGGACTCACGATCATCCTTAGACAACATCATTGGAAATCCTCTCGTCCGGTATCCACACGGAAACAACTTGCAACCGATGCCTTATGGTGCTTCTTCAACTCCGTACTCTAAGATCGAACCAAAGATGTTAAAACCACCATGAATGAAGATAGGTGGTTCAATGCCATGCAATTAGAAATTCATGAGTTTGATCGACTTGATGTATGGGAGTTAGTACCGCTCAGTTGTGCTATGATTATTGCTCTAAAATGGATCTTCAAAGTGAAACTTGATGAGCATGGTGATGTGTTGAAGAACAAGGCTCGATTAGTTGCTAAAGGATACCGTCAAGAGGAGGAATGTCAACAGCATCTAGTATTTGTGTGGCTGAACTACTCGATAAATAGAGCTTATCGAGAGGTAAAATTAAAACTAAATTAGCATGATAAAGGTGTATACTATGCAAAGGTAAATAGACCAAGTCGACTCATTGTTATAATGCCTTGCGGATGTGGACGTCACAACAACAACAAGACATGCACATCTGTTTTGATTTCTTTTCAATCAACATATCAGCGAGCCCTCCCCATAGAGTCACCCGTATTGATTGACCTATGATGTCACGGGAAAAAAATAAACAAACGGTTAGTTTCTTAACACATATTGGCCAAATAAAAGTTATAAATTTGTCAGCATCAACTGCAAATAACATAAATACAAACTTTTGATTGGTCAGGTAGAAATCAATGTTTTTTGAGCCTGCTTTCGTATGATTCATCCTTCCAACATTCGTCACATAACCTGCGACATCTAAGAGGTAACAAATTTTATGGCAACACTATTTAAGAGAAATTTAACTGAACAAACATACAAAATAGAAAATTACCAATAAGATATTTGTTATCCGTGAAGTTTGATTTGATCTAAATCCACCTGTTGAAAAGGATGCACGACAAACCCTTGAGATATAACCAAGCATTTTCTTATTGGCGTTGATCCATCAAACTCTATCATAAAGGGATCATCCTTCCTAACTCTAAAGTCTTCCTTGTTATGCATGACAACAAAATTTCTAATGATGTAAACACCTCCTCTTTTAACCTCAAGAAATTGTGAGCCGCGTTTGCCTTGGCGGTGCAATGGATAACATTACCCCGCAATGAACCATGTTAAAAGTTGTTGTTAAATAATACATACATTTTTAATCCTTTATTATCTATTCTTATAACTCAGGTATTGGGGAGGCACATATGCATATACCTTTGCATCAGACACCAAGAAATCGATTGCTCGATTACAGGCTGTTGCGATGTTACATCCTACATTCTACACAACATTATCACTATGGTACCAGTTGATTCAAGATTCAATTCGTTTAGGAACAACT
This sequence comes from Chrysanthemum lavandulifolium, assembly GCA_022545495.1. Classification (NCBI taxonomy): domain Eukaryota; kingdom Viridiplantae; phylum Streptophyta; class Magnoliopsida; order Asterales; family Asteraceae; genus Chrysanthemum; species Chrysanthemum lavandulifolium. The sequence continues at coordinate 208,119,187 of CM040243.1, read as the reverse complement.
CACCATTTGAGCACCCAACCTGTGCAGCCATGATAACACACGTAATGGACTTTATTGGTTTTATTACTATTGTTCTTCATGCCTCATTTGTGGAGTCTCCATTTAAGAGATATGTAATTGATAAGTGATTCGGCTTCTTTAAGGGCGCATAACTGCAGCCCTCTTGTGTTCCAATGCATATGTTGTACCAAAGAATGTATTCATGTAACCACAAATACGATTGTTGAGCTTCTTGCATTCATGGCATTATTGATTTGTATCCTGAAACTTTTCGTCTCCTAAAGCTAGACGCCTTCATTGAAGTTTACATATTTCAATATTTGAAATTTAATCATATGGCTTTACACGGATTGTACCGTACAATTTGTTGTGAACATTCACTCTTGCACATTAAATTAAGGGGTTCAACTTTATAGTAGTATAGATATATGGGTTGAAAAGCTAATGATGTGTACATTTCAATGTAAAAAACAACGAATCATTTGGAGTTGTACACAAATACTTATGTTCATTTTACGACAGCATGTCAAGCGTTTGAACTTACAGATATTGTTATGTCACATGTGATTCATTAGCAAAATGATGTACTAAAAAAAAGTTTTTAAGAGTATATAAAAGTATCCATCTATTAAAAAAATAATTAAATGCTCATCGTGATAGTTTAACTTATGTAGATCAACTATGTATTTTTTTAATAGGGTTAAAGAGGTTTTAATTTATAATATTAAATAATCTCATTTTTTGTCTTTTATAAAACTAGACGTATATCCGCTCAAAACGACTACGTATAAAGGCAAATAATTATACTTGTAAAATCGTGATTTTGGTTCGAACTTTGATGTGTAAGAGATAGAATGATCGATTATTTAGTAAGGAGACTTGATTTGCACACTCATGTTTTTTATTCGGGACATTTTATTCTGTGATTTACGTAGTTATACAATTTTAATAATATTTTTTTGACTATTTATATAATTAAGTGTTTTAATTAAAATAAAGAACGTACCAAGACATACAATAGAAGATTTGAGAGAGGAAGTATATATTCTTTGTTGTGTGTGACATTAGAAACAGTTTTGAAAGTTAGAGGTTCCCACATTATTTTTTGTTATTTTTTGGCATGTAATATAATAAAATAATAGGTGCACGTGGGCGTGTTTTGAACTTTTGATGGTCCACACGGCCTGCGTGCTTGACCCTTTTATAACCCGAGCGAAACGATATGTAAGATTTGATTATTCCGATGGTCCCCTAACACGTTTTAATATTTATATCAACTACTAATGTAGTGAAAATGACTTGCAACTTCACCCCGAAATCGGTCAAACTAAACAAGCTAGAATAAATCTGAATAAAACCCAAAGACGAGTTTTAGTTTCTAAAATATATCATTCCTATTTTTAGCTTAATGTGTTATCATACACTATAAGTAAAAAGTAGTACTTACTTAAAGGAGCAAACAGCATCCCATTTTTTTCTTCTTGACACCTATATTGCAAACTATTGCAAAGGAAAATGATTGGCATGCCTAAATAGCATGACTAATTTTATGCCTAATTCACTCAACATATGACAAGTGTAATATGGTGCTTTCTCTCTTCAGTAGCGAATTGATCACTCCGATTGTTGTAATCTAATAGTTAAAGATGAAATTAGGCGTCTTAAATTAAACGCCAATCACTTCTATTACAAATATGATATATCGTTTGAATAATGTTCAGATTAAATACAAAGGGTCAATTCCATATTTACTCGACTTAAACACCATAATGTCATATTTACTCAAAAGATGCATTAATTACATTGTACATCATGCATTTATAACTTGTATTTTGGGTATATATAACATTTGATATTTATATTGGATAAAAGACCATGGTAGTGTTTGATAATCATTTAAAGAGTCTTAGGGGGTGTTTGATTTCGACTTAATATAAAAAAAACTGAATTAATTAAGTCATATGAAAACTGTTTGTTTGTGACTTAATAGAAAAAGATGACTGAAAATATTAAGTAATAAAACTGAGATTGTCTGCATTAAGTCATCTCTTAATTAAACATGACTTAATAAAAAAAAATGTAACAAACAAGCCCTTAATTCATAAATAGGTAAATTTATTAAGTCATTAATTAAGTGTTTGTTTGGTGCTTAATTTAAATGGATGATCTCTTAAAAAAAAACCATAAGAGTGAGAGTCTCTATATTAAGTCATAACTTTTATTCTACTTTTATATATTTACCCTCTCACTTCTTAACATCTAATTAACACTTATTTTAAGCAAAAATGTATAATAATATATTTTTTTAATTCAGACACTTTATTCAGCTAACAAAACAAACAACTAAAATACAGACTTAATAAAAAACTAAACAAAGAGGCCCTTAAAAATAAGCCCTTTTCTTCTACATTCTATAAAAGCAAGCATTTGCATCACAATAATAAATAGGGATGTACTATTCCCACTCTCCCTACTAGGGAGGGTTTGTACTTTTTATTCCCTTTGTCCCCCATTTGTTTGATCTGTGTGATTTTTGTCGGGTGTTAGGAATTAGAAATTCCGGTATTAAAAAGTCGGTCACCTCAGTATATGTAATCGTTAAGCTCGTAGTCGTAGTTCTTTTAAGTTAAGTAGTAATTTAGTTAAGTAACACCGTGGAGGACGGACGGGTCTTTACCTTGTATGCACGATCCATGACCCGAAGTGTGGCGATTTATGTAAGACTATAAATACTCTCTACCTTCCAAGGTAGAGAGTTGGAGCTCATAATAATATCTTTCACTTTCTCTCACTAAGTTCCCTAAACCTCTAACTTTCTCTCTAGAATTCCATCTATATGCTACTTTGTGTTATGGTTTGATGTGTATGTGAAAACTAATATCTTACAATTGGTATCAAGAGCCATGGTTAGATCATATCTTGCACATCTTTGGATTTCTAGTGGTTTTAGGTGGTTTTGAGTTTGAAAAAGTTTAGTGGTTTTGCATCATTTGGTTGATTTCTTGTGTTAAAGTTTGGATTTTGTTAGTACTTTTATGTTTAGAATCATCACAAGTGTTTAGGTTTTCATTTGGTAGCTTGAATCATCTTGGTTGGGTTGTTTTGGATTGAAAAGTGATGTTTATATGGTTTTCTTGCTAGCGACTTAGCTCACGGTTTATTTTTCTTCGTAGCGACTTGCTTCACAAAATTGTAGCGAGTTACGGTTTTAAACCTAGCGAGTTAGATCTAGCGAGTTAAAGTACAAGTAGTGGACTCTCCACTACGGTAGCGACAGTGGTAGCGACTTGGTGCATGCGAGTTGCTCTTTAGCGACTTGTATCTCTAGCGACTTGAGTGGCAATTCTTGCCAAAATTTTGCTAGCGACTTGAGGCCTAGCGAGTTACTACTTAGCGACTTGAACTTGTCTAGCGACTTGGGACTCTAGCGACTTAGTGGTGTAGCGAATTAGTTGTTAGCGACTTGGTTCAAGAATTCGTAGCGACTTGGTTGATTTTCCGTCAAAACTTCAAGCGGCCATAACTTTTGAACCGTAACTCCGTTTTCGTTCTACCCATCAAAGCGACCGTGAGCGAGGAGAATGGGCGAACGAACTAAACTAAAGTTCATTCGGGTCAATCTTCGAGGTCTAAATCCGCTCGAGCGAAGTTATTGAGGTTTTAAGTTTTAGACCTAAATTTCTCGGGAAAAGCGGGCATAAACCAATCCGAATCACAACCAAACAACATCTCGCTAATCCTACGAACAATCTAAAGTCCTATCACACAATCGTCCTTCATTGTATCGATCCATCGATCATCTTAACACATCATGTCTTACTCTCTTGACCCGGTGATCTCGAAGTGCTTAAATTGTATGATCTTGTGGATAATAATGATAATGGATGCTACAACGAGCGATTAAAGATGTTTGAATTAAACAATGAGGATGTGAGATCTTCATGTTACGAGTACAATGAGAATGCCACGCAAATGGAATGCGACATTGAGCCATATCGACTACTTCATCGCACCTCATACAAGCTGTTATCCATAGGCGGGGATCGAACATGTAGTGCTCTTTTCGCGGGACTTACCTACATTGACAAGAAGCTTCTTTGTTGAACTTAGAACATTTAAAGCGCAACTTACTAATGAAGAGGTTCAAAAGGATGGTTCGGTCGACTCTTCAAGTAATCTACAAACAATTTCAACCATTCATCGGTGGGAATATTATTGATTACAATCAACACTTGGTGGAATTTCCTTCAAAAACATCTTGGAATGGAAATTCGAGAATTCATTGAGACATTTATCCAACTCATGGATAATATGAAAAGTTCATTGAAGAATCGCACAAAAGAATGAAGGCGTGAAGGAGTGTCGGTGCGGTTGAAAGATTGTTGTGATAAGTTGGGTAATGTATCGGTGAAGAATCGGGTGGTCTTGAATGCGAATGTTAGAAAACAAATAATGATGAGTCGGACAATGCTAAAATAGAATCTTCATGCTCATGTCCACAAGAGAGAGGTGCACAGTCACAACCCGTGCAAGCTAATGCAAAGGAAGCTACATGGAAGCTTGGATGTACCCAAGATAGAGATGCACCGCCACAACTTGTGCGTTAATCTGAGAGGAAACTTGCATGAAAGTTTCTGCGGTACCTAGGTATGCATCTTCTTCTCAAAATGATGATTATGGATTGCATGAGTACACTACATTTGTGCTGATGATTCCTTGACCCTTGAACTCAATACCTATAAGGATCAAGTTGCCATATCTGAACAACGTGCTAAGTTTGAACTTACCACTCGTGAGCGGGGAGATGGATATCCAAATGCGTACAATTATTAGAAAAAGTAATTTTAGAAGAAGTATTAAAACAAGAGTTAAACTCCTTACAAGAAAAGCTTTCCAAAGCGCTAAGCAAAAACACGAACTTCAAGAAAATGTTAAAATGCTTAAGCAAGAATTCAAGGCTAAGGAATCAAAACTTTTGAATGATTTTCCAATCTAAAAACTTTGAAAAACAAGCTTGAAAATAAGTTATGCGTACAAGGAATACCATTCAAGCTGCTCACATGATCACTAAGCATCGAGTCTTAAGCGATAAGCATAGCATTCCCTTGTTGAGGAACCAAATCCGGAGGTAATTAAAAGGCTAGAAATGCTCATAAGGTGCTTTATGATGGTAATGAAATCCTTAAGCCTGGCGAAACCTAGTTGCGTTGAGTGCGAGGAAGATAAGAAATCGATGAAGTCACTAGGGAGAAAATGAATAAGAAGTTAGAAGATCACGAGTGTAAAAGAATAACATAACGATCAAACCCCATAATTACACTAAAGAAAATTGGATCTCCTTGAACAAGTTTAAGCCTCGGACTCTATTAACCCCGAACAAGTGTTACGGAAAAGGATATGGAAATGCAAAAGTGAAAATCTTGTTGAAAAGAATCCCCTTGTAGGAAGCGCCTAAATCAGCTGTGTATCCTCCTAATACACCAATGCACTTAGTTCCTAGATCTCTTGCCACTAAAAGCAAGACCTTAATCGATGAATATGTTATCTTTCAACTATTTGTTGATTTTGAGAAAACTTGTGAAAAGGATCACACCCACGGTATAAGCGAAGGGAAAGGGGTTTGAGCAAACTAAAGAATGCTATTTAAGCGAGGTCATGCCTTTCTTTAAACAACTAAAAGATCAATTTGAGAGTCTTAAAAGGGGCGCATTCGATATTAAAGAAATGGAAAAGGTATTTGATGCAATGATTGTTGAGGTTAGTGACTATGAGAGAATTAAAATATAGTGAGATTGAAAGGAAGAACTTGCATACTTTGAATGAGAATCGATTTACGAATGTATTGCTCAAGATGTGTTTTCAACTGCTACAAATTGTTCCATTAATGCTTCTCAATTTCATGAATTATCATTGCTCGAAAGTCTCCCATGATCGTGTCATTGAGCTTGAAACAACAAATTCAAAATTGCATGAGAAAATAGAACAGGATGATCATGATAACTTGGTCAAACATTATTCTAAATTAGAAGTTGAACATCTTGCTTTGCAATTAAAACATCAACATCTCAAAGAAAATGTTAAAACCTCAAATATCAAGACATCCTCGATGCTCCCGAGTTTGATGCGAGTTTTGAAATTAGCAAGCGTGATGAACAAATTCGAGCTCATTATAACACGATCAAAAGATTGAAAGCCCAAATTTCTGGCGAAAGGTGAAAAGAAGGATGTGTTGGTTCCATATGCCTCCACCTTTAGATTCTCGAATTTCCAACTTCAAAACATAATTGATAACTTGCAAAAGGAAAATGATTGTTTTAAAATTTGAAATTTCAAAGGTTAATGATCAAAACAAAGAGTTATGTGATTCATTTAAAGTTAATCATGATAAACAAATTGAAAAGATAACTTCTTTACTTAACGATATTGAGAATCAAGCGTGAGGTGAAAGGAAAGTTGCCAATCCCAAATTGCAAATACTACATTCCTAAGGTTTACGCTTGTGATAAATATGCTATCGATATGTTATATATTCCCCGCCCATTAGGAATAATGAACTTGCACATAAAGCATATCTCTCATACCTTAAGGAAAGTTTGAAGGGTCTCAGTGAGATTGTTGAAGATGAAAGATTAGAAAAACCTTTTGATAGTACTATAGCCTATGCTGCATGGATGCCAAACGATCTCGGGAACTCTTAGAGTATGTAATTGTCACAAGTCCGAAATCTAGCAATAGGCGAGATAGAATAGTTGTGCCTTGTTCTATGCCTAAAGCCAAGCATGTGACCCTTGATATGCCTTGTTCCATGTCAAAATTCAAGCAAGCAACCTTTGATGTGCCTCCTAGAACTTGGATCCAACACTTCTAGACCGAAATGCGAAAGTAGTGAAGCCATGTAATGTTCCCATCGTTACTTCTCTGGATGTTAAGATTGACACTAAAGTTAGCGGGTCAAAACCTAGAAGCAATGCAAAGAAGGATAGGATTACAAACTAAAAGTGTTCATGATAAGGAAGTGAAAGAACACCATAGGGACAAGAAGTTTGATTTGAACAAAAGAATCGTGTTAGTTCTAGTATTAGCTCTAAGCTTCTTGAAATTAATTCGAGGCCTCATCTTTGTCTGCAAAACATGTAAAAATGTTTATTTTACGGTAATCATGATAAATGTGATGTGTTATTTACGAGGTCTAAGATTCATAACCCGATTAAGAAAGTTTGGAGAGCGAAGCAGTTAAGCAATCTTGAAACCTACGGGGAATGTGTTTACAAATGTAGGATTTCGGTGGAAGCCCTGGTCGAATATTAACGAATGGCAAACCTTACCCTTAGCTAGATCCACTATGCCTAGAATAGTGCTGTTAAGGTTTGGAAGCCAAGCTGGTAGAATAATCCCATTAAGCACAAAATGTCATTTGACTAAGTCGATGCTTCTACTAGTTCGACTCCTAGGGATAATGCCATTGCATCTAGGGTTTCTGTTGATTCAAAGGCTGTTTGTGCTAACCAAAAGGAACCCATCAAGACGTGGGGATCCAATGTTTCCAATTCTCTGTCTTCGTCATTGTCCAGCGGTCGTACAAATCGTCCCTTGGTATTTGGATTGGTGGCTCTAAACATATGATTGGGCTCTTAACAATGACGTCTGTTCAAATCGATTCGGGCCTCGTACTTCATCATTATGGTGTCTGCAGATAACACTTGAGGCCCGTTCTTCAAAGAAAAGAAAAGTGTACGCTCTTACGTGCGCTTTATCTTGACTAATGAGAAATTCTCTCATGAATGGCCATACTCATCTACATTCTTCATCAACAAGCTTCATGTTTTCCACGCTCATTCAATCATCAAGTGGATCTATGTTCATTGGTGTATACTCTTATTCACTTGTTAAATCAAAAATGGCAACCGGATGCAATTTTGAGGGAGAAAAGTGAATATACTACATGATGATGGATGTTTGAATAATGGTTATCGACTTAATTTTTGATGATGATGAGTGTATATTCTTTTGATGAAGAGTGAATATACTAAGGATAAGCTGGGATTCATTGTTTTGATTTTGATGACTCTCCTCCAACGCCTAATGCTTCACTTACTAAGGATAATTGGGAATCAATGTTTGGGATTCATTGTTTTCAAAGATATGTTTGATGAGTACTTTCAACCTTGACGAATGTTGATCATCCGACACGAAGCTCATGCTCCGGTTTCTATTGACTCAATTGGTTCACCATCTAAAAGTACTTCTTGGAATTCTCAAGAAACCTTATCTCCGTTATTTCACAAGGCGTTTATAATGACTATCATGATATTGTAAGTTGCACTATTGAATAATGATCCGCTCTTTGGTATTCCTGTGCCAAATCTTCACGGATTATTGTTCATGGATAATGATCCGCTCTTTGGTATTCCTTTGCCAAATCTTCACGGATTATTGTTCCTCTCATTGTGCGCTATAAATCAACCACATGAACATTAAGGAAAATGACTACCTCATTCGCTCGAAGACATTTGTGGTGAATCTTCGGATCGGTCTCTACATGTATACCTTTAGGAAGAATGCATTAATGTCGAGAAATCATTTGTTCGGTTCATTCGGTGGATCGACGTACATCCGATTGTACGTTTATTCACGTGTTGGGCATTTGACACAAGGCGATTACTTGAGTTAATCAATTATCACTTATTTGAGATTGAAGTTAAAATTCACAAAGGCGAGCTTAAGATGCAAATGCATGGAATTCTTCTTGATTTCAAGTTTGGTATATCGGTTTTCTTTATCGGTGGTCACTTCAAATTGTCTACATATGGGTTGATAAAGATAGTCGAGAGAGTTTCTATCGCGGTGGTCCTATGGCTCTGGACACTCGATTCGGGACCCGCACTTCAAAACAGTCCCATTAGTTCATCCCTTATACCAAATTCTTCTCCGGAAACTCCATATGTACCTCCATCGAAGATGATTTAAAGAAATTGTTTGATCTCATGTTTGATGAACATTATGAGCCAAGTGCTAATGGTGACAATTCCTACTTGAGGATGCTCATATTCACGTGAATGGCGTCAATCCTTCAATCTCAATATCATTAAGTCAAGAAGCGCTGCTGCGATCACTCTGTCTCATCAACAAATCATCAAACTTGAGGGTACATCATGGAACTATATGCGGTATCAATGATGAAGTTAATCCCTTTGCTACTCACGAAGATGCTCCATTTGAAAACATATTTGCTCTGAATCATCATCGAACCATCTTCTTGAGGAGACATCGACTCTACTACCTCGGTCCCTCAACAAGCGCCACATGAACACCTCGGAAAATGGACTCACGATCATCCATTGGACAACATCATTGGAAATCCCTCTCGTCTGTATCAACCCGGAAACAACTTGCAACCGATGCCTTATGGTGCTTCTTCAACTCCGTACTATCTAAGATCGAACCAAAAGATGTTAAACCGCCATGAATGAAGATAGTGGTTCAATGCCATGCAAGATGAAATTCATGAGTTTGATCGTCTTGATGTATGGGAGTTAGTACTGCTCGAGGCGTGCTATGATTATAGCTCTAAAATGGATCTTCAAAGTAAAACTTGATGAGCATGGTGATGTGTTGAAGAACAAGGCTCGATTAGTTGCTAAAGGATACCGTCAAGAGGAGGTATAGACTTTGAAGAATCTTTTGCTCGGTTGCTCGAATCGAGGCAATCGAATCTTTCGGCTAATCTTGCTAGTAAGAACATGGTAGTATATCGGATGGATGTAAAGGCGGCATTTACGAGCGGAGATCTTAAAGAAGTCGTCTCGTCGACCAACTGAAGGATTTGTGAATCAAGAGCATCCTACTCACGTTTATCGTTTGAAGAAGGCTCTTTACGGTTTAAAGCAAGCTCAAGGGCATGGTATGATACCTTGTCAAAGTTTCTTCTATCAACCGGATTCATCAAAGGCGATTGATCCTACATTGTTCACCGAAGTCGAGCAAACATTTAATTCATGTTCAAATTTATGTTGATGATATTATTTTGCCTCGGCGGACCCAATGGAATGTGATCGTTTTCAAATGAAATGAGTTCAAAGTTTCAAATGTCAATGATGGGACAAATGTCATTTTCTTGGGATTACAAATTTCACAAAGTCCGGAGGCATTTTCATAAATCAATCTAAATATGCAATGAGAGATTTTAAAGAAATTTGGATTTGATTCAAGTGACCTGTTGACACCCCATGATTGACCGAACCAAACTAGATGAGGACCTCTCGGGGATCATGATTGACCAAGCGAAATATCGGAGTATGATTGGATCACGATGTATCTCTTGCTAGTAGACCGGACATCTTGTTCATTTGTTTGCATGTGTGCTAGATACCGAGCTAAGCCTACTAAAAGCACCTTGAAGCGATTAAGCGGGTCTTCGGTATCTCAAGGAACCATCAATATGGGACTATGGTACCGAAGGACACCGGTATGTCACTAACGGCCTATCAGATCTTGATCATGCGGGTTGTCAAGATACGTCGAAATACGTCGAGGAGGTGCTCGGTTTTGGGTGATAAGCTTGTGGTGGTCTTCAAAAAGCAAATGAGTACTTCTATTTCCTCTCAGAGGTGAATACATAGCCATGTCATCTTGTTGTGCTCAAATCTTATGGATGAGATCTCGATTATCGACTATGGCTTTGAATTCAACAAAATCCCTACATCTTGTGATAATAAAAGTGCTATTGCTCTCTCATGCAACAACGTTCAACACTCAAGAGCAAAGCATATCGACATTCGACATCATTTCATCGGGGAACAAGTGGAAAAAGGTGTGGTGGAACTATATTTTGTGAGGTCGAATATCGGTTAGCGAGACATCTTCACCAAAGCTCTTCCAAGAGAGCGTTTTGAGTTTATTCTTCCACGACTTGGTTTGAAAAGCCTTCAACGAAACTCTCAAGCGTCTTGAGGAGGAAGGCGAGGAGTAAAGGTCTATCTTCATCTATCTCTTGTAAATATTTATTTGAAAAACAAAATACAAAATTATAAAACCTTAAAAATCAAATAGAAAAATATAAAACTTTCAAAATCCATAAAAATTTGAAAAATTGAAAAATCTTCAAAAATATTGTCATTTTGTCATGTTTTTCTCGGTTCGATAATATCTACGGTCTTTGTGATGTCATTCAAAGAATGACACGGGACTTTAGATGTTGTTCGAATGTTAAAAAAAAAAAAAAAAAAAAAAAAAATCAAAAAAAAATATTTTGGGAGAAAAGAAAATGGTTTATTGTCATTTCGAGGCAATAACCGGTTTTAAAAGAAAAAACGAGCCATGTTTTAACATGTTTTCAAATTCCATGCTCGATTCTATAAACATTTATCTCTTTGAAAACTAAATGCTTTGAAAAATAACTCGATCTCTATTTTGATAATCATCGGGACTTATTTGTCAAAATCTCTATCTCTCAATCAACAACCTATGTCATTGATTGAGGGGAGAATGATTTCAATTAAATTAAAAAGTTATTTGGCATTAAATTGTTTTCAAAAGATATACATGCATGTTTTATCAATGGAGTTTAAAGTCTTAAAATCCGATCCTTATCGAGTTCAAACGCTTTCACAATCAAGTCACAATTCTCCTTAAAAGCTTTCAAAATCAATTTAAATCTATACGAGATCACAAATCTCAAATGTTTTGATAATTGTGATCGGGAGAATGTGTGATTTAAATTGGTTTAAGCGATAATTGGTAAATGGTTTCATAAGAATGTACATCTTGTCCTTCCACATGTGACAAAGCGATTTCAAATTTTCCATGCACATGTTGAGGGAGCATCTATCTTAAACCTTTGATTTGAAAGCGTGATCATTTATCCCAATGTGCGGGTTCCCTCTAGTATGTGCAAAACTCTTTTCAAACCTCGAGGCACATATTGAGGGGAGCAAATTTATGGAAACCTCATCCTTCCGGAAATGCTATATCTACTTGATTTGATGTGGGAAGTGATGTTGATATCTTTAGAAAATGGTAATCAAAAGTTAATTCTTTCTCTTGCCTCCGTGTGCAAAACATTTTCAAATACTTGATGCACATGTTGAGGGAGTTCTCGTTCTAAAATATCAAAAACAATTCGGTACAAAATGCTTTGATAATATATCACAAGTATCGAATTGATTTTCAAATGGTTTTCAATTGGATCCAATGGCGGATGAACAATACCAAATAGACCGACCAACTTTACTTTATATGCGGTGATATAAGGATGATAAGGTTAGGTATGTGTTCCCATGATCCGCTTGAGCCGGAGGGATCTACCGAGGACAATCCACTAGTTAGTGTAGAAGTCCTTAGGTATGATGATAAAAGGAGAAAAATGAGATATGGGAAGAGTGCGGACTAAGGCGAGCTAATCTTGGAATAAACCCAACAAGGTTCTAGCTATGAAGTCTCGGTAAGCTTGAAGGGTTGAAGAATTAAAAGAATTGAATGAGAAAAGGGTGAAAACAAATAGCCCTCCATTTATTCAACCTTAGGGCGAAACGGGTTCACTTCATATACTCTTGATGGTAACATCGGTATTGAAGACAAGGCGTCATGGACCCGGTGTGCTTGCACTTCAACTTTCCAAACCACTCAAGTTCCTCTTAAAGGGCTTGTTTCATTCTCACGGGAACCGACATTATCTATCGACTTTCTCTTAGAGATGGTTGATATTGAAGAAGGAGACCCTCTCCTAGTCTCGACATAGGATCCAAATATGCACAAATTGAGTCTAGAGCCACGAGATCATCAATAAATCTCATTAGGACACTTTCAATGAAGACTCTCTGTTTCACACAATGTGGAAAGAGATTATATCTTGAGTCCTCGCATTATCCTTGTGGTATTGCGGAACATCCGAGTGATGTGTTTACATATTCACAATGAAGATGGAAAGCCTTGGAGCCAACATCAAACAAGCTCTGGTAGGTGGCATGTGAGATCTATTATATAGATCAACCATGTGACAATGAGCGAGAAACAATGGGGCGATTCAATCTCTTGAATCAATCTGGTTCGAGTTATGGATTGACGGATACCTTTGAAAAACCGGTCTTTGTGCTTAAAAACTCTTTTCTTTAGCACATCGATTGTGTACTCATTTTCAAACCAAAAGGTATTTTATGATTGATAATTGATTTTCAATAAAACCTTCGTTGTATTGCAAAAACAATTTCTATTGAGCAATACGATTGTTTTCAAATCTCTTTTCATCAATCGGTGGACTTAAAATTATTTGGTTCACTCACTCCGTGTTGTCTTCTTTGAGATGTTCGGTTTGAGAACAACTAGAACATTGCGAAACCCTGTCAAGGAGATTCTTTGAATCCTACGATCACAGGCGGTACTTGTCTTGATCAGCGAGGAACCGTGGGCGTGTACCTCAATTCAGCGAAAGTGATCAAAGACACTTTCGTGCGATTTATTGCTAGCTGTTGTATGCGGTACACCGGCGTTTGCGGTGATCGAATGAAGCGGTCAATCCATAGCCGCATGCTCACTTAACACATTCAACTCAAAGAAATCATGATTAGTGCATCAATGACTCGATATTTTCACTCCAAGCTTACGCTCTGCTGCTGCGCCAATATCATGATTCAACAAATGCTTCCGCTACTACGATGAGAAGATTTCATGATCCGAATGTGAGCATGTCGGTCCTAAAGTCACATAATACCAACACCACAAAGGATGTCTCGAGATTGTTGATGGTGATGATCTCCAAAGATGGCTCAAAATTATTATCACGTGGATCGGTAAAGACCTCCACTTGGAGTAACCAAACATGCAATGTGAAGAATCAATGACTACGAGCTTAGGAGCAAAGGACTACATCAAGAATGCAAGATCAATTGTTAAATGTAATATCTATTTGTATTCAATGTAATTTTGGTACATGATTGAGGTGACCTCCTTAGGGAGATTGTTAGGAATTAGAAATTCCGGTATTAAAAGTCGGTCACCTCAGTATATGTAATCGTTAAGCTCGTAGTCGTAGTTCTTTTAAGTTAAGTAGTATTTAGTTAAGTAACACCGTGGAGGACGGACGGGTCTTTACCAGCTGTATGCACGATCCATGACCCGAAGTGTGGCGATTTATGTAAGACTATAAATACTCTCTACCTTCCAAGGTAGAGTTGGAGCTCATAATAATATCTTTCACTTTCTCTCACTAAGTTCCCTAAACCTCTAACTTCTCTCTCTAGAATTCCATCTATATGCTACTTTGTGTTATGGTTTGATGTGTATGTGAAAAGTAATATCTGGGTAAATATAATGATTAATGATCTTGATCTATATAATCTGATCACTCATTACCCACTTTTAGGTAATGGGTCATTACCCATCAACTTGGGGGTAATGAATTTGATTACCTTTCTATTCCTTTTGCCTTTTCCATTGCTATTCCCCTCTCTCTATGAACCAAGCATACCCTAAATGAGATAACGCGATTTTGATTTTGTCGTATGCGCTTGACTTAGACTTTTGTATCCATTCATCACTTTCGTCAACTTTTCTTCTTGTTGAAATTCATAAACATCTTACCTACTTTTCATTCAGAAATAATTACTTTTGCAGTATAATTCTCATGATATTTTTATAGAGATCAAACGACTTGTTGCATAATCGTGCCACCTTTTTCATTACTTAAACAATAGGTCAGCTAATTACCAGTTTATGGCTTTATGGAACTATGTTTTATTTCAATACCACTGTGTAAATTTACCTTGACAAAAGCTTCCTCGTCACCTTCTGTCCAGTGGTTATTTAACTGCCTCTTTCTTATTAAAGGTTTGTATCATAATGCATACGAAGAGAATCCATTGCAAAAAAAATCGATGCATTATAGCAAATAGGTGGGTATTAATGATTTACCAAAAATATATTCAGGAAAACCGAAAATCTCCCCTACGAATACGAATATCACTAATAAGTTGAAGAACATGGTACCAAGTAGAGTAATAACATTGGCACTGCACGATAGATAACATAATTTTTTACACATTATCACATTATATCTTCATATGTCATATGAGCAATGATAGTTCGATAGTTGCAAGTGCAATTAACGGAAAACATGAAAAGTGCTATATTTGCATCAGTGGCTATGCATGATTCATGCGTTGATCCTAGAACATGTAACTAGCATAGATATCGTCGCAAGAAATAATCATTTATTACCACACAATGTAATTTCACAGTGATATAGTAGAACTGACTTATATTTACATATTATACATTGCTTGCGGGAAGAGAAGGTATTACACTGTTATACTTGCTATCTTAAACTTACAAAGTTGACTCAGTTCCATGCACAAGAAGACACCAAATCTCGATTCATCCATCCAAGAAACAAAGCCCCATCTCGCTCTTCAAGTCTATACTTATCACAATAGCTTTCAAGAAGAGTCTTTATAGTACCGTTCACATACGAGCTCAAAGGATATGGAGTAAATCCTGCCATTTTAAAACGTGACCTCCATTTTCCATGAAGCTCATGCCTCTCCTCCCTCTCGACCCCTTCACATGCTAATATATTAACTATTTCACCAGCAAGACAATGTTGTTCTACGTTGATTCGGTCTTTATGATCCCTTTCTAGAGTTGCATCAATTGATTCAAACATAGCTAAATAGTAACTGAACACTTCTTGAAACCTATGAAAGAATTTAGCAGTGTTGACATTGGCTTCTTGCTCAACAAGAGTCACAACTTTCGGAGATAAACTCTTTATAAGCCTTAACAACCTGTCTCTATGATTCTGAGGATTCACACTCTCGTCTGGTACATGGTGAAGCACAAATGGACAATTAACTGCCAATGCCTCACCAGGCTGAACCTTAAAATGGTGAAGCTGAATATCCGAACCAGAAACTGGCACAGCATGAAACTCAAATGGCACTTTACATGATTCTGCAAGTTTCGCGAGTCTCTGCCCAACGATGTTAAGTCCTCCACCCCTAGCGAATGAATTTCTAACATCATCAATACCAGTGATCCTTAGCTTTGGTGGACCACCGGGTCGAGCCGCTAGAGCCTGGATAAGGGTCACCCATTGACCACCCTGTGCAATCTGAAAATCGATTATATGGATTTTGTCTTCATTCTTGATGGCTTCAGCAATCGCACCGTTTGCAGACAAGTATCCAAATTTGAAATACGGACAGGCTTCATAGAGTAAGAGCATATACGAAAAGAGTTCACCACCAGTTGGCTCTTTACACTTTAAAGCTTTGTAGATAAAACTACCTGAAGACGACATTCTAGCCACAAGCCCTTCTAGCATGTAAGCCCCCAATCTTTGTGCAGGATCACCAGAAACAGAAACCAACGGGCGTAACATTGATATTAGCCATTCAGCAGTTAGTGTATCGTTTTCAGCAACTGCTTTAGCACAAGCAAAAAGCCCTTCTTTCAAATCTCCTTTAGCAATAATCTGTTTCATTATTCTGTATTGATCGTTTACTGGATGTATATTATTATTATCTAAACCAGTCTCAACCCAAGAAGAGACATCGAATGACCCTGCAAAATCTTGATCAGTATCCAGTATAGTTTGTATCTCACTAAGCCTGAGCTGCAAATCATCGACGTTTTCTTCAAAACCAGCCTTACTTTCGTGAGAGCTGTATGTATAATCAGGTGAATGATACGGGTCGGGTTGGAAGGAGTGAGAATCTTGCAATGATATCGGGCTGCCATTTGGAGACAAGCTGACTGAAGAAGAAGAATTGTTGGCAAATTCAGGTGTCTGATTAGACAAGTGGCTTCCTTGGCTTACATCACCCAAGTATAGATTCTGATCCATGTGCTGCTGTGTAGGCGTCGTCCAGTAATATGGCTGGTTAGAAGCCTGCATTCCCATACTAAATTAGAATTCAGCTTAAAAGTTTTTCAGACCTGGATTGAATCCTAACTGCATACAAGCTAAAAGATAATTGCAGTTAGTGAATAGAAAACAAATTGACATATTACTCTGTAAACACAGCTTATTTACAAACATTAGGTTATGCTGATCTAAAAAAACAGCTTATTCATTCATAATTTGATATTAACTTGTTAGCTTATGCATATCTATAAAAACAGCTAATTAGCTTATGCAAGCTTCTCATTATATTTCAAATAAGTTTGTCCAAAAACAACTTATATAAACTATTTCACTCTATCCAAACACTCAGAAGTGCTAGTTATTAGTATAATCAAAACAGAATAAGCTGATAAAGAGATTAACACAACTAATATTGATGTCAACTGAATCAGGATCAATCTATCATAGCATAAACAGATTTGCAGCAACTTAACTTACTATTAATAGCCAATGATACACAAATAAGAAAACAACTTAACTTACTATTAATAGCCAATGATACACAAATAAGAAAACAGCTTAACTTACTACTATTAGCCAATACTACTACCTGAAGCAAACAATCATAGCCAAACAAAAATTATACAAGATTACATAAAAACAAAACCCAATACAGGAAATTATATCCTTATTCCTTAAACAAGATTAAAAAAAGAAAATGTTGAAATGAAATAGTAAATAGGAAAGTTGGTACCTTTTTGTACTTGTTGAAAGTTAAGGAGTTGAGTACAACTAGTGTTTAAGAAGCTAGAGATAATGAAGCCAATTATGACTTGTATTTATAGGCAAGAAAATCAAAGCTACATGGAACAAGGAAGGTTCTGTTTTTCTGTTGTGTCCATGGTCCACGCAGTTAAACACCAAAGAGAGAGACAAGCTACTCCCTCCCTCTCAAGTTTTAGATCACTATTTTTGGCAAAAATAGATTATGCTTTTGTTAGTGCTGTTGTTGATGTTGGTGCTGGTGTTGGTGTCGGTCTTTGGTCACAATAAAAAGATTATAAAAGTGATTATTTTTAGAGGAAAATCAAAAAGTCAAAATCTTTTGGTAGTCACTTTAATGGTCAATTTTCACTTAATCTCCAAAAATGGTCGTGCCTTGTTGACCATTCCATGCAGCCCACCCAAATGTGACACGTGTCATAAGAAAAGTACACTTTTACTTTTTATTCTACCCAAATAATCACCAAAATTCACAAGAACCGACGATTTCTCAACCTACTTTTACTCGACCAGCGTTTATCGCACGCAAAAGTACAAAAAGTAAAAAAAAAAAAAAAAAAAAAAGTACAAAACTACTTCAGAGCGCCATGTGAGATTAAAAAAAATAAAAATTACGTTTTTTAAAAAAATTTTAAATTAAAAAAAATTAAAAAATTTTTACGTTTTAATCTTTTTTTTTTTACGTTTTATTTAAAAAAAATTTACATTTTTAAAAAAAAAAAATTCGTTTTCTTTTAAAAATTTTTAAAAAATTTTAAAAATTAAATTTTTAAAAAAATTACGTTTTTAAAAATAAAAATTATTATTATTATTTTTTTACGTTTTTTTAAATTACGCTTTTTTATAAAAATTTAAATTTTAAAAAGTACAAAAAGCAAAAGTCAACGATCTTTATGTCACATCCTGGCCGGTTCTTGTATGCAAGTTCACGGTTGAGTAGCCGTGATTCTTGAATAAGAGAGGTTATCTTGAAAAAGTGAGAAGATAAAGGTGTATTGGTGGTTGGGACACGTGTCACATTTTGGGTGGGCTGGTCAGTGGTTTCGCATGACCATTTTGAAGATTGAGTGAAAATTTGACCACAAAGGGGACTACCAAAAAGATTTTGACACTTTTTGGTACTTTCCTCTTATTTTTATAAGTTACATACGTTTTCGTCCATTTTCATATGTTTTCGTTTCTTTTCATACGTATTCGTCCGTTTTCTTACGTTTTGGTCCGTTTTCTTACGTTTTGGTCTGTTTTCTTACATTTTCGTCCGTTTTCATACGTTAGTGACTATCACAAGTGATATTGTGATATTCAGAATGTCATTTGTGATTTTCTGAATATCACTTTTTGATTTTTTGAATATCACTTTTTGATTTTTTGAATATCACTTGTGATTTTCTGAATATCATTTTGTTATATTATGAATATCATTTGGTGATTTTCTGAATATTACTTTTTGTTATATTCCATAATTTCTGAAAATAAAATGTTATTTCATGTAGCTTATAAAAATAATATCAATTTATAATCTGTTTCACCAACAGCATCAACAACAACACCAGCACCAGCATAATCTATTTTTACCAAACATACCCATTATCTACTAATATCCTTTTGCTACCGGCTTTAGTGAATCGGTATTTTTTATTTTATCATTTTTTTTTTTTTTTAATTTTTTTTATCCTTTTGCTTTGGAGATTTACAAAGTTTATCATGTATTTTTTTCTTTCTTTCTTTTTTTTTTTTTTTTTTTTTTAAGGAATCATGTATTTTTATTTTATCTTGTCGAGTATTAAAATGATAGTCTATCATTATTCTTTTTTTACTTAAAGTCTTTTTGTAGTAAAACAGCCTTTTTTTTTCCTTTCTAGAAGAAAGTTTCAGATTGCTCCATGTCGTTCACTGCATACATGCTCTATAAAGTCCAAACCCAAATTGGCAATTGCTTTTTAGATGCTTTTATTTGTTTAATCTCCTCTACTTTCGGTAATTAGCAACAACTTGGCATCAGCACTTTATTGTAGGTAAAGGAAAAAACATGGGTTGTTTGATACTTTAAGTCAGTAAACACATGAAAAAAAGTAGCAAACATATATATTGAAATGTATTAGACGACTTCCGGCGTAGTGACGAGAATTTATAACGACAAATAATTAGAGTTGCGATATCATGGTTAAGATATAGGGTTTGAGATTAAGGTGTTGTTTGTTTATTAAGACTCTCTGCATCTGAATTTGATTCGCACATCTGAATCTGAATTTGTGGCTGAAATGTTTGAATCTGATTTTATCTTAATGTGAATAAGAGGCCGAGAAATCTGAATCTGACTCATATAAAGTGTTTGTTTTTGTAAAAAGTTGTCAGAATGTGTTAGGTTATCATGAAATTTTTCACCCATCACAAAACAAGACTTTATATCGACACAAAAATAAAACGAATTATAGTTGTGGTTACATGAGTGGTTGACATGGGTAACTCGTTCAAAAAGGGGGTCATGTTTGGGTTAACATTCTCAACCCGTCAAAATGTGTTTGGATTATCTTATAATGTTTCAATACGAATTGTCACCCATAACTATTATCATATTGTACTTTTTTTATTTAACAAAAAATATGCGATGATTTTCTTTAAATGTACTTTCAATTAGGGCTGCTCAAACGGACCGGACGGACCGGACCGACCGACAAAACCGACCGGACCGATGGACCGCGGTCCGGTCTCGTCTAGGATTTTTGCGGATTCGGTCTCGGTCGGTCCGGTCCCAAACCGACGAAACCCGAAATTTAGACTTGTGGACGGATCGACCGACAAAACCGGACCGGACCGGACGGACCGGATCGACCTCATTCGGTCTCGGTCTCGGTCCGGAGTTTTTGCCGGATTCGGTCTCGGTCCCGGTCGGTCCGGTTTTAGACCGATGAGCACCCCTACTTTCAATATGAATTGAAAAGTCAAAACAAGAACAAGAAAAAAAAATATGAGCCATTAAGAGGTGTTAAGACACCTTTTTTGTTATCTAGTTCAATAAGAGTTTTTAGCCTCTTACTAGATCTTAATGAGGTGAAAAAAACAAATATTCTAAATCTTAACCGCCTCTTACTGCCTATTAATGATAAAGAAAAGACAAACACAATTTTTGATCCTTAAGACGATATTAAAAGATTTTTTGGAAAAACAAACGCACCTAAGATTTTTAACCTCGTCATGGCTAAAAGCTTATTTAACAATGTCATTAACATTAGCGTGATTGAATGATTTACAAAAAACCAAATATTCTTCTATAATTAGTAGATGATGAAAATGATTATATGTAAATTAATTAAATGTAATTTGAATGATTAACAAAAAAAGATCAGATTTAAAATCTCTAAACATTAAAAGGGTATTTTTCACAAACCACTTTATCGAGTTAGCTTTTAAGAAACTAGACGATTACCCGTGCATAGCAACGTGATTTTATAGCGACAGGTCGTTTAGTGATAAAAAAAGGTTTATGGGATATAAACGAAAAATAATAAAAGTTTAAAGATTTGGAGATTAAACATAATGTTTTGAAACTCGGTTCAACCGGTTGAACCATTTCGGTCAAAAAACGGGTCGATTTAAACCGGGTCAACCCGACGGGTTGGGTCGAAAACGAGTCAAATTAAACCGGGTCAACCAGCCAGGCTTGAAGCGTCCCGGGTCAACCCGGTTTTCGATGTGTATTAATAGTTTCCTTTTGAAATATATTTTTTCAACATTTCCTTTTTTAGTTTCAACTTTTCGCTTTTCACTTTTTGGTTTTTTCTTTATATATAGTATAACAGTAGTGCACTGCTGACGCATGAAGTATTTCTATGACGATTAACTGAGAAATAGATCTCGATGAGGCCTAGTTCACCAGTTTGTATCGGTTTCAACGGGTCTTATATGATTTGTTTTCGGATGACTTTTATTGGTTAGCCAAACCAGTGGCGACACCGGTTCCCGGTTGAACCAGTTGGTCCGGTCCGGTTTTCAAAACTATATGTACCATCAACTTGTTAGCTTGTATGAAGCTTTGTGTATTTTATTAATGTGTATAATAACATGTACTTCTCATTTTATGGTGTTTTAAAAATAACATTAATTAGTGTGTTTAATTATTTTATATTTTAGATTATGTTGTAGCTTGTTTGAATTGTAAATTGTGAAAATTTTATTGTACTTTTTAGTAAGATGCGTTTTAATTGGTTGTATTTAATTTGCTATATATGCTTTTGATTGGTTGTACAATGTGAATATGTTATTGTACTTTTAAGTAACGAGGTGTTTTAATAAGATTATTAATTACACTATATATCTCTCTCCCACTTTTGACCATTTTTAATTTTCAACTCTCAACATTTGACTATTTTCATTTTACATGTAGTATAGATAGGCGAGTACCCGCATCTAGCGGCAGCGGTGTCTAGTTTTCAATAAAATTATCGCGGCTAATTATTTTCTTTACGATCAACGAAAAATATGTACTTACCCGCTTATAAAAAGCTGTATTAGATTAAGATTGCATTAAACTTATAAAATAGACATATAAAGTCATCCGCGTGTATTGTAAGTTTCATAAGTTGTCCAGTTGTGTTGCCAATTATACTAATCAACTTGCCAAGGATAACTTTTCAACGTTTCCCTAATTTCTATATAGCTTGACTTACAATTACTACATTTCACATTGATTCCCTGACTTTTTTTAAATATTAATTCAACAATTCATTTTAACATTTAACATTAACTTTCAATTTTTACTTTCACTTTTGACCATTTTCTATTTTATGTAGTTAACATGTTGTTCTCTCTTTATATATCTCTTTATATGGTAAAAA
Organism: Chrysanthemum lavandulifolium; assembly: GCA_022545495.1. Taxonomy (NCBI): domain Eukaryota; kingdom Viridiplantae; phylum Streptophyta; class Magnoliopsida; order Asterales; family Asteraceae; genus Chrysanthemum; species Chrysanthemum lavandulifolium. The sequence goes on along the minus strand of CM040243.1, from coordinate 208,096,732 downwards.
TAAAGAAATTAAAAATGCAGTGTTAATTTCAATAGAAACTAAGATACATAAAAAATTTATTTCTTAATTTGAATGCAAGAACAGGCCTTTGCCTTTTCTTTCAACAAAATGATAATGATGCTTTTGAAATTTTGTGTATCGTAATGTTGATGTGGTTAGGTACTTAGGTTACATTCACCATCAACCGTTAAGATAGATAGTTGCTTATTTTACCAACTCTCTAATTTTATTTGGTTAAATAGATGTTTAAGGAAAAATGTCCAATCGTAATTTATCTTACCTACTCTTCAGTAGAATAAATGTGAATGGACTTTAGTTATGAGAAGGCATTTTGGTCGGGATGATTCACTGAGGGAAATTTGCGTCTCAGTGACTCAGTTATGTCACTTAGTTTGGTTCATTGTTGATGTTTTTTCAATGATCAAGTAGCATGATCTTCATACTTCATTTTTTTTCATTTAACGATTGAGATTAAAGAAGCCATTTTAATAAAATATAAATGAAACGGCAAATTAAAATAATCATTTTATACCCGTTGATAAATGAGTAAAAGCTACAAAATAACCACGTATTTTTAAATTTGTGTCAACTTAAAACACTTAAAATTTTATTCAATGAATTTAACAACGCACTTTCAAATTTTGTCCGACTTAACCAATATAACCCTGAAATGACTATATTACCCTTATCTTCTCTAACAAGATCACACCCTTGTCCTCTTTAAATGGTCCCTTATTTGCGTCGTTAGTCATTTTGCACGTCCCCGTCTGTTTTTAGTTCTGTTGTAAAAATCGCCAGTGCGCGATTAATCCTCATAATCGCCGATCGCTCACTAAAGCGCTTGATTTATCATAATCGGCCTATTTAATCGGTTTGGTCAAAGATCGCTTACAAATCGGTCAACAAACCGATTAATCGGACAAAATCGGTCTAATCGGACAAAAGCGCTTAAAAATCAGACAAAATCACTTAAAATCGGTCAACAAACCGATTAGTCGGACAAAATCGGTCAAAGGTCGCTTAAAAATGGTAAACAAACCGAGTAATATTTATGTTTGACTTTGAACTTTGAAGAATTATGTATTATATACATATTTGAACAACTGAAATATTGAACTTTGATCTGCAATCGCTTATCCAATACATATAAAATAATATAATATCTAAAATTACATTTTTTTGCATAAAAATTCAAATCTGATTGATCCCCGATTAATCTCCGCCTAACCGATTAATCGCTAGGCCCTACCCAACCGCCTCACTAGCGCCTAACGATTTTTACAACCTTGGTTTTTACACATTTTCGTCTGTTTCTACACGGTTTCGTCCGTTTTTTTTACTTTATCATTTGTTTTTGCACGTTTTCGTCCGATTTTACACGTTTTTGTCTATTTTTACACGTTTTCGCCCGTTTTCACACGTTTTCATTCGTTTTTAAACGTTTTCGTTCGGTTTTACAAGTTTTTGTCAGTTTTAACACGTTTTCGTTCGTTTTTTCACGTTTTCGTCCGTATTTACACAATTTCTTCCGTTTTATACGTTTTCGTCTGATTTTTACATTTTCATCCGTTTTTGTTTTCGTCCGTTTTACACATTTTCGTCAATTTTTAACGGTTTCGTCCGCTTTTTAAGTTTTCATATGTTTTTTCACATTTCGTTTGTTTTTTCACGTTTCGTTCGTTTTTTCCCGTTTTAGTCCGTTTTTACACGATTTCGTCCGTTTTATACGTTTTCGTCCATTTTTTTACGTTTACATCCGTTTTTCACGTTTTTGTTCATTTTTGTACGTTTCAGTCCCTTTTACACGATTTTGTCCATTTTTCACGTTTTCGTTCGTTTGCGCACGTTTTAGTCCGATTTACATGTTTTCGTCCGTTTTATACGTTTCCTTCCATTTTTTTCGTTTACATCAATATTTTACGTTTTCGTTTGTTTTTGCATTTTTTAGTCCGTTTTTAAACATTTTTTTCCATTTTACATATAAAAAACGGACGAAGACGTGTAAAAACGTAAAAAAAGAACAAATACATGTAAAAACGGACGAAAACGTGGAAAAACTGATGAAAACGTAAAAAAAGGACGAAAACGTATAAAAAAGACGAAATCGTGTAAAATTGAACGAAGGTGAAAAAACAAACGAAAACGTGTAAAAACGGACGAAAAGCGTAAAAAATACATCAAAACGTATAAAAGCAGATGAAAACGTAAAAAACTGATGAAATCGTAAACCGGGCAAAAAAATTGTGTAAATCATACGAAAACGTGTAAAAAACGAACGAAAACGTGTAAAAACGGACTAAAACGTGTAAAACAAACAAAAACGTGTAAAACGAACGGCGTGTACAAATGGACGGCGTAAAATGTATTTAAATCGTGCAAAAACGAATGAAAACGTGTAAAAATGGATGAAAACATAAAAAAACAGACGAAAACGTAAAAAACGGATGAAATCATGTAAAAACGGATGAAAACGTATAAAAACGGACGAAAAACGAACAAAAACGATAAAGACAGATGAAAGCGGACGAAATCGTGTAAAACGGACGAAAACGTGTAAAAGGAATAACAGTCGTTAGCACAAAGGACTAACGATGCAAGTGAGGGACCATTTAAAGAGGACAAAGGTGTAAACATGTTAAAGAAGACAAGGTTAATATAGTCATTTCTGGGTCATATTGGTGAACTCGAACAAAATTTGAAAATACGTTGTTGAATTTATTGAATAAAATATTAAGTGTTTCAAGTCGGCACAGATTTAAAAATACGTGGCTATTTTGAAGCTTTTACCCTTGATAAATCACGTAAAGAATGACTTAACATGTAGAAAAATATTAAATTGCGTGTTGATAAAAATTAAAATCATGTTATCAACTAGCTTTATATCTTTTGCTTTTTTGATATAAAAAAGTTCAGTAAATTAGTTGGAAAGTATAAGGGCTCGTTTGGTTTAAGGGAGTAGTGTTAGAATTTAAGGATGATGCCCAAATATTTTGTTTGGTATGTTTTAGTGGGACCCAAAAATAGTAATGAGTACGAGATATTTAGCTATCTTCTAATCCTATCTCTTTTGGCTACTTTCATTGAATTTTTTCATTTTTATGGGCCCTCCTTCAAACTCTACCACTTATATTACGTTTCTTTTATTTTTTAAATTGTATCATATTTAAAATTTATAAATTACATTAATTTAAAAGATAAATCATATATTACTTTATTGTATTTTTCTCTCTATTCATTCAATTCAAAACCTATACTAAGGTGCCGTTTGGTTTGTTGTCCGGAATGATAATCGGTATGGATTTTATATAGGGGTGGAATATGAATGACTATAAGTTAAGGTATCAATATCATAAATGTTGTTTGGTATGATTATTAGATGAAAAGTATTTTTAAAGTATGTGAAGGAAAATGGTGGGCCCGAGAATCAATTTTCATTACACACCTTTTAGGTGACTTTTAAGTATAGCAACATATTTAGTATCATCCCCTTTTTGATTTCAATGTTAACTAACCAAATACCTATACATGGAATGAAATCCATTGATTGATTCCCACTGGCGCATACCAAACACACCCTAAATCTAAATCCAAATCCAAATCCAAATCTAAATCCAAATCCAAATCCAAATCCAAATTCAAATTCTAAACCCATCTACAAACCAAACGGGCCCTAAAACATTAAGCATTAATTATCCACCTGGTATTATAAATATAATTAAAACAAGAACCATACGACGTCGTTTTACTTGAATAAAATATTGTATCTTCATTAAAATAATCATTGGGCCACTTTGAGTTTCTTTGGGCTCCTCTTTCTTCCTGCTCCAGCCCGTTCACCTTGCGTTTAATAATCTTTGCTAGGGTTTGGTAGATCTTTGGGTCAGTTGATGTGTGAAAGGTGTTAGTTGGTGATCGACTCCCGTATCTTGGCAGGGTCCCACGGCCAGTATGTGGTTGCAGCCATGGCAGGGTCGCCGCATCTACCACTTTCGATTTACGATGCTTTTAGGGGTTGGCTGTTCATCCGAACCCATTACAGGTAGCCATTTTTTTTTACGGATGTTAGTGTTTTACATAAGAAGGTTGAAAAGCCTTAATTTTTTAGGGTTCGGATCTTATTTGTGAATACTCATGCTAATCAAACGTCGTCATGTATTGTTGGATCCTATTTGCTTGGATTCTATTCAATTCTCATGCTAATTAAACGGATGTTAGTGTTTTGAAGAAAAAATTGTTGAAAGCCCTAATTTTTGGGGTTCCGATCCTATTTGCGGTTGGAAGCCCTAATTTTTAGGGTTCGGAATGTACTTGGTTGGATTTCTATTTTGTGTGCTAGAAAGCACTTTGGCTGTTTGTTCAGCCTACGGGAATGTTAAATTACCTAGAATGTGCCTTGCTAAATGAACATGTCTTTAAGTTGTGTTATTGAAATTGTTGTAACTATGTGCAGGGTTGTGCGTATAAGCAATTCAAAGTCTCGCAATGATTATTTTAATGAAGAAAAACTATTTTTTCCATGTTTTTCATAGAAAATGACGTAGTATGGAACGTGTTTAATAATACTTACTCATGATTTGTTGCTGTTTTACGAGCCGTTTGAAGTAGCACGATGAAAATTATACCTGTTCTTTGTCGTTGAAAGTACTTGAGCTTGGCTATGCGGCAAACCATTGTGTTTGCATCCATGTCGGGTCTCATAACCTTTTATCCGGGCCCACACTCGCAAATTTGAGCCATAACATTTTTTCATTGTGATAATGTATCGCCTTATTTTGTGCTTTATTAAGTTATTTGAAATTTACCGTAAGAAATGAAAATACTATTACTTTTGTGCATTTATTCTTTTGCAAATGCGAGAAGTTGTTGGACTATGAAAGTTGAAAACGGCCATATGCTCAAAAGCAATAGTATCTTCATTTGGATTCGCAACTCCGATAAGTTGTTTAATACTATTGGTTTTATGCATTTATTCTTTTGCAACTCCAATAAGTTGTTGTAAGAAATAAACATACGGCTTAAAAAAACTACTGAGAAAAAAAAACATTTTGATCCACAATATAGAGTCAAATTGTACTTTATAAGTTCAGTTTGTTAATTTGAAAGTTTAGTTTTTGGAATTGCTAAACCAATTCCGTATTTTCTTTCAGGCTGCCTTTGGGAAAAGAAATACGGTGGCCAGTAGTTGTCCAAGGGGAAAAAACTCCTGGGCATGATATACTGAGGTCGTTTTCCTTGGTCGAATACTGATCACCACTAACAATTTCTGCCCATCTTTTAAGTGTCATTGTAAATGAAAAACAATAACACAATTGGCCAAGCTGCAAAGTAGATAAAGATGATTTCGAAGGTAATTTCTTCTTACTTATTTAGATCGACCATATCAACTTATCGGTCGATAACTATAATATTCACTGGCATCTTAACTGATTTGGGCCAGGGTAAAAGAAATCGTTTGATTCTTCTTCTTCTAAGAAGCACCACAACCCTCATATTCAAACCGTTTTGTTCCTCAGGCAATTGCTAATGTTATAGGCTCATACAATCATTGCCTAAGCCTGTTTTTAAACATCTATTCTGCAGTCTTGCAATATCGGAGACCCCAAAGAAACTCAAAATGACCCAATGATTATTTTAATCAAGAAACAATATTTTATTCAATGGAAACGACGTCATATGTATCGTGCTTTAGTTATATTTATATTTTATTCTTGTTTTATGTATATATGATGATGGGCTGTGATGATTGTCATTATTTGACAAAAATGAAATGGGTTGCTGAACATCTATCTGTAGCTTGGCAAGGCAATGACCGGATGGTGTAGCATTTGCAATAGCTATGCAACTGAGTCTGTTTTCAGCCATGGCAGAATTCATTTACTTTAGTGACCCGGCTCTTGGTTACGAATCTGAGCCCGATCGTTACTATGTACACACATTCATCTCTAAACGGCGTCAAGCCTACTGGCCTCATGAGTTTATGTGAACCTAAGACCGGATACGATCAATACAATGTCGTTTTGCCTGATAAATTTTTTTTCTCCTTTGGCCTGCATTTGGCCTAACGTCTGGTGCCATTACGTTTGGTTTTCAAAGGGCTAAAGAGGTTAACTAGTTTCCTTCCTTTTGTACACGTAAGGAATTTACCAGATACCTTTGACTATAAACAATGTATCATCTCAAGATTGTTACATGTATCCTCATTCTAGAATCACTCTTTGTACGGAAAAACATGAATTGAACTACTAGCGTTCCAGTCTGGAATTTGTAAGCTACATGCATTTTTTTTTGTTCTTGCATTTTGTTAATGCATGTAACCTTTGTAGTTTGTTAGGCAAAACGCATTGCATGGAATCAGTGTTATTTGCAGCCGTTTGGTGATTTTGCGTGTAAGTGTCTCATGTTTCATGTTCCATGCGTTTCAAATTTGATCTTAATATTGTTAACTGATTTGAGATGGATATGATGATTTCCTTTATATGTTGCTAATGCCCAAGTTATTGTTGCCATATGTTACATTTGCATATCATTATCATAGTAATTGAGATTTGCTTTCTGTGGTATTTACAAAAAAATATGAAAACCAAAATGCGATTAGCTCCATCAATTGCCAATGGTTCTCTGCGTACTAACCAATGTGCATTCAATGAGTTACCATTGGTGATACCATTGGTGCAATTGTTTTTTTATGCTGGCATAGAAACACAAACAAAGTGTGAGTCTCAGTTATATATGATGATAGGCTGTGATGATTGGTATTATTTGACCGTAATGAAACGGGTCATTGAACATCTGGTTGTATCTTGGCAAGGCAATCAGTGGATGGTGTAACATTTACAATACGTACGCAACTGAGTATGTTTGCAGCCATGGCAGAATTCAGATGCTTTTCTGACCTATTTTCTTGGTTACTGATCTGAGCCCAATCGTTACTCTATATATAGATTCCTCTATGTGAAAGCCATATGTTCAAGAACATGTAAGTTTTCAAATTTTTTCCAGTATTTTTTTCCAGCTTTATGAAATCTTATTAAACTTGAAGCCACCATATGCTCATGTAATGACTTTAGCTTACAAGATACATGATCAGTACTTTTAAGGTGACGAACCAGGTCTGCACAGTGGATGAGTATTGCATGCATTTGCAGTTTCCTTTTGACTGCAGATTGAATGGATTATGATGACGAGGTTTTTGATAATGATAATCGATTATCTTAATATTGTTAACTGACTTGAGATGGATCTGATGATTTCCTTTATATGTTGCTAATGCCCAAGAACTATTGGTGTGGAAAACTAGAAGGGGGGTTGAATAGTTTACCGATTAAAAACTTTGTTTTGAAACTTATTGAAAGATCAATTGATATTGATCTTAGATATGTTAGTGAATAATAATCAATATGCAAGCAATATATATAAAGAGTAAATAAGGAAAGAAACAATCAAACCACGACAAGTTGTTTATAGTGGTTCGGTATACAAGGACTCTTTTTCCTTGCCCTACTCCACCCCCGAGTCTTACACTCGAGAGTTTAACTTCACTAGTCAACATGCTCCTTTCACCGGCGGAGAAACCTTTACACTTAAACACAAACTATTTCGACACTAAGCTAGATGTCGAGTTCTTTTCAAGGGTACAACCACTCCCACACACAATGTATTTTAAGGACTAAAATACTAACCACTCACACTCACAAGTTTATGATGGTTTGGTACAATAATGATGTATAAATCAAGACTAGATCATACAACAATAAACAAACAAGACTTCCAACTATTTGTTGAAGCTTGAATATGCCTTGATCTTCTTTGCTACAAAAGAGGATCACTATAATGATATGAAACTGAGTTAGAAATATTAGAGAGAAGGGATGTATGTGATTATGCTAGAAAGGGATGAGAAAACAACTTGGTTTGGCTTTGCTATTTAAAGCCAAAATGATCAGCAGGCACCACGGACCACGGAACCCATAAAAGGGTTCCGCCCGTGTATAGTTTTGGTGCCGCCGGGGTCTGACAACAAGATCACCAAAATCTTACCAAAGTCAACCAAATCTATCCAAGATTGTGTAAGATATGTAGAGTCTAAATCTACACAAAATATCTATTGAAATCCTCTAAAGATTTCAATGATGCACCACATGATGTTATATGTTGTTTTCTATTTTTAGAAATATGTTAAATGTAAATACATATGTAATGTTTTGTTTTTAAGAAACCAAAACATGCTTGATCTAAAAATGTTAACATACATTATGGTTTAGAGGCATATCAAAAATATGATTAATCAAAATATAAATGCTTGAGTGATGAAGATATTATTTGATGAAAAGCTTGTTTTAATATCTATTAAACTTGACAAGCTTTAAGCTTTATAAAAATTAAATTTACTTTTGTCGTTAACAAAACTTAGGTAAAGATCATAAAATATAAATAACGCTTAATGACGATATTTGTATTAACAATCTCCCCCTTTTTGTTGAGGACAAAACATAAATTTTATTTTTATAAAAGGTGTAAAGTTTGTACAAGAGTTATAAAAATATGAAATTAATTTTAGAACTTGAAAGATTTAGATAAAGATAATAATACTAGTTTGTCAAATTTAGACATGATGTTGACTTTTTCAGAAAGTCAAAGTATGCAGTTGACTTTTATAGAAAGTCAAAGTCTTCACTAGTCAAAGTATGATGTTGACTTTTCAGAAACTCAAGGTTTGCAGTTGACTTTTATAGAAAGTCAAGGTCCAAGTTCTATAATATTTCTCCCCCTTTTTGTCGAAACAAAAAGAAGAGGCGAGGCGGAATATGTAATGAGCCCGAGCCATTATCTCCTCCTTGGCCAATGCTCTCCCTAAATTGGGTGCCAAGAGAAAGATACATGGATTGTGAAAAAGCTACAAAAAAGATGTTAGTAATAAGCATCCTCACAAGCATTTTCAATCACCATGTAACAATTAACAACAATATAAGAAACACCATTAACTTGTTAAAATTTTCATGATGTAAAAATCATGAAATGGAACACAATGATGTGTTAATACATAAAAAAAATCCTAGAGAAAAAAAAATCCTAGAAAATTAAAAATCCTAGAAAAATAAAAATACTTAAAAGATAGAGTGGGAACCCCCCTATTGAGGTGGTGGATGAGCAAGAGCATTAATGCGCTCTAGGATGTGGTTGAGGATGAACCTCATTTCCTCTTGAAGCTTATGGACCATCACCCGGGTCCGTTCGGTAATGTGGGCGGTCCGCTCACAATTTGAGCAACCGTGTCTAGGAGGGTAATATGGTTCATGATTTGGTGGTGGTGGAATGGTGGAGTTGTTGGTGTTGGTAGTTGGAGTGGTGATTATGGAGGCTAGCAAAGCACTTTGCATTTGCATGGTTTCACTAAGGTGAGAGTCCACCATATTTGAGAACTTGTGGAGGTGGTGTAGCTCAGCTTCTATCTCCTCTTTAGTTGGGTGATCATCCCACATGGATTCCTCAATGTCTTCTATATGAGGAGGCGTGGATGTTGGAGGTAGTGGATGATCCCCATACAAAGGGCCATGAATTTCCTTGTGAATAGGATGGAAAAGAAGAGGTTGAGGCCCTAACGGGGCGTTTGGGTCAAAGCATGGACGTGGAGACTCATGAGCTATTCGCTCAATATTATCAAAGGATGGTAGTGGTGATGGATGATTGGGCCTAGGAGGAAAGTCCTCTAAGTCCTCCAAGAATGGGTTTGGAGATGTAGGTGGTGTAGAGAATAGCTCTAATGGGATGAGTCTTGGAGATTTAGGAGGTGATGATGACTTGGATAATTGGATAGGAGCCGGTGGTGAGCTAGTAATGGGAGTCTTTGTTGGTGGTTGTCACAATTCTCAATTTCCGGTCATTTCTCACATTTACTATTTCATCATATGTTGTAAACTAGGTTTACAAGTATTAAATTCACGTAACCTTAATGGTTTAGCTGTGAATTCATGATCATATCATCGAGGACATTTCATATAGACTAAGTTTAGTCTACATTTCATTAACATCATTGTCATCATATTAGTTCATGCATGGTTTTGCATTTTACATTAAACGTATAATTTTCATATTAAATAAACGTTATCGCGTAACTAATTATTTTGAACAATTGATCCATTACTTCCAAAAATTATCCCGATATATTTTTATACTCATATTAAGTTTATAAAAATAATATTATGAGTTTACCAAGTGTTTTAAATTTATTTTGTAACTAAATTGTTGTATTTATATAATTACGACGTTTTTCCTAAATACGACACGATTATTATTATTTCACTCAAATTTTGCAAGAAATGTATTTTTATAATTTTTATGACCTAAAAATATTTTATCTTGACCCGTGAAAATTTACTTTTATCTAACGCTACCCTATATACTCAAATGTGTCTACAACTTATCATTTAACTTCATTTAACCTCACAAAATATTACACTTAATCATTAAAAAAAAATACATCAAAGTGGATGACTACACCTCCCTTGTCGACAAGGGAGGGTGAGTCATGGAAGATTTTTGCAAATATCTCTAAGTATAATGTAAAATACTAGATAACTCATTCATTTCACTTCATTTGTATAATACAAGATCAAAAATTCCTTTCTCTTTCTCTCTTCCAAAACCGGCAGCCAAGGAGACCAAGAAGGAAGCATCAATAAATTTTCAAGACAAGATTTTTAAACACTAGTATCACTCTTTGTCAAGGTTTTGCAATAAAAACCTCAAGTGATTAGGAAAACCCTTTGTCCTTAAACCTCATCATATTTCTTGTAAGCATTCATATTCATGTTGTTATTTCATATTCATTGTTATGGTCATATCATTTTATTTGAGAAACATGCAAGTTATGTGATGTTTATACCACTTTTTAAGGTTTTTTAAGTGTTATATATATATAATCCATCCTATAATTACTCCTTGTTATATATTATTTTTGGTGATGTCTAGGAACCCATGACACCCTAAGAAGGTGTATGGTAGGATTAGAATAGCCGGAGTTGTTTTGAATGGGTTAGAATAGGTTTGGCGAGAAAAACTCATTTCGAGAAGTTTGCAAAGGGTCTGTCCTTATTTTCAAATCTGGAAAATCCGACAGTAGATAAAAATTTTGGCCTAGATATTTAGAAAATACACTTTAAAACGAAACCGTGGCGCTTGAACGGATTAAAACGGAGTTATAACGAAGAAGTTATGAATTTTTCAAGTTGGCGCCGAAAAATATAAATTTCTGGAATTTCAGCAAACATTGTTTATTTTGTACGAGTCAAAAATGAAGCTTGGGCGTTGTAAATTATGTCGACTTGTCAAAAATATGTTAGTATACTTCGATACAAAGCTAAGGACCTTTAAAACGTAGAAAACGGATTTGTAACGATTAAATTATACACGTTTACAAAAGTTGCCGTAACTTTTATCATATAAGGAAAAACTATCTTGATTTCTAATAGACAAGTTTTGCGGCAAAACTAGAGACCAAGTTGAAGGTTGTTTTTAACATTGATTTAGAACTTTTCATAAAGTGAAGTCTTCTAGTAAAAGTGAAATCGCCAAGTATACTTTCCAAAATGTCCGATCGTTTGATTAGCGGAGTTGTAATGAATTAATTACGGTCGCTTAAACTTTGCCGAAAAACCATCCTTAAACTATATTTTGGACTAAAAGTACCATACTTAACCTCTAATTTTCTTTATGTTCGAGACCTCTAGGATGGAAATTCATGTACTAAAACTTTGAGATAATGATACGAGCTTCCAAAAACTGTTGAGTTTGTTTCCTAACGCACGACGTGCACCATTTACGACTAGCTTTTAGAGGCCGATTAGTCACTTTCATGGAAATTTCAACGACATTATTTCTGATTTAAAAGTTATATTCTCTTAATAAATCACTAAATGATTATCGTCGGATATCATTTCAACGTAAATACATGTGAAGTAATTTAAAAATGGTCAAGACGTTAAAAGATTATATTTTCGACGAAAAGTATTGTTTCCGAAAATTCATAAGTGGTATAAATATCATCCGAATTGCATGCATAACATTACATCATGACTTATTACATATCATATCATTCATAATAGGTCAGTTTCGAGATTAACGCTACTTTTCGGTGTAACCACTTTTGTCATCGCATCAATTCATCAAGTGAGTAATCACATCCCCCTTTTTACCGTTTTGCTATATTTTTGGGGCGAAATGCATGAACCATACTTGAATTGAATTGATTCTTACTTTTGTGAACTCTTTTGAACTTGAAACAAATCCTTCAACTTAAATACGAAATTATGCCTTGTTTGAACTTATTGAACCGTACGTGTTATGACCTTGACCTAAAGTCTCCCATGTTCGGAGCATCACTATAAAGTCTCCCATGTTCGGAGCATCACTATAAAGTCTCCCTTGTTCGGAGCAACCTAAAGCCTCCCCGGTCCGGAGCAGAGTGTCTCACTATGTTACGGAGCGTTCTCAAAAATTCTCGCCTTATTGGTGGAGTGTGCAAATTCTCCCTTGTTCGGAGTGTTCTTAATTGTATATAATAGTTGTATGATGTACCGTTCGTACATTCGCATTGTTAGTCTCCTATTAGTAGGTAGTATGGATAGCGCTATTAGAGGTCGGCCAACCTCTCGTCCACTATGTTACGGGACGCATATTATTTATTCTAGGGGCTTTGCCTGGCATACATTATTATATACGTGGTACTATATTGTGAACTATTATGACCACTTATACTTGACTACTTGATACGCAATATTTTGTGCAATGGGTTGTGAACACACAGGTTGCAAGTTTTGTATGGGCGGAACTTGGAACTGAGTGGATTTACAATGCCTTTGCTTTGTGGACTACTTCCGATGACCGAAACCTTTGAATATATTTCTTACGAGTTTTCTTATTTTACGAAACGTGTATACTCACCAACTATTTTCATAGTTGACCCGTTTTTCTCTCATGCATTTCAGGTGATCGTTAGTAAGCTTTTTCTACCAGGTCTTGCATAATGAAGTTTTCACTTGTCACTACAAATCGTTATGTAATAAAACGCTATATTTGGAATCTAAACTTTGTACTATATTTGCCGATGTCGGCTAAACTGGTATTGTAATGGTGTACTCTTTCTTTTAAATATTAACGTTGGTATGTTCTATTATCTTGCGCTTATGTTCCCTTCCGTTACACCTCGTGTTTCCGCCTCCGGCGAGGGTGTGACAGTGGTGGAGTAGTGACTATGATAGGTGATTTTGGAGGTGGTGTAGGAGTAGTTAAAGTGAGGAAGTTCTCGTCTCTTATGGGAGATGAGATGGTTAAGGGAGAGGAATCGGAAGAAGAGCTTATGTTGACAAAGCAACATGGTCTTACGCTCATTCTAGCCGTTCTCTTGCAAGGTTTGTTTGATGGAGAAGACTTAGTCATTTTTGCTTAAGGATGTGCTAGTAGATGAGAAGATTTGAGAAAGTGTGAGGATGATCATCTTAGAAGCTCTTAATTTATAGGATTATGAAATTATGGAGAAATGTGTTTGATTTGATGTTAAACCATAGAAGGAAGGAGGTTTCTAATGATTTGGAAGTATTTTAAATGCTAGTCATATCACCTAAGTCAAGCCATACAAGAAGGATGGAGTGAAGAGACAAAGATATGCAATAAATGTGTTCTAATGATTGTAGGATCTTGAGAATCAGATCACCCACGAATTGCAAGGAACCAAATTTTTGGTTCCTTCCTTTATGAAAAAGGATTCATAGGGTGAATTTTTGGAAATTTTGAATTTTGGTGGGAAATGGATATCATATATGCCTAAGTGTGTTAAACTAGTTCTAATATGGGTAAAAACTAGTAAAAACAATCCTAGAGGTAAATTATGGTACTATGGAATGTTAAAATAAGCGAAATTTAGAAACTTACCTGCAGGTACGACGACACCAATTTCTTACACAGGCGAAACCAAAATTTTGGTGCCTTTGGTCCACTGTTCAGGTTTGGCGGTACCAAAATTTACAATGAGACGGAACCAAAAATTGGTGCCGTCGATCCGTGGTGACCGTAATTCATCACGGACCCATTTTTAACCATCGGGGACCTTTTGAAACACGAAATTTTCTTAAAACATATTACATTAATTATTTCTAGTTAGGAAAAGTCGATAACACATGCACAAACATAGTGGAGCATAGACGTTGACCAAGGGCTAACGATTTTCACATAAAAGTGAAAATGGGTAAAATTTGATTACACACTTATGCTATTGATGAGTGTGTAAATACTCATCATTTTTAGTCAAATCTGAACTGCAAAACGTTTAAAAATGCTCAGAAATGCATCAAAATACTGAAAATATTCCAAAATTGCATTTTATATGTTTCAGATGCAAAATGTTCAAAATCTGATGAAAAATGAGCAAAGTTTGCATAATTGGCAGTTTCAGTCCCCCAAGTTTCTAAAATTGTCAAAAATAGTCCCTGAGTCAAAATTTCAAAAGAAAAATCACCAAAGGTCCTTTTAATATCATAACTTGTCAAATTTAGTCCTTTGGTGAAAAATATCAAAAGTTTGAGAAAATTACAAAATTAGTCCTTCAAGTTTGAAATTTGGCAAAATTGGCCCCTGGAAAATTGGAAAATGTCAAGTTTGGTCCTTGTAGTATGGAAACTTGTCATTAATGGTCCCTTGAAACAACTTGGTGAATATGGCAGATTAGGTCCCTCAATTTCAGAAATTTACACAAAGGTCCCTAAGTTATTAATCCTTTTAAACCTTTTTTGGCCTAGTCAAAACCTATTGGACCCCTGTCATTTACAATTTTGGACCCCCTTTGAATTAAGCCTGGTCAGTCAACCCAAGCAAGTCAAATATCTAGTTAACCACTTGGCGCCCTTTTTCCTTCCCCCCCACTGCTTCTGCAAAAACCCCTGCTACACACAACCAAACCATCCCCCCTCCTCACCTTATCCTCTCCTTGTCCCCTCCACATCCACACAAAACAAGAATCATTAAATGTGGCCTTCACCCCTTTACTCAACCTAAACTGCTAAAAAACTAAATTCCCGCCAAAATGTAATCGATGGCCAAAAATCACTTAAGTGATCCAATGGCCCTGGAGACAGCTGGGATATGTTCAGAAAGAGAGAGAAAGAAGTTTGGAATATAAAAGGGAGCAAGAGGAGAGAAGGAAAGTAGTAGAATTTAGTTTAAGTTTTTCTTAATGTCGTTTTTCTATTAATGTATTAGTTTAGCCAAAAATCTGTAATCTTTTGTTTCTTGGATACAAACTCAAGTCATTTCATCTTTGTAATCAGTTTTTAAGGATCAATTTTCAAGTTTAGCTAAAATTTGTGTTTTGTGTTGACTGTTGAAAAATCTCAATTCGAATTCTCATATTCAAACTTTTAATACCTTATTTTCTCACTCAAATCAGCTTATTTAAGCTTATCAAAGCTTTTGTAGCTTATGCATCCATTCAAGCAATATTGTAGCAAGGTCAACAAAAGTCAAACTGGGTGAACTAGGCTTGGTTTTGGAGTTTGGGGTGTTGCAGATCATTGAATTGGGTTGTAATAGGCTCATTTAGTGTAGAATTGGGCTTGGTTTTGGCCTGCAAGCAAGTGGACACTTGTGAGTGAGCTTCTCACTTTCAGCTTTTCATCCATTTTGCATATTGTACCTGTATGAATATCTGTGGTCACAATTGGTTTCTATGTGTTTAATTAGTTGTAATTAGGTAAGTTCAACTTAGTTTGATCAATATCTTAAGTTGGTTCAGTAGCTATCTCAGTTTTAGTTGCAATTTAGTTGTTTAAAGGTGTGTTTGGATTTGGTATTTAAGCTGTGCTATAGGTTTATGCAGTGTTTGGTATCTGTTGTCCCATGCTTGTGAATCTGTTTTATGCTCATATCAGTCTTAATCTTGTGCCTCCAAGGTCTCAAAGTCAAAATTACACCTTAAGTCCCTTAGCAGCTTACTGTTGAGATTTTTGCAAGATCAAACTCTTGTTTTATGTTTAGATACCATTAGGATAGCTTGTTCTAGTCTTATTTCATCATAATATATCATCATCATTCCTTAAATCTAGATCAAATTTCATTTAAGTCAACTTTTCATTCTTACTTAAAAAGTCAAAAGCTTAAAAACTCAGTTTTGGCCATAATAGGTGGATTTTTCATGCATTCATTTCTGGGTCAATGCCAATGAAAATTGTAGGTTTAAAAACTTCTGCTGGTCTTGTTTCTTATTAGCAATTTTTCAGATTTTTATCAAATTTTTAGAAGCTTCATTAGAGCTTGTTAAAATGATACTAAGTGCCCTGTGCAGGGCATTAAGCCTGCACATGGATTTTGCAGTTATTGCAGCCCTTGCCATAAGCTCAAATGAGCTTGTCCAGGTCTAGTATTTGGTCTATTGGTTCTTGGCCAGGTCTTCTCCAAGTTCCAATTGCTGGTTTTTCTTTTCAGCTTATCTTTTAGCTTGTGCATAAGCTCAAAATAGCCACCTAGAATCTGTTTTTAGCCAATAGCTCATAACATCAAATCTGTGCAATCTGCCAATCCAGAGGGTATAGTTTGTTGTTTCTTGTTGCATTTTAGCTCTTTTAGCTTATAGTAGCTTGTGTATCAGTTGGGTGCTTGTTTTGTCCCTTTAGCTTATCCAAGTGCTTATTTCAAAAGCACTTTGCACATCAGATCCTATTTCCTCCAAACAAGCCCTTGTTTTTCTATTTTTCCTAGTTTCCAAATATTATTTTAAGCTTTTCCTGAAATTTTCAGATTTTTCCAGGTTGGTTTGCTATTTTTCTTGATTTAAATTAGTTTTTAAGCATTTTTAATTAGCTTTAAATACAATTAATTAAGAAAAGCTTCAAAAAATAATTTTCATTTTCTTAAGTTTAGATAAATATAAAAGTCAAAAAGTATTTTCTAGATTTTCTTAGTTAAATTTGTATTTTAAGTAATTTAATTAGTTTTTAATAGTTTTAATTCCTAGAAAATAGAAAATAATCGGAAAAATACAAAATAGTTTTGAAAATTCTATTTTGTTATCTTAGATTTTCTAAGTCTTAATTTTATTTTTCTAGCTTTATTTCCTAATTTCTTGTATTTTAGGCTAATATTTAATAGTTAAAAATAGTTTTTAATTAATAATAATTAGAATAATAGTCAAAAAAATAATTTTCTTTTTCTATAAATTTTCTTTTATCATTAGGATTGTAAAAATGTATTTTTCATATTTTTAGGATTTATATTGTATAAGTTTCACTTTTTTTACTTGTACGTCGCGTAGATTTTAATTTCAGTTTTATAAAATCTTAAAAACAAAAACATCATTTTAAATATAGTGATAGCGTTTATTTAATATTTTTTATCTTTTTAATTTCCTTTAATTTGCATTTAAGTCATTTGTAATTTGTAGATCTTTTCTTTAGGTAATTTTCCATCAAATTCCTTCGATCACTATCATTAGTGATCATTCTATCGTCTGATCAAGTGTTTACACACCATTGAGTCTCCGTGGGACTTAACGACCCGGGAATTCATTCTATTCTCCAGGACTTCATTGCATTTGTGCTTAAGCTGTTT
Organism: Chrysanthemum lavandulifolium; assembly: GCA_022545495.1. Lineage (NCBI taxonomy): Eukaryota > Viridiplantae > Streptophyta > Magnoliopsida > Asterales > Asteraceae > Chrysanthemum > Chrysanthemum lavandulifolium. The sequence goes on along the minus strand of CM040243.1, from coordinate 208,079,140 downwards.
TAAGTCTGTTACGGTTGGCCATTCACAAGTGGCCAGCTTGTGTGATTAGACTTCCTCCTGCATAAACCGGTTAGCATACAACATTGTTTCAAGTTAGTTTATCATCCTACAAAGTAAAAACGACCAAATAATATCATACATCATTGTTTTAAGCTTGTTCCAAACACTCCTTTAAAAACCTCACTTATCCAACTTTTTGTAGATCTTTGTCATCATCCTTCCAAGGCACTTGAACATCCCCTTGGTTTGCTTGAACTCCGCCAATTCATTCTCAATCTCGGGAAGAGATGCATAGTACTCTTGAGGTGGAAGTCCAGAATTTGGGAGACCGTCTTCGGAGCTATTTGAGGATGATGATGATGATAGAGTTGGAGGTTTTGCCCGTTTACCTTTTGCCTTAGTCTTAGCCACTCGCTCATCACTCAAGGGCACAAATATGTGAGGGATTAGAGAATAATCTAGCATCAACCCTTTTGGATTTGGTGGAATGGGTGCATGTGCTCTATAGAGACGGGTGAGTAGCATCCCGTATGAAAGAGCAACGGAGCCTTGAGTAGGAATGTCTACCATTCTCCTAGCAATGTAGTAAGCTAAGTTGAATGGTTGACGAGTGGACAAGTTGTAGAGCATGTGACAAAGGCAAGCATTGATGTGGTCTCTATTTCCTATGGTGCTAATGACATTGGCTCTAAGAAGTTCCTCCCATTTTTGAATTCGGGCTTGAGCTCATTGAGTTCCATACCATATGGATCTCGATTCACTTCCTTTCTGCTTTCGGTGACATGGGTTGGAGCTACCCTTTCGTTGAAAAGGTGCTCACGAATGATGTCCTTGTCCACCAAAGGAGTTTGGTAGGGACCGGAGCGGTCATTGATAGCATCAAGGATAGTGAGTGACCACTTATCCGAGTAAACACATGTACCATGGTTAGGAATTCCTAGCACTTGAGCAAATTGGTTTAGGGAGATGGTGTAGTCATTTTGATTGATCCTAAACCTAAGAGCCATTTGATTATCCTCATCTGTGAAAGAGACAACACTAGCATAGAATTCTAGGACAAATTGGTTCATCGATGTCAAGGAGACAATCGAAGTTGATAGTGGCAAGCTCTTGACGGAGATTAGTTCCGTCGACAAAAGAAGGATGAATGGTCCTAACCTCATGGAAGTACCTTCGCTCTAGTCTCTTAAAGATTTCAACTTGGTCTTAGGTGAGGCCCTTGGTTTTGTGATGTGAAGGGATATAGTTAATAGTGTCCTTGTTATCATATAATTTTGCGACTACCATGATTGTTCCTATGAGCAAGAATTTATATGTTTTAGTAAAAGTGAAAACAAGTTTAGCGTTTTTGTTCTAGTGTGTGCCTATATGAAAACAATTTGGAGTTGCGGTTATCTCGACTCATTTCACGCATAAAATGGTTTTCAATGGGGGTGTTTGGAAAAAATAGGGAGATAACCCAAAAGCTCCTAATTCAATGTTGCTTCATTTGAATATACCCGGGAATGCATATTAGTTATGCATTACCTTTAGTATTCAAGAGACATTATGCAAGTGATGAAAAATTTATGTTTCTATTTGTATTAACAATGAAAAATTGTTTTCCTACAAGTGAGAAGCTTTTCAAAATTTTGACATGGGGTTTTTGTTTAATTAGAATAAGGCCTTATAGTAATTATCTTTTAAGTAGTGGGAAACATGATTAGTTTATGCAATGTGACAATGTAGTACCTAATTTCAATAATTAGTTATGCAATTTGCCAATTGAATTCATGTTTTGTTCAAGAATATACATAATCCCCATGTAATGATTTTGTGCACAAATTAGAATCCTAGACTCAGAATTAAGAGAAGTAATGTAGTTAGGATACTTACAATGATGTTTTCTTCAGTGATTAATGGGAGAGAAAGTCCTAACAATGAGGTAGGTGTGTTGTTGATGCGTTTTGGTAAAGTGGATTGTGAGGAATAAGATGTTTTGTAAGTGGTATTTTTGCTACTGTTGTCACCACGGACCAGACGGCAGCAAATTTTTGGTTCCGTCCGTTTGGTCGTTTGGTGTCGTGGGAAAAGTAGCAGGTTTTAAGCTAATTTGTTTTGTTTTGGTTGTTCTAAGATTTATACTATGTTTTAACTTCATGTTTGGTTCCATTAGTCCTAAGCCAAGTCTAAGAAGATTAAATGGTTCTCGTTTGAGAGGTTTAGTTAGGATGTCGGCAATGTTGTCTTCGGAGGATACTTTCTCAATTGAGATGTTTCCTTTTTGAACATTGTCGCGAAGAAAGTGATAGCGGATTTCAATATGCTTTGTTCGAGCATGTTGGACGGGATTTTTGCTGAGATCAATAACTCCTTTGTTGTCGCAAAGTATGGATATATCGCTGAGATGAATTCCATAATCCACGAGAGCTTGCTTCATCCAAATATCTTGTTGACATGCTTTTCCTTTGAGACGTATTCGCTTCGATGGTTGAGATAACTAGAGCTGTTTATTTCTTTGCAAACCATGAGGTGAGACAATGTCCAACAAAAGTACAAATACCACTTGTACTTTTTCTATCGACATAGTCACCGGCATGGTCCGAGTCGGCATACACTATAGTTTCTACACCCGTTCCTTTGGGATACCATAATCCTAAACATGTCGTTCCTTTAATGTATCTAAATATCCTTTTCAAGGCTTCTAAGTGTGATGCTATGGGATCTTCATGAAAGCGAGCACATAGACAAACACTAAACATAATGTCGGGTCTACTAGCCGTGAGATAGAGTAAGCTACCGATCATTCCTCTATATTTAGTGTTATCTACTGATTCACCTTCCTCATCCTTGGTGAGTTTTGTGTCCGAGGACATGGGTGTCTTAGTTGGTTTTGAGTCTTCAAGACCAAATTTCTTAAGCATATCTTTTATGTATTTAGATTGGTTAAAGAATATTCCATCTTCTATTTGTTTAATTTGAAGTCCTAAAAAGAAGTTTAACTCACCCATCATACTCATCTCAAAGTCGTCGTGCATGATTTTAGAGAAATCATCACATAGCTCTTGACAAGTTGATCCAAATATGATGTCATCAATGTATATTTGAACAATGATAATGTGTGATTCCTTTTTCTTGGTAAAGAGAGTATTATCTACTAATCCCATGGTATATTTGTTTTCTACTAGAAAATTCTTAAGCCGATCGTACCAAGCTTTTGGTGCTTGCTTAAGTCCGTATAATGCCTTCTTGAGTTTGAAGACATGATGTGGTTTTTCAAAGTCGGTAAAACCGGGAGGTTGAGCAACATATACTTCTTCGTTAATAAACCCATTAAGGAATACACTCTTAACATCCATTTGAAATAATTTAAAGTCATAAGCACATGCATAAGCAAGTAAGATTCTAATAGACTCGAGCCTAGCTACGGGTGCATAAGTGTAAAACCCTAAAAATATAAACGCATAATAAGACCCTTTTACCCTTGAAATCAAAATTTTTAAAATACGTTTACATTCGTTTAACGAAATTAAAACCTAACTTACGAATAATTAAAACTTAACTAATATGTGTGCGTGATCGACTTTGTACGACGAAAGTTAAGCGTCTCGCTAAATCGTTTGGGCCTTATTTCGATTCTTGGTGAGCCCAAGATTGGCGTTTGTTTGTGTGTTCGGTTGGGCCAAGCGAAACCCAACCCCTCCTCAAAGCCCTAAACTAAAATGTTACTAGCTATAAATACAATACACCTACATGAAATTGAAACCCTAGTTTTGTTGCCTCTTCTTTTCTTTTTGTTCCATTCGGCGAACACTAAAACACCTTTGGTGTCGAGTTTTGTTCCCACGAGCTAAGGTATAACATGTTTTATTCGTCTTCTTTTAATACACCTTACGTTAATGTATTGTATCATGTTTGTTTATTCGAGTTGTGTTTCTTTTCTTTGTGGCGAACCGTATGAAACCAAACAAACACAACCATATGAATTGAACCTTGTAATATTAAGAGAACATGTATGTGTCGTATTGTTTGAATCGGATCATAGGTATGTCGAGCACAAGGGAACCGAATCACATATATATAAATGTTATCATGCTTAATAAATTGAAACCCTAATTGGAATGGAACCCTAAGTGTAATTAATGGTCTAAACATGTGATTATAGTGGTTTTATAAACCCTAAAGCTGGACGACATCATATGTCGAATTTGTGTGTGTTATAGATCCAATTTTATAAGTGCAATAATCTGGGTTTTGTTGGGAAAGTTTATTTTATGTCTTAGTTTTCCAAGTTTTCCAAGTGGTTTGGTCGGATTTGGAGTTGTCTAAGTCGTATTTTGAATTTTACAAAATCAAGTGTTAAAGCTGAGAAAGCAGGTGCGAAATTTAGTTGTATTGTTTGATTTTCATTTTCAAACCATAAGGAATTGGGAGCTCTCCTTTTACAGGAGTGATATTTAGGACATAAATGAATTTCTGGGAGTTCGGAGATTTTTCCAAGGTGTCTAAACAGGTCCAATAAGCGTAAACTTTTAAGGTGTATTTTCGATTACTTTACGGGCAGTGCGGACTTGTGATTTTCCATAGGCCATTTGGCATAGATATAGAACCCACCAATTTTGGAGACTCTTTTAACTCATATGGGAACCTCTGGGATTTTGCTTGATTTCATTTGAGCTAAGTAAGTATTTTATAAAAATCGCTAAAGTCGGTCCGAATATGAGTTTAAGAAGCGAAAGATAAAATATGATATCAATAGGTAACACACTTACAAATGCATAAGAAGCTTATAAAATGAGAATATACTTATAACTCTAAGAATGTTAATGCGATAAATCCGTTATAACTTTAATGATGCCAATAAGTATTAAATAAATCATAATTCGTGTAGATTCGTTGAAGGAGACGCGACGTTATATCTTCGTGATTCACTCGTTCGTTTGCTTTTCTCTCATTTGCGTTAAGGTACAGATATTCTGACCTTTTCAGTAAAGGTTCCTTATGACGTTCTTTTCGTTAGCTTTCCTATTTTACTTATTAGGGTTTCCGATGCCATTGCTATGAACCCTTTCCTGATTGTTTGACTTGTTGCTTATCTGAACTTATGTTTTATTGAACCATGCAATATTTGATTTGAACTGTATGTTAGGAAGACTTTGATATGCACATTTGTTGAACCTTGCTATGTTTGATTATGAATATTTGATTATGAACTTCTAGATATGAATGTATGATTTGTGATTGTGATATAAACTTCTACTCACGAATATTTGAATATGAACCTTATATGAACTATTTGATATGATATCGTGACCTTGTGTTGATTATGATCTCGTCATTTATGACAAATTGTTTGACCTAAGTTAGTTTGACACCGAGCCAAAATAATAACTAGTCATGGGGTTCCATGTCCGTGTCGATGATGCACCATTGACATGACTCTAGGCGATAGAGTGAAGTTACGCCACGTCCCTTATCTATTATTTGTTATGAGCTCAAGTTATATTATATTATCAATATATGTTTGTGGGGCGTATGGATGCATCCTAGATCTGATATGTTATCCGATATGATTTGTCTATGTGAATGATGTCGTGTGCAATGCGCGTCTTCATAAAATTCTAGGAGCTCGCTACTCCGTATTATTTTGGGATTGTTTCTATATAGTTATGATGTTTTGATATGATATGTTACGGGCTCGTGGTAGTTAACTAAATCTTTATCTGTTATTTCTATGTTAAGTATTACGATTATGATTCGGTATGTTCAAGTGTTTACTTATTATGTGATGGACTTATTATATGTTATTATATGTGTATGCTTTTGTATGTTTATGTGACTACCGTCTACTATGCTAGGTTAAGAATAATATGTTTAAATATGATTAGCATCTTTGTCATCGATGTTATGTTATTGTATCGTTTTGTGGAATTTGTTGATCCGCAAGATGAATGTGCTAGTGTGAAAGTGAGTATTCTATAAGTTTAGTATGTATAATTTGTTCGATTAATTTTGTGAACTTTGCCTATCGTTAGTGTTTTTATCGCATATGTGACTGCCATGTTTAAACTCTGCGATGTTAGGATTTGATCGAGAGCTGGTTTAGCTTATGATATCTGTTTTGATAATTGCTAATGGTTATGCTATGTTTTGTTTGGTCTATTTAATTATAGTTTGTCTACTATGTTTCTATTTGTTTGTGAGGCGCCATGATTTGGTGCTATTTCATTTCTTGCAATATTGAATTAAGTGTGTTAAGTGAAGGTTAATGCAATTTGTTGAATGCCATGTTTATTTTCTAGAAAGTGTTTCCGTTAGCCTTAGACTTTTCGTTTGGTTTATATGTAATCTATTTCTTCTTGATATGTTAAGTGTGCGGTTATTTTGATGTGTTTGCGTTGGAGTCATCAATATGCTATGTGTTTGTCCTTGATTGCTAATTGTTGTTCGGATTTACGTGCAATTGTGTTTGCGAGAATCCTCAATGATTCATTATTCTCGTTCGCACGATTTTGTTATTCGTTTCTTTGTTCAATTCGTATTTATGTTTTGTTTAGTTTTGTTTTGTTATATCATTCCTTTGGGCTTTGTAAGCTCGGCCGCACTTTCTTTTCTGCGGCGGTTGTTAGGTATTCAAGATGAGCTTATGGGATAGGCGATGCGGGTTGAGAGTAGAGACAAGAGCAAGATTTGACTATAGAGATCTTAGATTTATTTGAAGATTAGCTATTTATGTTTTCTTTTGAATATTTTGTAAAGGCTTTCGCTATTGTATAGTATTTAAAGTTACGATATGAAACCGTATTTGCGATATCTTTACCCTTGTCGGGTTGGGGTGTTACAATTATGGTATCGAGCTCTAGGTTTTAGGACCCTTAGAGCTTAGGCTATGACTGTGAGGATTGGGTAGATCTTAGGTTTCAAATGCATTCGAGATATCTTTCGATTCCTTTTGATGGTCGTTCGGTTGACGTCGATATTCTTTTGCCTTTCTTGAATTGGCCTCCTCTTTCACATCGAAATTCGTTATTTTGTTTTCGCTCGTTCGTTTGTCGATCGTTAGATGGAAACTACCGTGGAGCCGAAGAAGATAGTGCCGACCCTACGTTCTTTGTGATCCCTGTCTTTGGAGAGGTTCGTGAAGCGAAGCCACACTCGACTACCGTCTTCTTTGGAGGCATCGGGATCTTCTTGGAGGAAGTTGGACGGACCAACCAAAGGCGCAAAAGGCGGAGATAAGATTCAACCGGTGGTGAGAAGGTTCATCTACTTCATATGATTTGGCGCGACGTGTGTTACTCGATTCGTTTGTCACGCGTTTGAGGCGGTTTGATATCTTGCTACGTGATTTTGATCGGCATTACTTTTCTTTGATTCGTTCGAACTCGGTTTGAATCGTGAAGTTTTATCGTTTAGCATTCGGTATATCTTAGTTTTTTTCTTTTTGGACCGTCGATAATGAGTCATGAGGAACCGTTTTGTGCATTGGTTGCCTTCTTTTGTTGTGGTATGGTAAGTTGTTTTGATGTCGTATATCTTTGTATGTATGTGATCCAGTGCATTATAGTATGTTACTTGCTATCGTATGTTATCGTATATGATATGTTTTGTTCGATATTAGTTATGTGTTTGCCATGACCGGGACGAATATGATGACAATAAGAACTTGTTATGTGATGCAAGTATTATGGCCTTTGATCAGCGTGATATCCGAGATCATATAATTTGAACTTATTGAAATTATATGACGTCGGGGAAATGCACGTGGTTGATCGTGAATGGACTTGACTTGTGTCTGTTATTTGGCACTCCTCATGTTTGTTTGAAATTTTGTACCTATTTGTGAGATTTCGTCGATATTTGTTACGTGTAAGTTTTGTGCGCGTTGGACCAAAATTGTTATGATTTGTGTGAACTATGGATTACTATGTTTGCTCTAAATGTGTATGTCTCCGTGTACCCTTATTGTGATCATAGGATATTTCGTGTAGTGTTTGAGGAACATTAGATCCTTTTAGTTTGATTATCTGTGATTAGTAAGACCGTTAGGATTCGTTCTGTCTATGCATGCGTTATTTTCATCATTAGATACCGAATAAGTTAGAGTGTGTTGTTTGATTTTACGCATCTCATTTGTTTTCCATGTCGTTAATAAGTATATGATTATATGTTATAAGTATTTGATTATTGGTTCGATTTCAGGAAAGTATGAGTTTGAAGATTCTGATAAGATATCCATTTGTTCCGAGATAAGTTTAGCGTTCGCTATATTCCTTGAAGCTTTGAAATCCGCCTTTGTTTGCTGTCCTGTTCCGTCTTGTTCAATTTCGAGGACGAAATTTTCTTTTTAGAAGGGGAGAGTTGTAAAACCCTAAAAATATAAACGCATAATAAGACCCTTTTACCCTTGAAATCAAAATTTTTAAAATACGTTTACATTCGTTTAACAAAATTAAAACCTAACTTACGAATAATTAAAACTTAACTAATATGTATACGTGATCGACTTTGTACGACGAAAGTTAAGCGTCTCGCTAAATCGTTTGGGCCTTATTTCGATTCTTGGTGAGCCCAAGATTGGCGTTTGTTTGTGTGTTCGGTTGGGCCAAGCGAAACCCAACCCCTCCTCAAAGCCCTAAACTAAAATGTTACTAGCTATAAATACAATACACCTACATGAAATTGAAACCCTAGTTTTGTTGCCTCTTCTTTTCTTTTTGTTCCATTCGGCGAACACTAAAACACCTTTGGTGTCGAGTTTTGTTCCAACGAGCTAAGGTATAACATGTTTTATTCGTCTTCTTTTAATACACCTTACGTTAATGTATTGTATCATGTTTGTTTATTCGAGTTGTGTTTCTTTTCTTTGTGGCGAACCGTATGAAACCAAACAAACACAACCATATGAATTGAACCTTGTAATATTAAGAGAACATGTATGTGTACGTATTGTTGGAATCGGATCATAGGTATGTCGAGCACAAGGGAACCGAATCACATATATATAAATGTTATCATGCTTAATAAATTGAAACCCTAATTGGAATGGAACCCTAAGTGTAATTAATGGTCTAAACATGTGATTATAGTGGTTTTATAAACCCTAAAGCTGGACAGCATCATATGTCGAATTTGTGTGTGTTATAGATCCAATTTTATAAGTGCAATAATCTGGGTTTTGTTGAGAAAGTTTATTTTATGTCTTAGTAAAGTTTTCCAAGTGGTTTTGTCGAATTTGGAGTTGTCTAAGTCGTATTTTGAATTTTACAAAATCAAGTGTTAAAAGCTGAGAAAAGCAGGTGCGAAATTTAGTTGTATTGTTTGATTTTTCATTTTCAAACCATAAGGAATTGGGAGCTCTCCTTTTACAGGAGTGATATTTAGGACATAAATGAATTTCTGGGAGTTAGGGATTTTTCCAAGGTGTCTAAACAGGTCCAATAAGCGTAAACTTTTAAGGTGTATTTTCGATTACTTTACGGGCAGTGCGGACTTGTGATTTTCCATAGGCCATTTGGCATAGATATAGAACCCACCAATTTTGGAGACTCTTTTAACTCATATGGGAACCTCTGGGATTTTGCTTGATTTCATTTGAGCTAAGTAAGTATTTTATAAAAATCGCTAAAGTCTGGTCCGAATATGAGTTTAAGAAACGAAAGATAAAATATGATATCAATAGGTAACACACTTACAAATGCATAAGAAGCTTATAAAATGAGAATATACTTATAACTCTAAGAATGTTAATGCGATAAATCCGTTATAACTTTAATGATGCCAATAAGTATTAAATAAATCATAATCCGTGTAGATTCGTTGAAGGAGACGCGACGTTATATCTTCGTGATTCACTCGTTCGTTTGCTTTTCTCTCATTTGCGTTAAAGTGCGAGATATTCGACCTTTTCGATAAAGGTTCCTTATGACGTTCTTTTCGTTAGCTTTCCTATTTTACTTATTAGGGTTTCGATGCCATTGCTATGAACCCTTTCACGATTGTTTGACTTGTTGCTTATCCGAACTTATGTTTTATTGAACCATGCAATATTTGATTTGAAGCTGTATGTTAGGAAGACTTTGATATGCACATTTGTTGAACCTTGCTATGTTTGATTATGAATATTTGATTATGAACTTCTAGATATGAATGTATGATTTGTGATTGTGATATAAACTTCTACTCCGAATATTTGAATATGAACCTTATATGAACTATTTGATATGATATCGTGACCTTGTGTTGATTATGATCTATGTCATTTATGACAAATTGTTTGACCTAAGTTAGTTTGACACCGAGCCAAAATAATAACTAGTCATGGGGTTCCATGTCCGTGTCGATGATGCACCATTGACATGACTCTAGGGCGATGAGAGTGAAGTTACGCCACGTCCTTATCTATTATTTGTTATGAGCTCAAGTTATATTATATTATCAATATATGTTTGTGGGCGTATGGATGCATCCTAGATCGATCATTATCCGATATGATTTGTCTAGGTGAATGATGTCGTGTGCAATCGCGTCTTCATAAAATTCAGGAGCTCGCTACTCCGTATTATTTTGGGATTGTTTCTATATAGTTATGATGTTTTTGATATGATATGTTACGGGCTCGTGGTAGTTAACTAAATCTTTATCTGTTATTTCTATGTTAAGTATTCTGATTATGATTCGGTATGTTCAAGTGTTTACTTATTATGTGATGGACTTATTATATGTTATTATATATGTGTATGCTTTTGTATGTTTATGTGACTACCGTCTACTATGCTAGGTTAAGAATAATATGTTTAAATATGATTAGCATCTTTGTCATCGATGTTATGTTATTGTATCGTTTTGTGGAATTCGTTGATCGCAAGATGAATGTGCTAGTGTGAAAGTGAGTATTCTATAAGTTTAGTATGTATAATTTGTTCGATTAATTTTGTGAACTTTGCCTATCGTTAGTGTTTTATCTGCATATGTGACCGCCATGTTTAAACTCTGCGATGTTAGGATTTGATCGAGAAGCTGGTTTAGCTTATGATATCTGTTTTGATAATTTCTAATGGTTATGCTATGTTTTGTTTGGTCTATTTAATTATAGTTTGTCTACTATGTTTCTATTTGTTTGTGAGATTGTCATGATTTGGATTGCTATTTCATTCTTTGCAATATTGAATTAAGTGTGTTAAGTGAAGGTTAATTAATTTGTTGAATGCCATGTTTATTTTCTAGAAAGTGTTTCCGTTAGCCTTAGACTTTTCGTTTGGTTTATATGTAATCTATTTCTTCTTGATATGTTAAGTGCACGGTTATTTTGATGTGTTTGCGTTGGAGTCATCAATATGCTATGTGTTTGTCCTTGATTGCTAATTGTTGTTCGGTTTACGTGCAATTGTGTTTCTGAGAATCCTCAATGATTCATTATTCTCGTTCGCTACGATTTTGTTATTCGTTTCTTTGTTCAATTCGTATTTATGTTTTGTTTAGTTTTGTTTTGTTATATCATTCCTTTGGGCTTTGTAAGCTCGGCCGCACTTTCTTTTCTGCGGCGGTTGTTAGGTATTCAAGATGAGCTTATGGGATAGGCGATGCGGGTTGAGAGTAGAGACAAGAGCACGATTTGACTATAGAGATCTTAGATTTATTTGAAGATTAGCTATTTATGTTTTCTTTTGAATATTTTGTAAAGGCTTTCGCTATTGTATAGTATTTAAAGTTCGATATGAAACCGTATTTGCGATATCTTTACCCTTGTCGGGTTGGGGTGTTACAATTATGGTATCGAGCTCTAGGTTTTAGGACCCATAGAGCTTAGGCTATGACTGTGAGGATTGGGTAGATCTTAGGTTTCGATCATTCGAGATATCTTTCGATTCCTTTTGATGGTCGTTCGATTTGGCGTCGATATTCTTTTGCCTTTCTTGAATTGGCCCTCCTCTTTCACATCGAAATTGTTATTTTGTTTTCGCTCGTTCGTTTGTCGATCGTTAGATGGAAACTACCCGTGGAGCCGAAGAAGATAGTGCCGACCTGCGTTCTTTGCATGATCCCTGTCTTTGGAGAGGTTCGTGAAGCGAAGCCACTCGACTACCGTCTTCTTTGGAGGCATCGAGGATCTTCTTGGAGGAAGGCGGACGGACCAACCAAAGGCGCAAAAGCGGAGATAAGATTCAACGGTGGTGAGAAGGTTCATCTACTTCATATGATTTGGGCGCGACGTGTGTTACTCTGATTCGTTTGTCACGCGTTTTGAGGCGGTTTGATATCTTGCTACGTGATTTTGAGGCGGTTCATCTACTTCCATATGCAAAAGCTCTAGACACTTAGATGTGGACAACATGTTTTTAGCCTTATGGCTACTATGAGTTTGTTTACCAATTTTGCAAGCGTCGCAAAAATGTTGGTCATATTTTAGTTTTGGTAAATTTCTAACTAGCTCTTTTGAAGATAGGTTTTGGATAAGTCTCATATTAGCGTGACCTAATCGTCTATGCCAAAGGGTAGAGTTATCATCTAAGGTTGTTAGACAAAGTTTGTCATTAGATGTTTTATGTATTTTCCTAACTCCTTTGGCTATGGTGATACCATCTTTTAGTATTTTACTACCATTTTCTTCAAATAGTACTTTATAGTTTATACTTTTTATCACATAATTGGCTAATACTAAGTAGATTAAATCCTAACCTATCGACATGAGCAACATTTTCAATAGTTAGGGAGTTATGAGCGATCGTACCTTTGCCAATGATTTTGATTTTGAGATTGCTACCAAAAGTGACATTACCTCCGTCATACTCTTGGTATGTTGAGAAGAGGCTTTTGTTGCCCGTCATGTGTCGTGAGCATCCACTATCTTTAATCCATTCATCAGGTTCTAATCCAACTTTCAAGCATACCTATGACACAAATAACTCAAGTGTTTGGTACCCAATATCTCATGGGTCCGTTTAGGTTAAACATACCATTTACTTGGTTCATATATGGAAATGATGGGTAGGGGTTCCATGGCATGTAAATTGGAGTTTGATATGGTCTAGGGAAGTTTTGATTCCAACCGGTATGTTGATAGTTGGGTTGTATGTTGTAGTTGCTCTTGGGAAAGGAGCGTTTGGCAATAGGTGTTTTAGACCGTTGTTGAATAGTTTTAGATCTAAATTCATTTCTAGCAAGTCCTACTCCTAATGTAACAGCAGGTTTTAGTTTAACATTATCCTTGGTTTTCCTTGTTACTTTGACAAAATCACTACGATGCATATCGCAAACATTACATCTGCTGCGGTCCCACGGCACCAAAATTTTCAGCAGACGGAACCCTATTTTGGGTCCGTCGGTCCGTCTTCATCTTCAGTTGATTTTGACAATTTGTTTGTCTTTTCGGCCGTTTGGTTTGACATTTGGAATTAGTACTTCATTAAAAACTAGTCCATTCATGTTTCCTGGTGTTTTTTGAATTCTAACTATTTCATCGGCACAAGCAATATTTTTGTTAAACCTTTTAAATTTAGAGTTATGTTCGATGAGAACTTCTTGTGTGAGTTTTAGCTTTTCTATTTCAAGACTAAGCTCTTGACATGATTTACAATCATTGTCATTTTCTTTCCCTTTTTCTAATCGTTTTGCCTTTTCTTTTAACTCATAAAATTCATTTTCTAAAAATTCCTTTTTAGTCTTTAAAACTTGTTTTTAGTTATGATTTTTAAGTTAAGCTCGCACAATTGATTATATTGTTTTTGCAAGGTGTCATCATCAATAGAAGAGTAAGATGAGTTGGAATGTACCTCATTTGATTCATGTGCCATTAGAGCGACCTCATCCTTGCTTGATTCTTCATCATCCTCACTATCACTCCAAGCACCACTTACAAAAGCTCGTTGAGTTTTTCTTTTAGGTGGCTTGGGGCAATCTCCTATTAGATGACTTGCATCACCGCATCTAAAACACTTTCTTTCACCTTTTTCCTTTTTGTCATCTCGGTCTTTTCGGAATGGCTTTTTTTCTTCTCGGGGTTGCCTTACGAACTTTCCTCTTCTTCTAAAGATCTTTTTGAAATCTCTAACGACCATAGCATACTCCTCATCTTCACTACCGGAGCAAGATTCGTCATCATCACTTGATTCCGTTCTTGCTATTAGAGCAACGTATTTAAATTTCTCTCTTTTTCCTTTGATGATTTCTGAATCTTTCTCCATCACCATTTCGTGTACTTTGAGGTTTCCGATTAGCTTGTCAAGTGACATTATTGAGAGATCTTTTATTCCTCAATAGCCGTTACTTTAGCTCTCCACTTCGGATGGAGTGCTCTAAGAAATTTTCTTACAAAGTTCTTACTACGAAAAGATTCATCAAGTGCTTTAAGAGAAGTAATAATAGTGTTAAAGCGAGCAAAACCACAATCAATGGTTTCATCTTCAAGGATAACAAATTGTTCATATTGTTGAACAAGAAGATCAATTTTGTTATCTTTGACTTGTGAATTTTCATGATGTGTAATAAAATATTCCCAAATATCTTTTGCGGTTTCACACATAAAAATTCTTTCATATTCTTTTCTAAGTAAAGCATTATAAGGCATCATTTTAGCTTCATTATTTTTAGCTATTAATTTCTTTTGATCATCAATAGAAACATCTTTTGTTGTAGAACTAAAGGCTCCTTTAATTATAACAAACCAAATATCTATATCTTTTGATTTTACATATGTTTCAAAACGGTTTTTCCAATAGATAAATCCATTGGTTTCAAAGAGTGGTGGTCTTTGCATAGATTGCCCTTCTTTAAAGTTTTCGGAATCCATGGATCATTTCAAGTTTATAAAATACAATATATTTTAGAAATGCTTGAGCAACGAGGCTCTGGTACCAATTGTGGAAAACTAGAAGGGGGGTTGAATAGTTTACCTATTAAAAACTTTGTTTTGAAACTTATTGAAAGATCAAATGATATTGATCTTAGATATGTTAGTGAATAATAATCAATATGCAAGCAAAATATATAAAGAGTAAATAAGGAAAGAAACAATCAAACCACGACAAGTTGTTTATAGTGGTTCGGTCTACAAGGACTCTTTTTCCTTGCCCTACTCCACTCCCTGAGTCTCACACTCGAGAGTTTAACTTCACTAGTAAACAAGCTCCTTTCACCAGCGTAGAAACCTTTATACTTCGCTTACACACTATTTGTGACACACGGTAAATTTTCACTAAAATTTAACTGTTAATTAGTAACTTATTATTACTAAGCATGAGTCATGAAGCATACATAAGCTTTGCACGATCATTTGAGTATTTAACTACATCTGATGAATAAGCGCATCACTTTTGCATTCATATCATTTTATGAATATTTTATTTTGTCTTATGATTTAAATTATAAGACGAGAGGGTATCTCGTTTTCCCCAGTGACCGACACTGCACGCGTACCGACACTATGATAAGGACTCGCTAAAACAATTAACCAATGTCCGCGACTTGGAATATTACAAAGATAAAATATTTCAGACACGTAACAATAAAATACCACGGATAAAAAGTTGTCAAACAATGATACTTTGGTCACAATACAATTTCGCGGGACACAAAAATAATGAACATACTATCACTTAAACAATAACTTGTATGAAACTCAAATACAATTGATGCCAAAGTATAATGTATATACATGCATTTTCACAAGTAACACCATGTGAATAATAATACATATATACATATACAAATGTTATAAAAGAAAACATTTATTAAAATTTTGTGAAGATAACTCTTTGTCCTCTCCTCTCACTCACGAAAAAGCAAACACGAGAACCGGGAAGAGATATCAAAATATTCTTCTTCCTCCCCTAGCCTTGCTATCCCACCTAGGCCGAATCTCTCTAAAAGGAGATAAACCAACACATTCATCCAACATATCCATCTCTCTCATACTCAAATCCATGTAAAATTTTGCTTCCCAAATCCTTCTTGATGCGCCGCTACCTTCGATGGAATCCAAGGAAGATCAAGGTAAATCACAAGAGAAAAACAAATCTTTCCATCAATCTATCTTGAGCTATGTCCAAGATTCGTTGGGTTTTGGAAGTAAGTTATTTTTGGCTTCAAACAAAGTTTCAAGATGAAAAGGGGTGGTCAAAGACTCCTCTCTTAATCTCTTCTTAAGCAACTTGAATGACCAAGGACACCCACAAATCAAATCTCAAACACACCACAAGAGTGATATTCTCAAGGTTATCGAGAAGCTGTTGGGTTGCTCGGAATCGGTAAAAGGGTTTGATTTGTGTGGGGTCCCTCGACTTGGCTTTCATCAACGTTTTCACATCTCACTCTTGATAAGGTTCATGGTCTTTCTCTTCCTTGTAGTTTCGTTGTATGATCGGTGCTAAACAGTCAAGTCTAAAAGACTAAAACCGCTCAAACACTAATGCAATTAAGATCGAGGAGGATAGAGTCTCCCGGTCGTTATGTCCCAATGAGCTATGCAATGGATAAATCAACGTCTAAGTAATCGAGAAGTTTGAACGAGAAAAGGATTATGAATGATATTATAACTACGAGAAAAGGCAACAAATTAAAAACGCCTTAAATGCAAATTAAAGAAAATTAAAAAGATAAAACCTATTAAATAAACGCTATCACTATATTTAAAGTGATGAACGTTTAAAACCTAAAACGTACGTTTAAATTAAAATCTACGCGACGTACAAAATAAAAAGTGAAACTAAATCAATATTAACCCTAAAAATATGAAAATGATGTTTTTATAAACCTAATGATATAAGAAAATATTTAGAAAAAGAAAATTATTTTTTTAAACTAATTATCTAATTAAAAACTATTTTTAACTATTAATTAATTATCTAAAATACAAGAAGAAAGGAAATTAAGCTAGAAAAATAAGATTGACACTTGGAAAAGTCTAAAATATCAAAATAGACTTTTCAAAACTATTTTTGTATTTTTGTGACTATTTTTCTATTTTCTAGGATTTTTAAACTATTAAATACTAATTAAATTACTAAAAATTACCAAATAAGCTATGAAAAATCTAGAAAATTACTTTTTTCACTTTTTATATTTATCTAAGCCTGAGAAAAATGAAAACTTATTTTTTTGAACCTTTTTCTAATTTTTGTATTAAATGCTATTTAAAAGTATTAAAACTAATTTAAAATAGGAAAATAGCAAAACAACTTATAAAAATCTGAAAAATTCAGGAAACTCTAAAATAATGATAAGAAGCTATGAAAATTAGAAAACAGGTACTTGTGTACAAAATTATGGAGTCGATCTCACAAGTGCTTATAAATAAGCACTAAAATAAGCCAAATGATTAAGACAAGCCACCAATTGATCACGAAGTTCTAATAAGCTATTTTAACCAAATTCCAACTAAGATCAACAAGCTACAACAACTGAATAACAAGATTTCACAGCTTTGATGAATTGAGATTTTAAGCTAAGAACGAAAATGGGTCACTGGACCAAAATTAAGCAACCAAATAAGCTATGAACTAAAACCCAAATATTGGTACCTCAACTAGACCTAGGTGACTACCATGACCAAAAGACCAGCTTATAACAAGCTTAAACCATTCTGTGCAAGCTTGTGCACAACCGAAAAAAGCTCGTTGATCATCGAGTTCAGTGCGGGGTGATTAGGCTCACTTTGAGCTTAATCCCAAGCTTATCCAAAAGGCTTAAAGAAAAACAGATATGAGGGCTTATAAACAACCTAGAGGACTACTTATATTCCAAAAATCAGACCTTAAAACCTTTAGTGAAGCCTGTGCACATGTCGCACTATTTTGCTCAAAACCATCTTTTGACATTTTTGACTTTTTAAAAACAGAAACACAGTTGACTTTCTTGAGTTTTAGATCCAATTTAATGATTGATGTTGGTGTTAAATGATGTAATGAAGCTTTTTCAACCTTTGTTTGTAAACTTTAAACACAAAATGAATGATTTTCTCTTTTAAAAATCCAACAGTTAACTGTTGGATTCAAATGAAATGGTTTTTGACTTTTTTGAATATTAAGCACAAAAGTAAGACAGGTAAAGACTCAAATTGATCAAGCAAGCATGAACAACCAGAAGCTAACTCACAAACACACCTCTAAAACAGGTTTCAGTGATAAACCAAACACCCCTATAAAGACTGTTATGACTAAAAAAATTGATCCAATCACTAAACTAACACATGATAATAATCCAAATCAGTTAAATTAACCTAAATACACCCTAATAAACAACTTAGAACCACTAATGATTACAAATGAAGATTACACTAAGAATCTTGAAAATTACTTACAAAGGGTCCACAACCACAATGGTTTGCACAAACAACCAATGATCCTCTAACCTATCCAAACCCCTAACCTAGCTTGATTTCAACCCACATCCATAGCTGCTTCACCCATTTCCATTTCCTTTGCCACTTTTGACTTTCTTTGACTTTCTTTGACTTTCTTTGACTAGTTTCCAAATGTGCTTAAAACTGGAATGCAAGCTTATAAAAAGCTTTTATAAACTTGTATAAGCTATTTAGAGTTGAGAATTGAGATGTTTGAAGCTTGTAAACAAGATTTGTACTTATAAAATTTCAACAGTGGACAGTGAGGATCAAATGAAAACATAAACTGAAATTAGTGCTTAAATTTAATTGCAATACATTTGAAAACATAAGTTTGATACAATTTTACAAAATGGTACAAGATTAACACTGAAATAACACTTTTACATAAAAACGACATAAGAAAATAAAATAAAAACTAGAAGACTCCTTTCTTGGCTTCCTTTTGCTTCTTTTTATAACCCAATGCTCTTGTATCTCTCCTCCGAATCTTTCCCATCAATTTAGCCGTTGGATGGCTTGAAATGAATCTCAACCGCTTAAACACTATTTTGGCGCCAAAATCCTTTATAAGCCAATTGGGGTGATATGGTGGGTGAGGAAGCATTTAATGCTTCTTGGAGGTTAGTTTAGGAGGGGACATGGTGAGGTGGAATGGAGGTGGGTTGGTTGAGTTGGTGGTGGGCATGGTGGGAGCGGCAGGAGGAGGAGGAAAGCGGGAAGGGGTTGGTGGTTTGACTTGTTTGACCGGTATTTTGACCAATGGACTAAATATCAAAGGGGTTCAATTTGTTTTGACAGGGGTCATAAGGTGTGAAAGGGTCCAAATGGGTGAAAGGTTTTAATATATAGGACCTTTCATGTAATTTCGAAATTTCAAGGACCATAACGCCAATTCGTAAAAGTTTATCCAAGGGCTGAAAATGACACTTTCAAAAGTACAAGGACCAAATTTGCCAATTTGCCATTTTCCAGGGCCATTTTGCCAAAATTCAAACTTCAAGGACTAAACTTGTAATTTCTCAAACTTTTGATATTTTCCACCAAAGGACTAAATTTGATAACTTTTGATTTTAAAAGGACCTTTGGTGATTTTTACTTTGAAATTTGGGCTCGGGGACTATTTTGACAATTCTTGAAACTGGGGATCGAACCGCAATTTTGCAAAATTGATATGTTTTTCATCCGATTTTGATATTTTGAATTTGAAACACATAAAACACCGATTTGTGATATTTTGATCATTTAGATGTGTTTCGAGTATTTTCGAGATGATTTTGCGTTTATTTTGTATAAAATGATGAGTATTTACACACTCATCAATCCCCACATCGAGATATTGCTAGTCCCTAGCAATGATTTGAGAAAACATAATGGATTTGAAACTCTTTACCAAAAGCCATTACTCGAGTAGCCAAATGTTTCAGTTCAAGTAAGAACCATGGTACACCGATAACCATGTGATTTTGAGCAAACCACCGACTTTCAACGGATTTGATTTTGTCTTTACCGTAAGCCGTCTTTCGGACTAGCCAACTCTTAGATAAATTATCAACATTATCTTTGGTGAGCCGAATACCAATTATGGTTTTTCCATCGCCTTTACCACAAGCCATAATCTTGCGGGCTAGCCAACTCATTATCTTTGAGGATGATGGGAGTCAAGAACCATACAATTTTGGGCAAATTGCAAGCCATATAAACGGATTTGAGAAATCTTTACCAAGAGCCGTTTGCTCTGGATTAGCTAATCCTTTTGTCTTACGCATAAGGCGGATCGATAACTCGATGAGAAAGTGTAGAACACTTACTCAAAAAAAAAA
Organism: Chrysanthemum lavandulifolium; assembly: GCA_022545495.1. Taxonomy (NCBI): domain Eukaryota; kingdom Viridiplantae; phylum Streptophyta; class Magnoliopsida; order Asterales; family Asteraceae; genus Chrysanthemum; species Chrysanthemum lavandulifolium. Next base: position 208,059,001 of record CM040243.1, on the reverse strand, counting down.
ATTTTTGGCCAAAACGGGGATTAGGCGGTATAATTACATGATAAAATTCGTGAGAATCCCCCACACTAGAGATGAATATTGCCCTCAATATTCAAAGTACCGGCGGTTATGCCGAAACAAAGAACGTGAAAGGGAAATACTACGGCCATTATTTAGAAAGATGATTTTTTTTTTTTTTTTTTTTTTTTTTTTTTTTGAAACATGTGGCAACCCCCACACTAGGGTGGTAGAAAGAGGTGAGAAGATGTAAATATGGGTGAAAACCCATATGGCATGCTACTGTTTTTGATTACCGAGTCGCTAGCTTGACTCGATCCCCGCATTCATTGGTTCATGGGGAAAGTTTGAAGATCCGGACAACCATGGATGGAATGTCCTCTCCAAAATAATGCTTCACTCGATGACCATTCACTTTGAAATTAGGACCATCGGGTTGAGATAACTCAATGGTACCATAAGGATAAACCTTAGCGATGGTAAATGGACCGCACCAACGGACTTGAGTTTTCCGAGAAAATCTTCAATCTTGAATTGAAAAGAAGGACTCGATCACCAACGTTGAAAACGCGGTTCTTGATTTTGAGTCATGGATCTTCTTTGTCTTATGTTTATAGATCAAAGAGTTCTCGTAAGCTTGATCACGGAGTTCATTTAATTCATTCATTTGAACTTTCCGATGATCACCGCCGTCTGAATATCAAAGTTAGCATGCTTCAAGGCCCAAGATGCCTTGTGCTCGAGCTCAACCGGAAGATGACATGCCTTCCGCACACTAACTTGTATGGAGTGCACCGATGGGTGTTTTGTAGGTCGCACGGAAGGCCCAGAGTGCGTCATCTAACTTATCCGACCAAGAGGCACGGTTTTCACCAACCGTCCTCCGTAATTCTTTATCCCACGGTTAGAAACTTCCACTTGCCCACTTGTTTGTGGGTGGTACGCAGAGAGGTACGGTGAGTTACACCATACTTTTGCATGACTCTTGCAAATTGGTCATTGCAGAAATGCGCACCACGATCACCGATGATGGCTCGTGGAGTTCCAAACCTAGCAAATAAGGATTTCAAGAATTTCACCACAACTCGGGCATCGTTGGTGGGTAAAGCTTTAGCTTCAACCCATTTTGACAAGTAGTCAACGCCACGAGTATGTATTTGTTTCCGTGAGAAGAAGGAAATGGCCCCATAAAGTCAATGCCCGGATGTCAAATATCTCACACACTTGAATGGCGTTTTGCGGCATTTCATTCTTTGTGAGATATTCCGTGACGTTGACAAGCGTCATGTGTTTTGACGAATTCATGGGCATCCTTATAGATCGTGGGCCAATAGAATCCCGAATCAAACACCTTCTTGGCGGTGTAGTTGGGGCTATGATGTCCCCAAGAGGTCCGTAATGGCAAGCCTTGAGAATGTCAACGGCTTCCCGACCATATACACATCGCCGGATGACTTGATCCGCATGATTTTAAACAAGTAGGGTCGTCCCGAAATAATGTTTCACATCCTTAAAGAATTTATTTTTCGTTGGGACGACATCCCTTTCATTAACAAAGTTACCCGCATGGTAATTTGCAAAGTCGGCAAACCATGGGGTAGAAGAATCTCCACGAAAAGAAACCATATTGAGTGTTTCGAGAGGAAATGTTTCATTGATTTCCTTTTCTCGAACACATTTTGATGAGGGTTCTCTAATCGAGAGATGATCGCACTGTGTTCTCGGCTCCTTTTTATCACGAATGATGATATCAAATTCTTGTAGGAGGAGAACCCAACGAGCAATCTCGGCTTTGCATCTTGTTTTGCAAAGAGATATTTGAGTGCCGAGTGATCCGTATACACCACGCATTTGGTCAAGATAAGATATGGCGAAACTTCAAACGCATACACCACCGCTAATAATTCTTTTTCCGTAGTGGTGTAATGAGTCCGAGCTTCACCATAGTTTTGCTCGCGTAGTGGATTGGCCGAAATGTTTGGTTTTATGTTGCCCCAAGACCGCACCGATTGCAAAATCACTTGCATCGCACATGAGCTCAAGGGTAAATCGATCGGGGCAACTAGAATGGGTGCTTCCGTAAGCTTTTTCTTAAGTGTTTCAAAAGCTTCGATGCACTCAGGAGAGAAGATGAAAGGAGCATCTTTTTCGAGAAGATGGGTCATAGGCCGAGCGATTTTAGAGAAATCTTGAATAAATCTACGATAAAACCCGGCATGACCTAGAAAACTCCTAACACCTTTGACAGTGGTAGGATGAGGTAGTTTAGCAATGACATCAACTTTTGCTCTATCAACCTCGATCCCATTCTTAGAAATCTTATGGCCGAGGACAATGCCCTCTTTGACCATAAAGTGGCTCTTCTCCCAGTTTAGACATAGATTGGTGTCTTCACACCTTTTAAGCATTTTGTCTAAGTGGGAGAGACAAGTCTGAAATGAGTCCCCAATGACCGAGAAGTCATCCATAAACACCTCCATAGTTTCCGATCATGTCGTGGAAAATGGCCATCATACAACGTTGGAACGTGCGGGAGCATTGCATAAGCCAAAAGGCATACGTCTATAGGCAAACGTCCCGTATGGGCGGTGAATGTAGTTTTCTTGATCCGGCGGATCAATGGGGATCTGAAGTAACCCGAGAAACCATCAAGGAAACAATAGTACTCGTCCTCGCTAATCTCTCAAGCATCCGTCCATGAAGGGTAGAGGAAAATGGTCTTTACGGTGGCATCATTTAACTTACGATAGTCAATGCACACACGCCATCCCAGAACCAATCGAGTTGGAATCAACTCGCTTTCTTCATTCGTGACAACAATAATGCCACCCTTTTTGGAACGCAATGAATTGGGCTAACCCAAGGACTATCGAGATCGGGTAAATCAGACCGCATCAAGAAGTTTGAGAACCTCTTGTTTGATAACCTCGTGAATCTTAGGATTCACCCTTCTCGACTTTTGATCTTGGTTTGAAGTCATCCTCCATTAAGATTTTGTGAGTACAAAACTCGTGGTTGATACCCTTAATATCGGAGAGTTTCCAAGCAATTGCTTGCTTGTGTGACTTCAAGACCTTTATGAGAGCGTTTCTCCTCCTCGGTTAAGTCTTTAGCAATAATGACGGGTAATTTATCATCACCCTCCAAGAATGCATACTCGAGATGAGGAGGTAGGTCCTTTAGTTCAACCTCGGAAATTCTTGAGAGATGATTGCACCGATTTGATTTCCTCAATTGTGATTTCTTTCGGAGGAGTGAAGGTAATGGATCTTCATTGAGCAATTGCTCAAGATAGAGAATATCTCCTCCGAATCATAAACACCATCAATTCCAGCGGAATTGATTCATCAAGAGCCAAGAATTCATCGATCTCTTCCGAAGGAAGTCACCTCCTCAAACGGAGTGAGAGAGGGGAAGAGTCGGCAATGATAGGATGAGAAGATGTGGTGGAATTGGAATTCCCACCACGAATTATGAAGATAACCAAGAAACTCTTGAGAGTACTCCTCAAGCAATATCAATTAAATCGACTCGATTAATTGATTCAAGATCATAATTTGAGGAGTACCTCAAGTCCGATCGAGGTTAAAGGTAACGACTTCATTACCCACACGAGAGTGATCTCTTGCTCAAATACATCGATAAGAGCACGGCCCGTCCTCAAGAATCCCCGCCCAACAATGAGGGAACTCGAGGATCAAGATCGAAATCAACGACCACAAAGTCACCGAAATGGAACTTTCCTACTTTCACAAATACATCCTCGGCAATGCCGAGAGGACGCGAGATAGAACGATCCGCAAGCTCAAGAGTCATGCGGTAGGAATAAGTTCCGGAAGAGACAGTTGTTTCCCATCGAATACGGCATCGATTGATGCTTGCACCAAGATCGGCAAGGCAAAGCATTCAATCATCCCGGAAAACACAAGGAAGAAGAAATTTTCCGGGATCTCCAAGCTTCTCGGAAGCTTCTTTAACAACACTCCGAGCAATTCTCATTCAAAGGAGTTTTAGCCATTTCAAATAGCTTTTCTTTGTTGCTCAAAGATATGTTTCGAGTAGATGCAAACTTTGGCATTAACATGATGGCATCCATGAAGCTTATGTCAAAGTGAAGTTCTTGGAAAATTGAAAGAATTTTTCCATCCGATGACTAGCTTTCTCATGAGCTTTTGCTCATGTAACCGTGAAGGATAAGGAAGAGAAGATTTGGATTGATTCTCAACAGAGCTACAGGAGGTTCAAAACAACTCCTTGATTTGACTTGGGTTCTTCGGACCACTGAGGTTGGACTACCGAAGGTGGGACGTGCGGTACCTCTTGGGCTTGAATAATGCACCTTGTCCGTTGTCTCCTTGGTAACTTGACTAAATGCCACAGGAGGAGGGGCATTGGAGTCGAGGTCCATTGTGTTTTGGAGGTTCACTTTCCACTACCTTGGGAGAGAGGAAGAAGGGGTAGTAGGAACAAGGGTCCAAAGATATGAAGCACCACTACGGGTTGTGATCGCTTTGCATCGCCTCGGATTAGCGATCGTGTTGCTAGGTAAAGTACACCGAGCCCGAGGGTCGATCATTTAAAGACTTCTTGATGTCGAAATTTGGTCGACCAACAACCGATTCATTTCCTCTTGGGATTTCATGAATTGTTTCAACAAATCATCGATGATGGTCCATTGGAACAATGGCTTGAGTTTGCACAGGAAATTTCGCCTCTATTGTTAGGATTAGGGCCTTGATTCGAAAATTCCTTGATTGTTTCCATGAAAATACCTGTGGTTGAAATTTCCGACTGGTTTCTATTGTAATTTCCTTGATGTTGGAAATTTTGATTCGATTTTGAAAACCGTTGTTTTGATTGAAATGACCTTGGTTTTGAAAACCTTGGTTTGGTCTATTCGATTCGATTACGGTTTTGGTTTTGATTGAAACCGGAGGTCCGAGTAGTGGTTAGGACGGTGGTTCGGGTCTCAGGAGCACGATATTGATTGCCTCCTTGATTAGACATCCCGCCCACAAGATTAGTTTCAAAGGGTTACCATCGGTGGCCATACAGTTGTAATAAGCATGGGGCCACCACAGTAACACAGACTTCCACTTTCTTAACTTCAGCAGGAGGTGAAGTTTGTGGAAAAGAGACTTTCTTTTGATTGGAAGAACCAAAGCTTGGATAGCTTCCGTGAGTTTATCAATCTTAGCATCGGTGCTAGATCGACTCACAGGCGATGAAGAAGAAGAAGGACCAACACCGACTTGGGAAACAACCGCTTGCTTCGTGCAAGGCGGACCTTGGACTTGTTTTCGATTATCGCTAAAGCTTCTTTGACAGCTTTGTTTAGGAAATTTCCTCCGCGGAGGAATTGAGAGAATCTTGATCGATTGACTCACCCATTGTAGAAAGTGTCGAGTTGCATCAACTCGGAGAAACCGTGGTGAGGACATTTATGAAGCAATTCCTTGAAACGATCCCACGATTCATCAAGGATTCATCAAACTTCGAGTGAACTTGATGATTTCATTTTAAGACTCGTGGTCTTGGAAGGTGGATAGAATTCATTCACAAATTTCTTCACCGGATCTTCCCATGTCTCTATTGATTTAGGGGTTGTTTTCAAGCCAACCGGCTTGCCCTCAAGAGAAAACGGAATGAAGAAGCTTAACAACCTCGAAGGGACATTCTTATACTTGATGGTAGATGCAATCTTGTTAAACCATCTTATATGAGCATGAGGATCATCCCGCTCAAAACCAAAGAATTGATTTGAAGTTACAAGATTCAAGAACCGGTCTTGAGTTCAAAATTTTCACCACGATGGTCGGAATAACGATAGCATCTCCATACCCGTCGATGGGTGCCCGGAGAAGCTCACACATAGGAATCTCATCCGCCATGATAGCGGGATGAGTGCGAGCGATCCGGATCTCGGATCCGATCGATGGAGCAGAAGTCTGCGAACACGCCTTCTTGGAATCTTGACAAGCTCACGAAATGGGCTTACAGATCTAGAAGAGCGAAAAGATATACAAGAGTTAACTCTAAGGAAACTCGAGTTAATGAGAGAAATGGAATTATGAAATCTTTCACATGAGAATGAGAATTATGAAGACGTTTTGTAAAAATGGTGGTGAGAAGAATCTTTATGGGTTTTCTCGGTTCGAAACGTCGATATCACAACAAAATCAATTAACACAAAATCGAGGCAAAACAACAAATGAACTTAACCAATAATCCAAGATGAATGGCTTTGAAAAAGGTACACCAATCACAATGGACACAAAGGCAAGTTTTATATCTTTAGTTCGGGAACTTATTATGGTCGCACCCCCAGTTAGGTAGTGCACTGCCTTGGTTTTCGGTGGTAATCTTTTAAGTTGTTAATTATTAGAGAAAACGACGATTCTTTTTGTATTTTTATTTTTGATACATATATAGAAACAAAAGAAAAATATTTTTGTGTTTTATACGTTTTTGCTTGTTTTTGGGTTTTTGGATTTTTTAGAAGAAAATATGGATATATATATATACAGAGATGGATGATATAAACAATGAGTGAGGATTCAAACAACTAATCTGCTAAAACGGGAGATAAATCAAGATACCAAGCAAGCGCCAAAATTTGATCGGTGCTAAGCAGTCAAGTCTAAAAGACTAAAACCGCTCAAACACCAATGCAATTAAGATCGAGGAGGATAGAGTCTCCCGGTCGTTATGTCCCAATGAGCTATGCAATGGATAAATCAACGTCTAGTAATCGAGAAGTTTGAATGAAAAAGGATTATGAATGATATTATAACTACGAGAAAAGGCAACAAATTAAAACGCCTTAAATGCAAATTAAAGAAAATTAAAAGATAAAACCTATTAAATAAACGCTATCACTATATTTAAAGTGATGAACGTTTAAAACCTAAAACGACGCTTAAATTAAAATCTACGCGACGTACAAAATAAAAAGTGAAACTAAATCAATATTAACCCTAAAAATATGAAAATGATGTTTTTATAAACCTAATGATATAAGAAAATATTTAGAAAAGAAAATTATTTTTAAAACTAATTATCTAATTAAAAACTATTTTTAACTAATAATTAATTACCTAAAATACAAGAAAATAGGAAATTAAGCTAGAAAAATAAGATTAACACTTGAAAAGTCTAAAATATCAAAATAGACTTTTCAAAACTATTTTGTATTTTTGTGACTATTTTTCTATTTTCTAGGATTTTAAACTATTAAATACTAATTAAATTACTAAAATTACCAAATAAGCTATGAAAATCTAGAAAATTACTTTTTCTACTTTTATATTTATCTAAGCCTAAGAAAATTGAAAACTTATTTTTTGAACCTTTTCTAATTTTTGTATTAAATGCTATTTAAAAGTATTAAAACTAATTAAAAATAGGAAAAATAGCAAAACAACTTATAAAAATCTGAAAAATTCAGGAAACTCTAAAATAATGATAAGAAGCTATGAAAATTAGAAAACAGGTACTTGTGTACAAAATTATGGAGTCGATGTGATAGTGCTTATAAATAAGCACTAAAATAAGCCAAATGATTAAAACAAACCACCAATTGATCACGAAGTTCTAATAAGCTATTTTAACCAAATTCCAACTAAGATCAACAAGCTACAACAACTGAATAACAAGATTTCACAGCTTTGATGAATTGAGATTTTAAGCTAAAAATGAAAATGGGGTCACTTGCGAGACCAAAATTAAGCAACCAAATAAGCTATGAACTAAAACCCAAATATTGGTACCTCAACTAGACCTAGGTGACTACCATGACCAAAAGACCAGCTTATAACAAGCTTAAACCATTTCTGTGCAAGCTTGTGCACAACCGAAAAAAGCTCGGTGACATCGAGTTCAGTGCAGGTGATTAGGCTCACTTTGAGCTTAATCCCAAGCTTATCCAAAAGGCTTAAAGAAAAACAGATATGAGGGCTTATAAACAACCTAGAGGACTACTTATATTCCAAAATCAGACCTTAAAACCTTTAGTGAAGCCTCGTGCACATGTCGCACTTTTGCTCAAAACCATCTTTTGACATTTTGACTTTTTAAATAGAAACACAGTTGACTTTCTTGAGTTTTAGATCCAATTTAATGATTGATGTTGGTGTTAAATGATGTAATGAAGCTTTTTCAACCTTTGTTTGTGACTTTAAACACAAAATGAATGATTTTCTCTTTTAAAAATCCAACAGTTAACTGTTGGATTCAAATGAAATGGTTTTTTGACTTTTGAGTATTAAGCACAAAAGTAAGACAGGTAAAGACTCAAATTGATCAAGCAAGCATGAACAACCAGAAGCTAACTCACAAACACACCTCTAAAACAGGTTTCAGTGATAAACCAAACACCCCTATAAAGACTGTTATGACTAAAAAATTGATCCAATCACTAAACTAACACATGATAATAATCCAAATCAGTTAAATTAACCTAAATACACCCTAATAAACAACTTAGAACCACTAATGATTACAAATGAAGATTACACTAAGAATCTTGAAAATTACTTACAAAGGGTCCACAACCACAATGGTTTGCACAAACAACCAATGATCCTCTAACCTATCCAAACCCCTAACCTAGCTTGATTTCAACCCACATCCATAGCTGCTTCACCCATTTCCATTTCCTTTGCCACTTTTGACTTTCTTTGACTTTCTTTGACTTTCTTTGACTAGTTTCCAAATGTGCTTAAATCGAATGCAAGCTTATAAAAGCTTTTATAAACTTGTATAAGCTATTTAGAGTTGAGAATTGAGATGTTTGAAGCTTGTAAACAAGATTTGTACTTATAAAATTTCAACAAAGGGACATAAATGAGGATCAAATGAAAACATAAACCGAAATTAGTGCTTAAATTTAATTGCAATACATTTGAAAACATAAGTTTGATACAATTTTACAAAATGGTACAAGATTAACATCGAAATAACACTTTTACATAAAACGACATAAGAAAATAAAATAAAAACTAGAAGACTCCTTTCTTGGCTTCCTTTTGCTTCTTTTTATAACCCAATGCTCTTGTATCTCTCCTCTGAATCTTTCCCATCAATTTCTAGCCGTTGGATGGCTTGAAATGAATCTCAACCGTTTAAACACTATTTTGGCGCCAAAATCCTTTATAAGCCAGTTGGGGTGATATGGTGGGTGAGGAAGCATTTAATGCTTCTTGGAGGTTAGTTTAGGAGGGGGGACATGGTGAGGGTGGAATGGAGGCTGGGTTGGTTGAGTTGGTGGCTGGGCATGGTGGGAGCAGACAGGGAGGAGGGAAAACGGGGAAGGGGGGTTGACTGGTTTGACTTGTTTGACTGGTATTTTGACCAGTGGACTAAATATCAAAGGGGGGTTCAATTTGTTTTTGACAGGGGGTCATAAGGTGTGAAAGGGTCCAAATGGGTGAAAGGTTTTTAATATATAGGGACCTTTCATGTAATTTCTTTGAAATTTCAAGGACCATAATCGCAATTCGTAAAAGTTTATCCAAGGGCTGAAAATGACACTTTCAAAAGTACAAGGACCAAATTTGCCAATTTGCCATTTTCCAGGGCCATTTTGCCAAAATTCAAACTTCAAGGACTAAACTTGTAATTTCTCAAACTTTTGATATTTTCCACCAAAGGACTAAATTTGATAACTTTTGATTTTAAAAGGACCTTTGGTGATTTTACTTTGAAATTTGGGCTCGTGGACTATTTTTGACAATTCTTGAAACTGGGGATCGAAACGCAATTTTGCAAAATTGATATGTTTTTCATCCGATTTTGATATTTTGAATTTGAAACACATAAAACACCGATTTGTGATATTTTGATCATTTAGATGTGTTTCGAGTGTTTTCGATGAATTTGCGCTTATTTTGTATAAAAATGATGAGTATTTACACACTCATCAAACGAAATTTGTTGTCAAACTACTTGTTGTCCAATCTACTAGTGTCAAATTTAGAATGAAAAGTGACATACGAGACATCTCCTAAACCGTGGTCAAAATCTTGTGTTATGATAACGGAAAGTGTCACTTTGAAAATTAACTTGGTCATGTTAGGATTGCCCTCGTCACTAGTATGTTCACCTGATTCTGTCGAGATGTAGACACCGAGAACTAGAAGAGTTAAGTATTCGCGATGCTGATAACCATGGTGTCTTGACGAATGATATTCTTGTTTTATCACATTAGAACTTAATTTGTCTTCGGCATCATGTTAGTTTGGTCTTTTACTGTCAAAAGTAAGGAATGCTAGTGGCGACATTTTGAGTAGTACTCAACTAGTGTACGTTTTATCATTTCCTTGATCGAGCATATTTAGTTAACATATGGTCTCCAAGTACTCCTAAATGGTAGCAATGGCTCGAGACAGATTTGTAGTAGACGCATTAGTGTCGAACCCGAAACTCTCGACCACCTCCTTGTGTCTAGTCGTGCCACACATTATTTCCTTTGATTCAAGAAATTCTCTCGTCAGAATTTACAGCAAGAATAATAACAAAGAAATAGGCCATCAATGAATTCCTAGCAACCTTTATGAATTGCTTGGGCCAAAGCCCAAGAACTCCTTTCTAAACCCATTCATGGGCTAAAGCCCTTTTTCCCACATGTAAAACCCAGCCGGGCTGAACCCAATCACGTAAACGATGGTCGGGCCCTGACCCTTGTGACATCGGAATGACTGTTTACATGATTCCATCGTATCAAAGACATAAAACTCGAAACATAAACCGATAGTCCAATGATAAATATACTCATTTCCGCGTATTCAAATCTTCTAACTTAGATATAAACATATTTGTATCGACAAGTAATCAAGTGTAAAAGTCAATACAAGAAACAAATGATTAAAAACATGATTTACTCAATAAGGTCCACGTCAAAGTTCAACCGCCAAATGTGTTTGCGTAGACATATTTATGCCAAGTAATTTCTAGTCGAGAATTATAAACATTAAAAACTAATTTTTAATAAACAATGATGACTTCTATATCATTTTATCACATGGTAAATTTAGAAGTCTCCAACTTTAAAATGAGTATTTTCGAAAAACAATTAGAAAATAAATCAATTATAAAATTTTGACAATACCATTTTGTGTCAACTTAAATAAGTATATATACATTTATATACTTATTTGTGGAACATTGTAATTATTTTTCAAATCAAACTACGTATTTTAAAACCATATTAGTGTCAACATGAAAAGTATATATACTCCGTATACTTACTAGTAAAACCATTTTAACAATTTTTACAAACTTATGTTTAGTATTAATACAATTATAAAAACCATTGAACTACTTTAAGTAAGGAATACTTAAAACAATGAACTAAATATTGCCTTCCTTATCTAGGTCGCGTGTCGGTGCCACTTCACAACAATCACTAAATCCCACTATTGGATTTCGCTTTTGCTAAGGTGAGTTTCATAGCCCCACTTTTACTTGATAAATTGTTTTATACATTTTGGGGTGAGAAATATGCAAAACATTTTATGGACCAAAACTATCACATGATTACTATTACGTGGTTTAGCCTAAGCCCTTATGTCCCTAGAGAATGCCCTTTTTCATGAACCGTCAATTCCCTATTGGGAAACGCGAATGTTATAAATAGATCTATTGAGGGTGACTTCTCATTGGGTTGGCCATACTTAGGCCAAGGCTAAACGTATACCATGTCGGAATCAAGTGTTGAGGACAAAACACTTGCTATGGGCCCCTATATTGTATGACATCTTTTGCATCGTAAAGCGTCGTAGTATCGGTTGCATGAACTTAGAGCTAACGTAATAGACATTCATACATATATCATTATATTCGTTGTAATGATTATATGCCTTTCTTGATGGTCCAAGCTTACTATTTTAATTTAAACCTATGAACTCACTTTGACTTTTAGTGACCTTTTAGCATATTTTCTCAGGTGTTTAAGATTTGTTCATGAAGGCAAGGCAAGAAGCGGATGTATGGTCGTAGTGGTATTAAAGAAGTGTTTTTACACAAAAATGATGTTTTTACATTGGGACCACTAAAACTAATGGGAAGTACCCATTTATTTAAACTATGTTGTAAGACAATGTTTTAAATCTATTTTATGAAATCAAACGGAGTATGTATTCCGTTCTTTATTACTTGTGTTATGATTTACCAATTTAATAACGCTCCCAATACACGTATGCTTCCGCTAAACAAATTTGGGGTGTTCTGATTGCATCGAGCCTAAGTTATAGAGAACTAGGTACATATAAACCCTAAACTATAACTACTTTTCACCAAAACATCATACTACGACCATGGATTGCGCTTGCCTTACTTGCCATTTTACTTAAAATTCATTTAATAGGATTATATGTTTTATTTCCTATTTATTTATGCACTATTTCATATTCATCATGAGCATATTTTTCCACATACTTACACATATGCACCGTCTTGTCACAGACTATGCCTTCACCAGCCTTTCCTCACAATGTTCAGGAGGACATCCTACTAGCTCACTCACCTACCATCCGCCAGCTTGCACACTTAGCCACTGATCCGTACGTACAGGCCACGCTAGCAGTCCAGCCAGCTATTGCACCTACTCGACATATACCTACCCTTACCACCACTCCATCAGCTTTGTTGATGCGCAGGCAAAAACCCCGCATGATTGTGAGTACGGATATCGAGGCGGTATTCATATGTGCCGCACTAGCTTCTCGGATGACCCCAGCGCTACATGGGTCCTTCTACTACTTGAGTCATCGACACCATCACCCACCGAGTCACCACCTCATCGAGACTCGGAGATCTCGATTCTACTCGGAGGAAGACCGGAAGAAGATCGAAAGAGGATCACGAGGAGGAACTACGAGCCTATCCGACCGAGAGTGTCCTGGACATGTTAGCATAGCAGCAGATATGAGTACAGTGGTCCGGAGATTGTCCAGTATCTGAGGAGTTAGGGCGAGCTCCGGGATGGCTCGAGATTGGCGATGACATGGATATTGATGCACCATTTGGATTAGGGCGAGAGCGCTTTTCTCCACGATCGGGAGGAGAGTAGTGAGGTTGATTGAGAGATATTGATTTCTTGATCGATTCGGTACCACATATCACTAGTCAGAGCTACGGTCCATCATCACCTTCGTTTGTACCATCTGCGGCAGATATGGGCGCCTGAGTGCACCACAGACGACTTGAGACCATTGAGGTATTGCACGGTTGAGGCACGAGGCCGAGCCGGACCTATCGGGATCTCCGGATGGTGATCCGACCCTCGTTGAGAGGATATTTATCGGTTGGACTCTCGGGGAGACTCGCTAGGAGTCCATTACGATCGACTAGAGGATCGATCCAACACGCTTGCAAGCTTCTGGCGGCGTGTTGAGGTTTAGACCGAGTTACGAATATATTGTATGAGGCGTGGAGCTCGAGAGACACGAGAGGATGCGACTAGGTTTTAGGGTTGAGACTCGGGTTGAGGGCGTCGGAGAGTTGGGCAGTGACGAGCCTTGGGTAGAGGTCGGGGCTCGGATACACGGACGACTAGAGGAGCTAGAGGCGTCGATGGATTGCTAGAATCTTTGTCGGAGAAGGATGGCAGAGGACTCTTGGTTTAGAGTCTATGTTAGCATCTCGGATGAGGCGATCGCGAGTTTGGAGGATACGCGGCGAGAGTTAGTTGCTACCATCGAGCAACTACGTACCGAGCGTGGACATCCTTAGATCCTATTGCATGATGTATTATACTAAACTGAACTATAACAGTTAGTGTTAGTTATTATTCTCCTATTTCAGTTGTATTTCCGTTGTATTTCCATTGTATTTCCGTTGTATTTCCATTGTATTTCCGTTGTATTCCGGTTGTACTCCAGCTAGTATCTCATCATGTACCGTAGGAACCTTGTAACCGAAGTTCTATCTATGTCAAACTTATTTTCCTATCTAATTATCTTTACTTTTATAGATTGCTCATATGATCTATCTACGATAACCACACTATTACTTGGCACTTACCTTGATTAAAAGGTCATATATCTTATCACCTTTCTTACTGCAGAAATGCCGCCAAAACGACGATCCAAACGTACCAACCCTGGTGGAGCTCCCAATGCTCCTATCCCAGCGAGAGTTACTCGCAACCAAGCTGCAAACACTGCCGTTCCAAACAGAGTCACACACGATCAGACTGCTGAAGCCACCACTCCTGCTAGGGCTACTCCAATCCAACCTATCATGAATCAAGCCATGATCGATCAACTAGTCAATGAGCGGGTAGCGCGCTTTTCTCGCTGACAAATCACTCGTCTACTAATCTTTGGAACTTCAAGACCACCCACTCACAACCGCACTTGTACTTATCAAGACTTTCGTAAAACCATGATGGAAGCTTTAGTGGAACCGGAAGGAGTTGTCGGTCTAACTAGATGGATCGAAAAGCTCGAGGCGTGTTCGAATCGCAATTGTGAAGAAGATTATAAGGTTAAGTATGCATCATTCACTTTCACGGATCTTTGCTTTGACTGGTGGAACAATTTTCTAAAATCGCTAGTATCGATGTTGCCTATGCCATGCCATGGGAGAACTTCAAGGAAATGGTACTTCGAAAGTACTGTCCTCGTAATGAGATCAAGAAGCTCGAACATGAGTTTTGGAACCTCAAGGTTCACGGCACAAATATGGCTACTTATAATCAGCGATTTCAAGAACTAGCCTTATTGTGTCCTGAAATGGTTCCCACTGAGACCCGATTGTTGGAGAGATACATCGGAGGACTGCCCTAACCTATCAAGGGCAATGTAACCACTTCTAAGGCTGCTGATCTTCATGAAACCATCGAAGTAGCCAACAAACTCATGGACCAAGTGATTGAGGATTCCATGGACAAAGTGGTTGACAATAAGAGGAAATGGGATGACCATTCTCGAGGTTACAACAACTATGAATACCGTGGCAACAAAAAGTGGGAACAACCGCAACAATCAAAACAAGAGGCAAAATGTTGCTAGAGCTTATGCGATGAATGTTGGGAAAGAAAACCGTACTCGTGGATCGCACCATTGTGTAATCGATGCTGCTTGCATCACAAGGCGATGTCTGATCAAATCAGTGCGTCGGAAGATCGGACACCTAACGAAGCTGCAGATCCAAGTCATTGGCGACGGTCCAAACAACTCCACTCGGGACCCAAAGCTAATATAACATGCTTTGGTTGTGGTGAAAAGGGCATTATAAGAATGAATGCCGAAAGACCGAAACCAAGGCCATGGAGGAAATCAAGGAAGCAGAAATCCGAGGAAGCCATGGGAATGGCGGGATTCAGGAAATGTTGGACAAGCAGTAATCGGGAAATGGAGAAGGAGCTCGTGGGAGAGTCTATCTTCAGTAACCAAAGTGGAAGCTAAGGAAGACCGAATGTTGTGGCGGTGCGTTCCTTATAAATAACCGTTATGCATCCATATTGTTTGATACGGGGGCGATAGGAGTTTTGTTTCTAATACATTTAGTCCACTACTCGATATTGCCCCAACCGCATTAGGAAATGCATACAACGTGGAACTAGCTAACGGTAACATAGAAAGGGTAGATACCATCATAAGAGGTTGCACCTTAACTCGTTAAACCACCCATTCAATATCGATTTGATACCAAGTAGCATTGGCTAGTTTCGATGTTATTGTCGGAATGGATTGGTTAGCAAAATATCATCTTGCCATCATTTGTGACGAGAAACTCGTTCGAATACCCTATGGAGATGAAGTCCTAACAATAGAAGAGGCAGTAGCGGAAGAAACACTTCAAGGCGCATGTCATTTCTGTACCAAGGTGTTAAGGTGTATCGAGGAAGGATGTCATATCTTCCTAGCACAAGTCACGGAAAGGGCGAAAAAGAAGGGAAGAAAAACGTCCGGAGGGCGTGCCGATAGTAAAAGAATTCTCAAGTCTTTCGAAGACTTGCGGGACTCCGCCGATCAAGCGGGTTGAATTTGGATCGATTTAGTGCACAGTGCCGCACTGGTGGCAAGAGCACCTTATCGATTAGCTCAACGGAACTTCGGGAGTTATCAAACCGGTTGCCGAACTTGCGGAAAAAGGGTTCATTAGACCAAGCTCATCACCATGGGAGCACGGTTTTATTCGTCAATAAGAAGGACGGAACTTTCGAATGTGCATTGACTATCGTGGCTGAATAAACTAACCATTAAGAACCGTTACCCACTCCCAAGGATCGATGACTTATTCGATCAAGCGCAAGGTTCAGTGTTTATTCAAAAATCGACTTAAGGTGCGGATACCATCAACTAAGAGTTCGAGAAGAAGATATTCCCAAAACCGCCTTGAACTCGTTATGGACATTCTGAGTTCCAAGTCATGCCTTTGGGTTAACCAACGCGCCAGCTGTGTTCATGGACCTCATGAACCGAGTGTGTAAACCCTACTTGGATAAATTTGTGATCGTATTCATTGACGATATCCTAATTTATTCCAAGAATGTGAAAGAACACGAAGAGCATCTTAGATTGATCTTGGAATTATTAAAGAAGGAAGAACTGTATGTGAAGTTCTCAAAGTGCGAGTTTTGGATACCTACTGTGCAATTCTTAGGTCATGTAATCGACAGTCAGGGCATACATGTAGATCCCGCTAAGATCGAGTCAATAAAGGATTGGGCGACACCACAACTCCCTCTTGAGATCGCCAATTCTTAGGACTCATTTGGATACTCTGAGAAGATTCATTGAAGGCTACTCAAAGATTTCCAAATCTTTAACCAAGCTAACCCTAAAAACGCCAAGTTTGGTGGGGAGAAAAAGAAGAAGCTTTTCAACTCCTTAAAGAAAAGTTGTGTAGTGCACTGCTCGGCCTTACGAAGGTAGTGAAGACTTTGTTGTTTATTGCGACGCTTCACATAAGGGGCTCGGGCGAGATTAATGCAAAGAGAGAAGGTGATAGCATCGCCTCTCTCAATTGAAGACTCATGAGAAGAACTACACGACACACGATTTGGAGTTAGGATCGGTTGTGTTCTTTTCGAACTTGGAGACACTACTTGTATGGCACAAAGTGTGTCGTATACACCGATCACAAAAGTCTACAACACATTTTGGATCGAAAGAAGCGAACATGAGACAGTAGCCGATGGTTGGAATTACTCGGTGATTATGATGCGAGATTCGTTACCATCCGGGTAAAAGCGAATGTAGTAGGCGATGCTCTCGAGGAAAGAGCGACCAAAACCTCTTAGAGTCGGATCCTTGGGTATGACAATTAGTTCACCTCTCCCAACCAAGATTCTTGAGGCTCAATTGGAAGCACTCAAAGAGGAAAATCGTCCGAATGAGAACCTTTACGGAATGCCAGAAAGTGAAAATGGATTCGTGAAAAGGTCGGATGGAACTTTGTGTTTCAAGGAGCGAAGTTGGATACCACTCTACGGAGGAATTCGCGACATTATTATGCATGAATCCCACAAGTCTAAATACTCCATCCACCCAGGATCCGACAAAATGTACCTTGATTTGAAGAAATTGTACTGGTGGCCTAACATGAAAGCCGACATTGCAACATATGTCAGCCGATGTCTAACTTGTTCGAAGGTTAAAGCTGAACATCAGAGACCCTCAGGCCTACTAGTACAACCCGAAATCCCCGAGTGGAAATGGGAACGTATAACAATGGACTTTATCACTAAGTTACCTAAAACCTCTAAAGGCTACGACACTATTTGGGTAATAGTTGACCGTCTCACCAAGTCAGCACATTTCCTACCGATGAAAGAAAGTGATGGAATGGAAAAACTTGCACAACTATACCTGAAGGAAATCACCGCACGCCATGGTGTACCCATTTCCATCATTTCAGACAGAGATATCCGTTTCACCTCAAACTTCTGGAATTCACTTCAAGATGCTTTAGGGTCTAACCTCGACATGAGCACCGCTTACCATCCTCAAACTGATGGACAGAGCGAGAGAACAATCCAAACACTGGAGGATATGCTAAGAGCATGTGTGATAGACTTTGGAAATGGCTGGGATAAACACTTGCCATTAGCCGAGTTTTCTTACAATAACAGCTATCACGCAAGTATCAAAGCCGCACCATATGAAGCACTCTATGGTCGGAAATGTAGATCACCCGTGTGCTGGGCCGAAGTTGGAGAAAGTCAACTTACTGGTCCGGAGTTAATCCAAGAAACTACGGAGAAGATTGTACAAATCAAAAGCCGACTACAAGCAGCTCGTGACCGTCAAAAGAGTTACGCGGATAAAAGGAGGAAACCACTTGAGTTCCACGTGGGAGATAAAGTTATACTCAAAGTTACGCCGTGGAAGGCGTGATCCGCTTTGGAAAGCGTGGAAAGTTAAATCCTCGTTATATTGGACCTTTCAAAATTCTCGCGAGAATCGGACACGTAGTATACCGACTTCGAATTACCACAAGAACTCACTCTGTGCACAGCGTGTTTCACGTATGCAACTTAAAGAAATGCCTTTCGACGAAACTCTTGCCATTCCTTTGGAAGAAATCCAAGTTGACGAAAGATTGAATTTTGTCGAGGAACCCATTGAAATTATGGATAGAAATCAAGCGGCTTAAGCAAAGCGCATCCGATCATCAAAGTCCGTTGGAACTCTCAAAGAGGTCCGAATACGTGGGGCGTGAAGACCAATTCAAGCGTAAATACCACACATTTCTCTACTTCACCAAGTAATCCTAAGCGAAAACCGAGGACGGTTTCTCTTCCAAGCGGGGAGGATGTGACACACGGTAAATTTTCACTAAAATTTAGCATTAATTAGTAACTTATTATTACTAAGCATGAGTCATGAAGCATACATAAGCTTTGCACGATCATTTGAGTAGTTAACTCGCATCTGATGAATAAGCGCATCACTTTTGCATTCATATCATTTTATGAATATTTTATTTTGTCTTATGATTTAAATTATAAGGCGAGAGGTATCTCGTTTTCCCCAGTGACCGACTTTGCGCGTCTGCATCGACACTATGATAAGGACTCGCTAAAACAATTAACCAATGTCCGCGACTTGGAATATTACAAAGATAAAATATTTGGACACGTAACAATAAAATACCACGGATAAAAGTTGTCAAACAATGATACTTTGGTCACAATACAATTTCGCGGGACACAAAAATAATGAACATACTATCACTTAAACAATAACTTGTATGAAACTCAAATACAATTGATGCCAAAGTATAATGTATATACATGCATTTTCACAAGTAACACCATGTGAATAATAATACATATATACATATACAAATGTTATAAAAGAAAACATTTATTAAAATTTTGTGAAGATAACTCTTTGTCCTCTCCTCTCACTCACGACAAAAGCAAACACAGAACCAGGGAAGAGATATCAAAATATTCTTCTTCCTCCCCTAGCCTTGCTATCCCACCTAGGCCGAATCTCTCTAAAAAGAGATAAACCAACACATTTATCCAACATATCCATCTCTCTCATACTCAAATCCATGTAAAATTTTGCTTCCCAAATCCTTCTTGATGCGCCGCTACCTTCGATGGAATCCAAGGAAGATCAAGGTAAATCACAAGAGAAAAACAAATCTTTCCACCAATCTATCTTGAGCTATGTCCAAGATTCGTTGGGTTTTGGAAGTAAGCTATTTTTGGCTTCAAACAAAGTTTCAAGATGAAAAGGGGTGGTCAAAGACTCCTCTCTTAATCTCTTCTTAAGCAACTTGAATGACCAAGGACACCCACAAATCAAATCTCAAACACACCACAAGAGTGATATTCTCAAGGTTATCGAGAAGCTGTTGGGTTGCTCGGAATCGGTAAAAGGGTTTGATTTGTGTGGGGTCCTCGACAACTTTCATCAGCGTTTCACATCTCACTCTTGATAAGGTTCATGGTCTTTCTCTTCCTTGTAGTTTCGTTGTAATATAAACTTTGATAATGAAATGTAATATAGTGATATTTCGTCTTAATAATCGATTGTGGGAATCAAGTGTTTTGATGTACATGATTTTTGGTTAAGATAAATGGTTTGTGTCACTTGAATCTTGAGTTGGTCATTTAACCTTGGATGGGTTAGTCTCTGTCGAAGAGTACCACACAAAGAAACTGGAAAAAACAAAATGAATTCTGATAAAACCTACTCTAGGAACTTGATGATATGGCGTGACTCTAAGTTAACTTTCCAGAAAACTTGCCTAAGGTAGTAAGACCAAGTTGAGTTGTACTCGACCATTCCATGGTCTCATCAATTTCTTTAGTGCTATGTGTTCGATTCAAAGGTAAAACCACCTCGAGACCTATAGTACCCATCAGTCAACCCACGTGTGTTTTTCCTCTAGTGTTTGAGAAATTAATCATGTTGGGATTAATGTTGTCATGGGTTTGTTGTTACTATTCTGTCGAGGGTAATGAAAAGCAAGAAAACTAGAAGTTAAGATTTATAAAAGTTCGAGTCACATTGAAATAGTATCTGAAATTTGTTGTCAAACTACTTGTTGTCCAATCTACTAGTGTCAAATTTAGAATGAAAAGTGACATCTGAGACATCTCTAAACCGTGGTCAAAATCTTGTGTTATGATAACGGAAAGTGTCACTTTGAAAATTAACTTGGTCATGTTAGGATTGCCCTCATCACTAGTATGTTCACCTGATTCTGTCGAGATGTAGACACCGAGAACTAGAAGAGTTAAGTATTCGCGATGCTGATAACCATGGTGTCTTGACGAATGATATTCTTGTTTAATCACATTAGAACTTAATTTGTCTTCGGCATCATGTTAGTTTGGTCTTTTACTGTCAAAAGTAAGGAATGCTAGTGGCGACATTTTGAGTAGTACTCAACTAGTGTACGTTTTATCATTTCCTTGATCGAGCATATTTAGTTAACATATGGTCTCCAAGTACTCCTAAATGGTAGCAATGGCTCGAGACAGATTTGTAGTAGACGCATTAGTGTCGAACCCGAAACTCTCGACCACCTCCTTGTGTCTAGTCGTGCCACACATTATTTCCTTTGGTTTAAGAAATTCTCTCGTCAGAATTTACAGCAAGAATAATAACAAAGAAATAGGCCATCAATGAATTCCTAGCAACCTTTATGAATTGCTTGGGCCAAAGCCCAAGAACTCCTTTCTAAACCCATCCATGGGCTAAAGCCCTTTTTCCCACATGTAAAACCCACTTGGACTGAACCCAACAGTAAGCATGGCGGGCCACACCCATCGTGACATCGGAATATTTGTTTACATGATTCCATCGTATCAAAGACATAAAACTCGAAACATAAACCGATAGTCAATGATAAATATACTCATTTCAGCGTATTCAAATCTTCTAACTTAGATATAAACATATTTGTATCGACAAGTAATCAAGTGTAAAAGTCAATACAAGAAACAAATGATTAAAAACATGATTTACTCAATAAGGTCCATGTCAAAGTTCAACCGCCATATGTGTTTGCGTGAGACATATTTATGCCAAGTAATTTCTAGTCGAAATTATAAACATTAAAACTAATTTTAATAAACAATGATGACTTCTATATCATTTTATCACATGGTAAATTTAGAAGTCTCCAACTTTAAAATGAGTATTTTAGAAAACAATTAGAAAATAAATCAATTATAAAATTTTGACAATACCATTTTGTGTCAACTTAAATAAGTATATATACATTTATATACTTATTTGTGGAACATTGTAATTATTTTTCAAATCAAACTACGGATTTTAAAACCATATTAGTGTCAACATGAAAAGTATATATACTCCGTATACTTACTAGTAAAACCATTTTAACAATTTTTACAAACTTATGTTTAGTATTAATACAATTATAAAAACCATTGAACTACTTTAAGTAAGGAATACTTAAAACAATGAACTAAATATTGCCTTCCTTATCTAGGTCGCGTGTCGGTGCCACTTCACAACAATCACTAAATCCCACTATTGGATTTCGCTTTTGCTAAGGTGAGTTTCATAGCCCCAGTTTTACTTGATAAATTGTTTTATACATTTTGGGGTGAAATATGCAAAACATTTTATGGACCAAAACTATCACATGATTACTATTACGTGGTTTAGCCTAAGCCCTTATGTCCCTAGAGAATGCCCTTTTCATGAACCGTCAATTCCCTATTGGGAAGCGCGAATGTTATAAATAGATCTATTGAGGGTGACTCCTCATTGGGTTGGCCATACTTAGGCCAAGGCGAAGCGTATACCATGTCGGAATCAAGTGTTGAGGACAAAACACTTGCTATGGGCCCCTATATTGTATGACATCTTTTGCATCTGAAGCTGTCGTAGTATCGGTTGCATGAACTTAGAGCTAACGTAATAGACATTCATACATATATCATTATATTCGTTGTAATGATTATATGCCTTCTTGATGGTCCAAGCTTACTATTTTAATTTAAACCTATGAACTCACCGACTTTTAGGTGACCTTTTAGCATATTTTCTCGGTGTTTAAGATTTGTTCATGAAGGCAAGGCAAGAAGCGGATGTATGGTCGTAGTGGTATTAAAGAAGTGTTTTACACAAAATGATGTTTTACATTGGGACCACTAAAACTAATGGGAAGTACCCATTTATTTAAACTATGTTGTAAGACAATGTTTTAAATCTATTTTATGAAATCAAACGGAGTATGTATTCCGTTCTTTATTACTTGTGTTATGATTTACCAATTTCGTAACGCTCCCAATAACACGTATGCTTCCGCTAAACAAATTTGGGGGTGTTACAGATTGGCATCAGAGCCTAAGTTATAGAGAACTAGGTACATATAAACCCTAAACTATAACTACTTTTCACCAAAAACATCATACTACGACCGCCGATTGCCGCTTGCCTTACTTGCCATTTTACTTAAAATTCATTTAATAGGATTATATGTTTTATTTCCTATTTATTTATGCACTATTTCATATTCATCATGAGCATATTTTTCCACATACTTACACATGAACCGTCTTGTCACAGACTATGCCTTCATGACCTTTCCTCGCGATGTTCGGGAGGACATCCTACTAGCTCACTCACCTACCATCCGCTTGACTTGCACACTTAGCCACCGATCCGTGCGTACGAGGCGCTAGCGATCCGGCCACTATTGCACCTACTCGACATATACCTACCCTTACCACCACTCCATCGCTTTGTTGCGCAGCAAAAACCCGCATGATTGTGAGAGTACACGGATATCGAGGCGGTATTCATATGTACTGCACTAGCTTCTCGGATGACCGCGCTGCTTACATGGGTCCTTCTACTACTTGAGTCATCGACACCATCACCCATTGAGTCACCACCTCGTCGAGACTCGGAGATCTCGATTCCTACTCGGAGGAAGACCGGAAGAAGATCCGGAAGAGGATCTGAGGAGGAACTACGAGCCTATCTGGGAGAGTGTCCTGGACATGTTAGCATAGCGGCAGATATAGTACAGTGGTGCGGAGATTGTCCAGTATCTGAGGAGTTAGGGCGAGCTCCGGGATGGCTCGAGATTGGCGATGACATGGATATTGATGCACCATTTGGATTAGAGGCGAGAGCCGCTTTTCTCCACGATCGGGAGGAGAGTAGTGAGGTTGATTGGAGATATTGATTGCTTGATCGATTCGGTACCACATATCACTAGTCAGAACTACGATCCATCATCACCCGTTTGTACCATCTGCGGCGGATATGGGCGCCTTGAGTGCACCACTAGGCGACTTGAGACCATTGAGGAAGCGCACGGTTGAGGCACGCCGAGGCGAGACCTATCGGGATCTCCGGATGGTGATCCGACCTCATTGAGAGGATATTTATCGATTGGACTCTCGGGAGACTCGCTGAGTCCATTACGATCGACTAGAGAGGATCGATCCAACACGCTTGCAAGCTTGCGGCGCGTGTTGAGGTTAAACCGAGTTACGAATATATTGTATGAGGCGTGGAGCTCGAGAGACACGAAGGATGCGACTAGGTTTTAGGGTTGAGACTCGGGTTGAGGGCGTCGGAGAGTTGGACATGATGCGAGCCTTGGGTAGAGGTCGGGGCTTAGATACACGGACGACTAGAGGAGCTAGAGAGCGTCGATGGATTGCTAGAGATCTTGTCGAGAGAAGGATGGCGGAGGACTCTTGGTTTAGAGTCTATGTTAGCATCTCAGATGAGGCGTATCGCGAGTTTGGAGGATACGCAGCGAGAGTTAGTTGCTACCATCGAGCAACTACGTACCGAGCGTGGACATCCTTAGATCCTATTGCATGATGTATTATACTAAACTGAACTATAACAGTTAGTGTTAGTTAATTATTCTCCTATTTCAGTTGTATTTCCGTTGTATTTCCATTGTATTTCCGTTGTATTCCGGTTGTACTCCAGCTAGTATCTCATCATGTACCGTAGGAACCTTGTAACCGAAGTTCTATCTATGTCAAACTTATTTTCCTATCCAATTATCTTTACTTTTATAGATTGCTCATATGATCTATCTACGATAACCACACTATTACTTGGCACTTACCTTGATTAAAAGGTCATATATCTTATCACCTTTCTTCTGCGAAATGCCGCAAAGCGAAGATCGAGCGTACCAACCTGGTGGAGCTCCCAATGCTCCTATCCCAGTGAGAGTTACTCATGACCAAGGCGCAAACACTGCCGTTCCAAGCAGTCGCTGCGATCGATTCTTTGAAGCCACCACTCCTGCTAGGGCTACTCCAATCCAACCTATCATGAATCAAGCCATGATCGATCAACTAGTCAATGGCGGGTGGCGCGCTTTCTGCAATGACAAATCACTCGTCTACTAATCTTTGGAACTTCAAGACCACCCACTCACAACCGCACTTGTACTTATCAAGACTTTCGTAAAACCATGTTGGAAGCTTTAGTGGAACCGAAGGAGGTGTCGGTCGACTAGATGGATCGAAAAGCTCGAGGCGTGTTCGAATACGCAATTGTGAAGAAGATTCTAAGGTTAAGTATGCATCATTCACTTTCACGGATCTTGCTTTGACACAGTGGAACAATTTTCGAAATCTGCTAGTATCGATGTTGCCTATGCCATGCCATGGGAGAACTTCAAGGAAATGGTACTTGAAAATCTTGTCCTCGTAATGAGATCAAGAAGCTCGAACATGAGTTTTGGAACCTCAAGGTTCACAGCACAAATATGGTGCTTATAATCGCGATTTCAAGAACTAGCCTTATTGTGTCTGAAATGGTTCCACCGAGACCCGATTGTTGGAGAGATACATCGGAGGCTGCCCAACCTATCAAGGGCAATGTAACCACTTCTAAGGTGCGATCTTCATGAAACCATCAAGTAGCCAACAAACTCATGGACCAAGTGATTGAGGATTCCATGGACAAAGTGGTTGACAATAAGAGGAAATGGGATGACCATTCTCGAGGTTACAAAAACTATGAATACCGTGGCAACAACGGTAGGAACAACCGCAACAATCAAAACAAGAGGCAAAATGTTGCTAGAGCTTATGCGATGAATGTTGGGGAAAGAAAACCGTACTCGGGGCTGCACCATTGTGTGTCGATGCACACTTTGCATCACAAGGCGATGTCTGATCAAGTCAGAATAGCGTAAGAAGATCGGACACCTAACCGAAACTACGGATCAAGTCATTGGCGGCGGTCCAAACGACTCCACTCGGGACCCAAAAGCTAATATAACATGCTTTGGTTGTGGTGAAAAGGGCATTATAAGAATGAATGCAAACCTTTTTGGGAAAATTTTCAAGGTTTTTGAAATTTTGATTTATTTTTAAAATGGTTATTTCTTTAGTCATTTGTTTGGAAAAAAAAAGGAATTATACCATCAAAACAAAAATGTTTTTAAAATTTAAAATTAAATTTTGGGAAAGTTTTTTTTCAAAATTCCAGGTTAAAAAAAATTTTTTTATTATTTTTTCTTTTAAAAGCATTTTAAAAACCTTTGGCCAATCACAGGTTTTTTTTAGGTTTGGAAATTTAAATTTTTTTTGTTGTTTTAAAAGGGGTTTTTAAAAAACTTTGTTTAGGGTTATAAAAAGTTAAATTTTAAAAATAAATTTTTCCACTTGTTTCAAATTTAAATTTGGAATTTTTTAAATGCAAAATTTGTTTGAAAAAAAATTTTTAAAATTTTGAAGGATGGCCTTTATATTTTTTAATTTCCCCACTAATTTTTAAAATTTTTACCAAATGGTGCCCGACAGGAAATTATTGCAAATCTTGAAAATTTTGGTTTTTGGGTTTTTTTTTAAAGAAATTTTTTCTTTACAAATTTTGTGGCTTTTTTAAAAATTCTAACCTTTAGAAATTGAAAATTTTCCTTTTAAACCGGGCCCCCTTTCCCCAAAACCAAAGGGAAATTTCCCAAAAGGGAAAAAGGGGGAAACCGAACCCAAATTTTTCGGGCCCCAAACTTAAAATTTTCCAAAAACCCGGGTCCCGGAAATTTTTTGGGGAAATTAAAAAATTAAAAACAAAATTTACAAAATTAATGAAAATTTTTGGGAAAAAAGAAAAAACCCCAAAGTTCAAGAAAGGTTTTCCAAATTTTAAAACCCAGATTTTAAAAATTAAAAAAAACAAATCAAAATTTATAAATTTTTAAATTAAAAAATAAAACAAAAAAAAAAAAGAAATTCAATTTATAAAATTTTAAAACCATTTTTAAACAAAAAATTTTAATTTAATTTTTAAAAAATAATTTTTAAAACAAAAAATAATTTTCAAAAAAAAATGTTTAAAAAATTTTTAAAAAATTTTAAACCTTAATTTTAATAAAAATTTTAACCAAAAATTTGTTTTCTAAAAAATTTTTTATTTCCGAAAATTTCCTTTTATTTCTTTTTTCCCAATTTTTAAAACCCGTTTTATTTTTTTATACATTTTTAAAAATTTTTTTTAAAAAAACCATTTAAAATATTTTTTAAAAACTTTTTAGTAAATTCCCTAAAAATTTTAAAAATAAAAGGGAAAATGAAAATTTTCATTAATCTTAATTTGTGGAAATAATTCAAAAAACTTATTTAAACAATTTAGGGAACTTTGATTTAATTTTAAATGTTTTAACTTAAAAATTTAAAATTTTAAAATTAAATTTTTAATATTTAACTTTTAAAAACCTTATATTTTTAATTTAAAAAAATTTTTTAACCTTTTAACAATTTTCCTTTTTTTTTAGGGCGGGGGGTGATTAAAAAAAAATTTTTAAACCCTATTTTTTTGGCCCTAAAAAGGGGTTTTTTAAATATTTTTAAAACTTGTTTAAATTTTTTTAAATTTTGGGAAAAATTTTATACCCTTTTATTTACAAATTTTTTTTTAAAAATTTTTGGGAAAAACCCTAAGGAAATTTTTCCCAAAAACCCCCATTCCTTTTGGGCCCCTTTTTTTTTTAAAAATTATTTTATTTATTTTTTTCTTTTAAACTATTTCCCAAATTCAATAAATTTTTAAAACCCACCTTTTAAATTTGGGCCCCTTTAACTTTCCCTTTCCACAAGGCCCTTACCCCGGTTGGCAGAAAGGCCCCCATACCCTTCAAACATAAAACCTTTGTTTAAAAGCTTTGTTGTTCAAAAAATTTAGAATTAGGGTTTTTTGGGACAAAATTTTGGGAAAATTTTCCCAACCGGGCAAACCCCTTTGGGGAGGGAAGAAATGGGTTTTCAAAGGGAGGAAAAGGGGGAGTTTAAAAAGGGAAGGGCCCTTTTAAGTGTTTAAAAATTTTTAAATCAAATTTTAAATTTATTAGGGGCCCGGGTTTTTCCCGGGTTTAAATTTTGTTTAAAATTTATTTGGGGGGCCCCCTTCCCAAAAAATTTGGGGTTTGTTTATTTTTATGGCCAATTTAAGGCAGGTCCCCAAACCCACCCTTCCCAAATTTTACCGACCCCTTGAGGTTTTAGGGGCCCAATTTTAATAAATTTTAAGGTATTTCCCTTTTTTTAAACCAAATTTTTTTAAAAGGGGATTTTAACAAACCTGTTTTTGCCGGTTAGGGTTTTTATTTTGAAGGGTCCGGAAGGAATAAACTGGGGTTTTAGCCGGGAGGGGCCGGGGGAGGATTTGGCCGGTAAGGGGGTTTACTCGAAATACTCCCTCAAATCCCCCTTTTTGGCGAGAAAAGGTTTGATTTTTAGAATTTTCCGGGGATTTATTTGCCCAATTTTGGTCCAGGGTGGGGTTTTTTTAAAGTAAACCAAAAACCCTTAATTGGTTTTATGAATTGCTTGGGCCAAAGCCCAAGAACTCCTTTCTAAACCCATCCATGGGCTAAAGCCCTTTTTCCCACATGTAAAACCCACTTCGGGCCTGAACCCAAATCTGGTAAACGCATGGCCGGGCCACAGCCCACTGTGACATCGGAATGACTGTTTACATGATTCCATCGTATCAAAGACATAAAACTCGAAACATAAACCGATAGTCCAATGATAAATATACTCATTTCCGCGTATTCAAATCTTCTAACTTAGATATAAACATATTTGTATCGACAAGTAATCAAGTGTAAAAGTCAATACAAGAAACAAATGATTAAAAACATGATTTACTCAATAAGGTCCACGTCAAAGTTCAACCGCCATATGTGTTTGCGTAGACATATTTATGCCAAGTAATTTCTAGTCGAGAATTATAAACATTAAAAACTAATTTTTAATAAACAATGATGACTTCTATATCATTTTATCACATGGTAAATTTAGAAGTCTTCAACTTTAAAATGAGTATTTTCAAAAAACAATTAGAAAATAAATCAATTATAAAATTTTGACAATACCATTTTGTGTCAACTTAAATAAGTATATATACATTTATATACTTATTTGTGGAACATTGTAATTATTTTCAAATCAAACTACAGTTTTAAAACCATATTAGTGTCAACATGAAAAGTATATATACTCCGTATACTTACTAGTAAAACCATTTTAACAATTTTTACAAACTTATGTTTAGTATTAATACAATTATAAAAACCATTGAACTACTTTAAGTAAGGAATACTTAAAACAATGAACTAAATATTGCCTTCCTTATCTAGGTCGCGTGTCGGTGCCACTTCACAACAATCACTAAATCCCACTATTGGATTTCGCTTTTGCTAAGGTGAGTTTCATAGCCCCACTTTTACTTGATAAATTGTTTTATACATTTTGGGGTGAGAAATATGCAAAACATTTTATGGACCAAAACTATCACATGATTACTATTACGTGGTTTAGCCTAAGCCCTTATGTCCCTAGAGAATGCCCTTTTTCATGAACCGTCAATTCCCTATTGGGAAACGCGAATGTTATAAATAGATCTATTGAGGTGACTCCTGCCGGTTGGCCATACTTAGGCCAAGGCGAAACGTATACCATGTCGGAATCAAGTGTTGAGGACAAAACACTTGCTATGGGCCCCTATATTGTATGACATCTTTTGCATCTGAAGCGTCGTAGTATCGGTTGCATGAACTTAGAGCTAACGTAATAGACATTCATACATATATCATTATATTCGTTGTAATGATTATATGCCTTCTTGATGGTCCAAGCTTACTATTTTAATTTAAACCTATGAACTCACCACTTTTAGTGACCTTTTTAGCATATTTTCTCGGTGTTTAAGATTTGTTCATGAAGGCAAGGCAAGAAGCGGATGTATGGTCGTAGTGGTATTAAAAAGTGTTTTACACAAAATGATGTTTTACATTGGGACCACTAAAACTAATGGAAGTACCCATTTATTTAAACTATGTTGTAAGACAATGTTTTAAATCTATTTTATGAAATCAAACGGAGTATGTATTCCGTTCTTTATTACTTGTGTTATGATTTACCAATTTCGTAACGCTCCCAATAACACGTATGCTTCCGCTAAACAAATTTGGGGGTGTTACACTATTTTCGACACTAAGCTAGATGTCGAGTTCTTTTCCAAGGGTACAACCACTCCCACACGCAATGTATTTTAAGGACTAAAATACTAACTACTCACACTCACAAGTTTATGATGGTTTGGTACAACAATGATGTATGAATCAAGACTAGATCATACAACAATAAAAAAACAAGACTTCCAACTATTTGTTGAAGCTTGAATATGCCTTGATCTTCTTTGCTACAAAAGAGGATCACTATAATGTTATGAAACTGAGTTAGAAATGTTAGAGAGAAGGAATGTATGTGATTATGCTAGAAAGGGATGAGAAAACAACTTGGTTTGGCTTTGCTATTTATAGCCAAAATGATCAGCAGGCACCACGGACCACAGAACCCATAAAAGGGTTCCCCCCGTGTATAGTTTTGGTGCCGCCGGGGTCTGACAACAAGATCACCAAAATCTTACCAAAGTCAACCAAATCTATCCAAGATTGTGTAAGATATGTAGAGTCCAAATCTAGACAAAATATCTAGTGAAATCCTCTAAAGATTTCAATGATGCACCACATGATGTCATATGTTGTTTTCTATTTTTAGAAATATGTTAAATGTAAATACAAATGTTAACCTAAATTATGGTTTAGAGGCCTATCAAAAATATGATTAATCAAAATATAATGCTTGAGTGATGAAGATAGTATTTGATGAAAAGCTTGTTTTAATATCTATTAAACTTGACATGCTTTAAGCTTTATTAAAATTAAATTTACTTTTGTCATTAACAAAACTTAGGTAAAGATCATAAAATATAAATAACGCTTAATGACGATATTTGTATTAACAGTTGGCATATTTTACATTTGCATATCATTATCATAGTAATTGAGATTTGCTTTCTGTGGTATTTGCAAAAAAATATGAAAACCAAAACGCGGTTAGCTCTATCAATTGCCAATGGTTCTGTGTCGACTAACGAATGTGAATTCAGCGAGTTACCATTGGTGCAATTGTTTTTTTATGCTGGCACAGAAACACAAACAGAGTGTGAGTCTTAGTTACATATGATGATGGGCTGTGATGATTGTTATTATTTGACCATAATGAAACAGGTCATTGAACATCTGGCTGTATCTTGGCAAGGAAATGACTGTTGAAAACCAGACAACGCCGTTTTACTGAATAAAATATTATTTTTTTGGGCTATGTTTGGGCTAAGGCGTGTTGCTATGATTCAGCCCATGGTTGGTTTCCAAAGGCCTAAATAGTTTACCGGTTTTTCCCTTTTGTACACGTGAGGTTTTAACGGGTACATTTGACTATATACAATGTATCTTATCAATATTGTTACACGTATCCTTCATTCTAGAACAATTATTTGTATGGAAGAAGAGTAGTCGATCTACTAGGGTTTCAATCTGGAAATTCTAAGTTACATGTATTTTTTTTCTTTTATGTTGTTGTTCTGCATCTTCTTAATGCATGTAACTTTTGTGATTTGTTAGGCTAAAGGGATTGCATGGAATCAGTGTTATTTGTTGCCGTTTGGGTTATTTTGCATGTGAATGTTGTATGTTTCATGGTCCATGTGTTTCCAATTCTTTGATGTTAATATTGTTAATTGACTTAAGGTTGATCTGATGAGTTTGTTTGTGTCTTGCTGATGGCCAACAATTCATGCCATATTTTATATTTGCATATAATAATGATAGTAATTAGGCTTTGCTTTCCGCAACTGAGTCTGTCTGCAGCCATGGCAGAATTCAGATGCTTTTCTGACCCATTTTCTTGGTTACAGATCTGAGCCCAATCGTTACTCTATATATGGATTCCTCTCTGTGAAAGTCATATGTTCAAGAGCATGTAACTTTTCATATTTTTTTCAGTTGTTTTTGTCAGCTTTATGAAATCTTATTAAACGTGAGGCCATCATATGCTCATGTAATGACTTTAGGTTACAAGGTACATGATCAGTACCTTTAAGGTGACGAACCGGGTCTGAATAGCGGATGAGTATTGCATGCATTTGCAGTTTCCTTTTGATTACAGATTGAATGGATTATGATGATGAGGTTTTTGATAATGATAATCGATTCAAAGTAAGCAATGGCAGAGGTAAGTGTTTTTAGTTCCCCCCCCTAAAAAAAAACGTATCTAAGAATAAATTGTTTAGACTCAGTTGGTTCCATAATTTTATAGCCTCTTAATAAAGTTCAGAACTTGATGTATAAAGGTTGATTCAATTAATGTTGTTGTGTGTTTTCGTAGAATGAAGATTGTTGCAGCTTATTAGTTGTCGTTCTTGGTAGTTGCCACTTTTGCAGTCGCTTCGGATTTGAAGCCCATTCTTGATTCAGGTATGCCAAGTTCCTGGTTTGAATTTTCATTAGTTACATTTAAACTTGCAAGGTTGTTTTACGGTTATGCCAAATTCTTGGTATCAATTTTCTTTATTTACAATTGAGATGGGCAGACTGTTTTCCGATTAACTTGGACAATGACTGATGCTCCAGGTTCTGTTATATTACCATGGGAAAAAAATTTCCATTGCCTTTTGTAAATGTGTCTCTTTGTATTTTGAATGGTGCTGCAGGTATGTGCATTACCGATAGAGACCTTGGAATGGTTACTATGGCTCAGGTTGAGAGAGTTGAAGAACAAAAAGGTGAGTCTGCAAACTTATTCTAACATACAAAACGACTTTTATTCAACAAGATATTTTACAAACAACTTACATAACAATACAATAGACAGTACAAGACACTTCTTTTTAAACACAAGCACACCGACACAAATACGAACCTGCAGATTACTACTAATTACTAAACCTTAGCCAGGCACACCTTCATTTCCCTGACACAACTTCTACAACATTCACCCTCAACACTTACAACTGCAGGAGACCACCAAGCCTCTCAACAAACAAATCCTTATCACATGCACTTAACTCAATATCCCTTGCCATTATCTGCATTTGCAACTTTTTTTGGTCATCTTTGGCTTGAACCTTCCTAAGAAACTCAGCCGTTTTCTGAGGTACATTCTTCCCAACAGTCTCTAGCTCATCAATCAAAACAGCTCTTTCACGAACCAACTCAAGCAACTTTCCACAAATACCATAAACCTCCTGCGCTAACTTCAGATCCTCGCTTGCAGATTTGCGGCAGTATAAAACCATCATGTTTGTCCAATTAGAAGAGTTTGCCTTAGCCTTCAGCTCATCACATTTAGGAAGTCTTCCCATTTTACTTTCTTACTTCTACCAAATGAATTGCAATTTCAAGCATACAGAAAATTATGCTGCACAGGTCTCTTAAATAGGCATAAAAACAAACAAAAACACTCAAATGCACCACTTTTACATGGGTAAAAATGAAAGACGGGGGATCATACAGGTTGAATAGGAAAAGCCTTTTTCAGAACCTGCAAACCACTCTAAACCTCTCATATTTACCTACCTATATCTACATACTTTATACTAATAAACAAGTAATTAATCATTTGCCATTTACCAATTATAGAAGCATTTACAATGCAAATTAATAATAGAATTGCATGTTTGTTTGTGTTTTTTTTGCATACGCAGAGATATCATAGACTTCACAAATGCTGTCTACGAAACAACCAAGCAACGAAAAGCACCATCAGCTTTGAAACTGAATTCGACAACAGCCGCTTTTGATATCTAAAAGACGGAAACACAACTATCTTTCGTAATCTCCTCTACCGAATGTAAATATGTAAACATTATCCTAATGTAGTCAGCTAAAATAACTATAGCATCTACGTGTGTACAATTGATACATCTAGGCCGCACAAAACAGTTATCTATTACAAGAATTTTATGTAATATTAAGGTTACGCTATGTTACTGTAACTTGAATACTACACCATTCAATATACTTATATATCCTCAAAAGTTTCAGTAACAAACCCAGAAATTTATTTACGCAATAACGATAGTTAAATAACCTAAACAGTATTTAGACACCAGATTTTGTATTCTTAGCTAAAGATTGGACAAGATTGTAATCAACACTTATATTAATACCATTATAAACATCTTACCATTATACAAAGAACACGAGAAAGTTACAAAAGAGACAATAGTCTTCATCATCTTTGATTCCTTAGAAACACGGACATAACCTGCTTGCCACCTTTCAATCAGAAACCCTAATTCGCGAAAATCTTCATATTCGAGTTTCATAAGCTTTTCCAATAAAATGAATGACACTCATAAAGTCCGAATATAGGAATGTTATACAATTTACTTATTATTGATACCTTCTTTGAAAAGAATCAATTTAGGAATTATATAATGTATAGAAATTTTTAGAATTTTTTTAATGCCTTTTCTGCAAAAAAAAAAAAAAAAGGCAACGCATGCACCCGCAGCAACGCGCGAGCGCATTTCACTCGTTGGTATAGCGCTGAATGATTAAAAGCATCTGAATGATTTGAAGTCTCTGAATGAAACTGATTCTGAATGAAACATGTTGTTTGACAAGTACTCTGAGTAAATGCATTGACGACATAAATTACAGTCGTAACATTTTGAATGTGTGATTTATTTTTTCAATTAATAATATCATTTTATTATACATTCAAAATTACAATAATTATTTATACATTAAATTTTTGGGTAAATGCATTGACGACATAAATTACAGTCGTAACATTTTGAATGTGTGATTTATTTGTTCAAGTAATGTACAAGTCATGAATAAGTCTACAATGTTTGGGTAAATATTGTCTAGCTAAAAAGTATTAAATCAAAATATTCAATTAAATTATAAGAGAAATAAAGAAAGGAAAATGAGATAGATAAACATTAAAATAAAAGTCCATACATACATAGGTAATAGGTATTGTTAATTTGTTATGACAAATAAAATTTAAAGTTACTAAAAAAGAGGCCCATTGAAGATTAGACTTCTCTAAGAGCATTCCCAACAATAACCCTAGTTATTTCATAACACCGTCCACGTCAGCGCCACATCAGCTTTAACATTTCACCTTAACATCCCCAAAAAACACCCACAACAATAACATCTCAATAACATCAATAACATTTCATATTTTCAATTTCAACCCCTAAACTAAAACAAACACTTCATTTATTAAACTAAACATAACATTAAATTTAAAAACATATTACAATACGAAATTAAAAAAATACATCGAAAAAAAAATTACATTAAAATAAAAAAACACACCGCAAATTAAACGTTACAACATAAAGGAAATGACAACGAAAAAAAAATAACAAAACATAGCAAATACTTATTCATCATCGTCACTCTCTTGTTGTTGTCCATGTCGTTCAAGATTCTTCAGCCAAACATGCTCCATAAGGTCCTGTTGGAGTTGGGTATGTGTTTGTCGGTCGTGTATTTCTTTTGCCTTACGACTGTGAGTATCACATCTTTCGACCCATCTTCGTTGCCTCAAATTTCTTGTGGATCCACCCACGCTTCGTTATAGTCACGTAATGCAAATTTTGATCTTTTATAATCATGTTATGCAAAATAATGCAAGAATACATGATTCTACGTATCGTGGCAATTTCCCATTGACGTGCCGGTTGTTGTAGTATACCCCAACGGCCTTGAAGCACACCAAAAGCACGTTCAATTTCCTTTCGGGCACTTTCTTTTCTCCTTTTAAAGTAAGTATGTTTTTCGTCAGTTGTTGCCGTGAAGGATTTGACGAAAGCTGCCCACTGTGGATAAGTTCCATCAGCCAAGTAATACCCATATTCATACATAGTTCCATTGACCATATAAGGTGCTCTTGGGGCAATGTCAGCAAGAATGTCGTCGAATAACGGAGAGTTATCTAAAACATTAATATCGTTATTCGCCCCTGCCATCCCAAAAAATGCATGCCAGATCCATAAATCTTGAGAAGAAAGCGACTTCAAGCATAATTGTTGGGTAATTTTATCACCCCTAGAAAATGCCCTTGCCAAGCCATTGGACAATTTTTCCATTCCGGTGCATCTGATCAATGCTACCAAGCATTCCGGAAAACCATGTTTTTCTTCATTTTGTTGATAAAGTTTTTGAATGTCGGCCCATGTTGGTTTTCTTAAATACCCCGGCATAAACAAATCAATAATGCATTTGTTAAAATTATCAAGACATACTTTTGAAGTACTCGCACCCATTTGCAAGTATTCATCAAATGCATCGGGTGAGGTGTCGTACGCCAATTGGCGTATGGCAGACATACACTTCATTAGAACACTTAAACTCATTCGACCAGTACAATCGGGTGTTTGCCTAAAGAAAGTAAAATGATCTGGAATATTATCGGAAGTATAAGATTCAATACCTTCAACTATTTGCGTGAATAGTTTCCGGCTCATCGAAATCTTCTACGAAAATTCGGTTTGAATACTTACAACCTTCAACGAAATAATCGTTGCAGTGACGTTCTTACGCAATCTCACATTCACGATATATATGGCTACGAGCACGAGTAGGATGTTGAGATTTAATACCTTCTTCTTGTTCCAACTGAAGGTGATACTCGTACGCGGACGCCATAAATTGGAAGTCCTCTTCGTCATCAGCGTCTGACCAAGACAGAGGAATATCACCAAATTCATTTGGATCAATTGTGAACGAACTTGATTCTTGAATTATGAAAGTGTGAGAGGAAGTATATAAATTGTGAATTTGAATTATGGAAGTGTGAAAAAAATGAAGTTTTAGTTGGGTATATTATAGTGGTAAAAAAATGTTTTTGATTTTTGATTTATTTATTTATTTTATTTTTTATTTATTTATTTATTTTTTTGTAAAACTAGCCGTTAGGGGGTTTTATGTAAAATTTTTTTTTTAAAATATAACGGCTACTAGACGTTGAGGGGCTGGTTTTGAAACTTTTTTGATTTTTTTTTTAATCGCCACTAACGGGCGTTAGTGAGATATCGCGCAGGGACTAATGCTGCACTAACGCCAGCGCTCCAATGGTTTAACGCCAAAAACGGCGTTATTTGTACCCAAAACGGCGTTATGCCGTTACCATTGTAACTGCTCTAACATCTTGTTGCTTAATCATTTTGCATCTAATATGTGCTTAGTCATCCAACCCTTAGTAGAATGATTAGGAGGTGAAAAAAAGTTATCAAACACTATACCTCTTACCGGTTTTTCTTTTTATTACTGAGTCAATTGATTAAGTGGCTATCAAACATAGCCTAAATGTCTTAATTAAGCAATACAACTAACAAAGCAAAATATACAAGTAAATTAAACACAATTTTGAAACATTAAATATCTCTAAACTTAATTTCCTAACATTAAAAACACATTAAATATCAAAAATCTTAAAATTAAGACATACAACATATAAAGCACTTGATACAAACTAATTAAGACATACACATATCAGAATCTTAAAATTAAGAATATAACATTAAACACACTAATTAATATTATTTTTAAAACACCCTTATAATTAAAAAAAATACATGATTATACAAATTGTACAAACAAATAAAACACACAAATCTTTATACAATTTATATGCTAACAAGTTGATGACACATATGATTTTGAAAACCGGACGAGACTAACGGGTTCAACCGGAATCCAAAGTCGTCATCGGTTCGGCTAGCCAATAAAAGCCGTTCAAAAACGAAACAGTTAGGACCAGTCAGAACCGGTAAAAACGGGTGAACTAAGTCGGACTAGGATCAATTTTTTCTCCGATTAATCAGTTCATCACTGTTATTTTATTGGCTCCTAAACTTTAATCACAAAGTACCCGTCACTGCACCCTTAAACGATCTCAAGCTCGATAATGCTCCGCTCGTTAGCACCCTTAATTTTTTCCAACTAAACAAGAATAGTGAAATTTGGATAGTCGTATTATAAACCCCTTAAATTTCAGTTGGCCCAAAAGTTTAAATACATGATTTTGAAACTCACAAACCAAATGGCCTCTAAACATACTTTAAAAATTACATGAAATAGCAACCGATTTTAATATATTATGATATAAAAAATTGTATTTTAATGCTTTTACAAGTTTTGTCATGTTAAACAAATTTTAATTTTAAGTAGCTTATTTTTTAAATAAACAAGTGTGTTTCAAAACTGTTCTAATAATATTAATATCATTAAGATAATGAGCTAGCACACTCCACTAAATCATCTTGAAACATTTTGAATACATTATAGGTAGCTTTTGTAAAAAAGGGCCGATGACCCGTTTTCATCCAAATTAGTTGCTCCATTTTTATTCATTACTCCGTATTTCGTTAGAGATAAAGTAATAGGAACATAAAATAAAAAAGTTTGTAGAGTAACAAGATGAGTCTGAAATTAAAAAAAAAGTTTTTAAGCACCTGGTTTGTTTTCGGTTAAGTCTACTCGCAACCACATTGACGATAATCTTATGCCTAAAGTCGACGTGCCCACTAGGTGGGTCAAGGTTATTCCTATCAAGGTGAATGCTTGGAGGGTTTGCTTGGATAAAATCCCTACTAGACTAAACCTTTCGATTAGAGTAATTGACATACCAACGCTTTTATGTCCTCTTTGAACTTGGCTGTGGAATTTACGTCCCATATTTTTCTTCTCATGTCCTTTAGTTCGTCAAGTTAGGAGCAAATTCATGCATTGGTGGGAGCTCAAAGATACTTCTATCAACTGTTATGGTGAGTGGATTAATTGGCTAGTCAACACCCGCTTGCCTAAACATTTGAAGATGTTCCTTGAAGGTATTTGCTACATCATGTGGTGGCTTGTTTGGCGATTTAAAAACCAACTTCTATTCGGATCCAAGCAACCAAGGCGAGAGCTTTTATTCGACAACATTGTGAATTTGTCTTACATGTGGTGTTCTAATAGTTGTAAGCAATGTTGCAAAAATCGGTCAACTCGGCCGATTAATCGCCGATTAATCGTTAATCGGCCGAGTACATTGTCGATTTTTGAAAATCGGTCGAAAAATCGGCCTAAGAAAAAAATCGACACTAAGCAGTCAAAAATCGGCCGAATCGGTCAAAAATCAGCCGAATAGGGCAAATCGGTCATTTAAAAAATAATAATTTAGGCATTCTACTTAATTTGGGGATCATATATTTCACTTATAACGTACAATGGGCATCATAATCAGAATTGAAACCTTTTATTGAGGTTTGGAAACATAGCAGGCTTGGAATCAGTTAAGATTTTTAGTTTGGTCTCCAGAAATACCAAAAATTGCAAGAAATGCTAATCCGATTAATCCCGACTTGATCGATTACTCGTTGCAGGGTGGTCGACCGTCCGACTACCGATTCACGATTTTTGCAACATTGGTTGTAAGTTTAAAATCAATTGGGTTACTTGGTTAAAAAATTCTAATTGTATTAATTTGTAAACTTTTCTAGCTTTTTGGTAGTTTTATTAAATTCCGTCGTTCAAAAAAGATTTGTAACTACAAATATCAAATCACTGCTTCGGTATGTTGGTCAAATTAATTTTTTAAATTGTGGTGTAATATCATACGCCAATTTTCTAAGGAGTAAAAGAGTACGATACTATCCTTACAAAACGAAATAAAGTCAACTCTTATGAAAAAAAAAATCCTTGTCTTGTATTTAAAGGTCAAGTCAATAAGCATTAATATGTACAAAGTCTTCGAATTTGAGTTGTGGTTTAAAGTTAAGACAAGAGAAAGAAAAAGAAAAAAACGTTTGTTTGAATTAGGGTAATCCATTTAGTCAAAACGTCAACATCCAGCATCAACCGAAAGATAGAAATCATTTCTCTAAATTTAGGAGTATCAAATAAAAACGGTGATGCTTAAACTAAACTTGTATTTGTTTTCTATCTAACAAAGCCAAACTCACACACAACCACTTTGTTCCAAAAAAAAAAAAAAAAAAAAAAAAAGCACACACAACCACAATATATGCACTCTCGCACAATCAAATCATTTCCACTTTTTATCTTTTGCGAAACTTGTTGTTTGAATCTTACATCCACGACAAATGGTCACACAACGCTAACCAAACAATGGAGAAAACGAAAAACAAACACAAGACAATATACATAATGTGGTTCGGCTCTTGTAGCCAACTTCACTATAATTAACGGGATTACAATAATGTACGCATCGACTCAAAACCCTTGACTAGCGTCACACACTCTCAAAGGATATATGCAATAATAGAGCCGTGCTCGACATTATTGGTCATCCGAAGACTCATACAATAGACGGGGAGAGACTCTCATAAGGCTTTTCTTTTTTTCTCTCCTCCTCACCAAAACTCCATAGCTAATGAATTCTATTTATGAGTTTCGTTCAGTAAAGATCACAAAAAAATCAAATATCAAATGTGACAATTCTAGCCACTTAGTTCTAGCCACCCATTTTTAAAAATATTTATTTTTAAAAATTAAATATTTCATAAACCGTTAATAGTTAAGTAAAACTAATTACCTCATTATGTGGAGCATAAAATCATTTCATAAAAGGCACTTTTATATATTTTGGACGAACTATTTTTGGTGTTGTTTTGTGATTGTTAAAATTTACGTAATGAAAAATCACATATGATATGTAAAATCACATGTGATTAGTGTTTGAACTTTAAAACTCGCATCACAAATCACATGTATTTCGTATTGTCTAAAATTTAATACCTGTAAAAAAAAGAAAAGAGAAAAAGTTTGTCGAAAGTATATCGAAGTGGTTGTTTATTGAAAAATAAAAAATTTCTCGTCACGATAATGTATTTTTTTTTATCTCTTAACGATTTACTGTTAGGTATTTTATTTTAAATAAAAAAGGTAAAAAAGTGAGTTTTTTTTAATGCATTGCTAGGATTTGTACATTTGATAGTTGATTTTTTGTTGATATCTGTTCAGCTCACCCCTGATCTACACTTGCATCAACAATCATTTGGTTGATAAAATCTCACGGATACTATGGTTGGGCGTAATAAGAGGGTCGATCGTTGATCGGTTGCTTTTCTTGATGCATCACCCCTATTACACCAGGCAACCATCGACCGTCACACGATAAAAAAATGTTCGGCTGAGCGATCGATTTATACGCGCACCTTTATTAATTTTTATTTATTTTTAATTTTTTTTAATCTTATATAAATTTGTTGCATGTACACGAAGGAAGAAGAGAAGAAGAAATGTTTTTTTTTTTTCTTTTTTCTTTTCCTACATAAAGTCGTCCACGTCGGATTATGGTCAATTTATTGGGCTATTAAGGACTATGGAAAACTAGAAGGGGTGGGGGGGGGGTTGAATAGTTTTACCGATTAAAACTTTGTTTTAATCTATTTAGATAGACTTATGTCAGTCTATTAAATGTGTATGTTGGATGTTGATAGATAAGCATATAAATAAACAATGCAAAGATAAAGAGTAAGAAGCACAAAACCACGACTCGAGTATTTATAGTGGTTCGGCTACAAGGACACCTTCTTTGCCCTACTCCACTCCTCGAGTCACCTACTCGAGAGTTCGTAATCACTACACAACACAAGCTCCTTGTGGCGGAGAAGCCTTAACAACGTCGCCTACTCTTTATCCGGTACAAGGCTAGACACCGGGTTCTTTCACGAGGTAGAACCAAACATATCACAACGTCGCCTACACTTTATCCGGTACAAGGCTAGATACCGACTTCTATTACAAAGGAGGAACTACTACCCAACACTACACAACACCTATTCCAACGGAGACACACTCCTTATTACAACATCATCAAGGATATCAATATCCTTTGCCCAAACTAATCTATCTTGTACATCAATGCATCATATCGAATGTACACCCTTGGCACCTTTCACTAATGCCTTTGACACGATCCTCCATCACCTTTCACTAATGCCTTGACACGGACTTTTGACACCTTTCACTAATGCCTTTGACACGTACTTTTGGCACCTTCACTAATGCCTTTGACACGTACTTTTGGCACCTTTCACTAATGCCTTCACCACAACACTTCTAGGAG
Organism: Chrysanthemum lavandulifolium; assembly: GCA_022545495.1. Lineage (NCBI taxonomy): Eukaryota > Viridiplantae > Streptophyta > Magnoliopsida > Asterales > Asteraceae > Chrysanthemum > Chrysanthemum lavandulifolium. Next base: position 208,017,117 of record CM040243.1, on the reverse strand, counting down.
GGAGGAAAGAACTATCAACAAGAGAACTTCAGTAGTCTTGATGATGACGAAGCTTGGCAACTCATGGACTTGAGCTTGCTCGACTTCAAGAGGTGGTGATCTCGCCTTTAAGAGGAACCTAGAGAATCACACAAACACAAAACTACATAGAAAGATCCTTTGGATATGAGGTTAGAGAGTTTACAATACCAAGAGAAAGTATGTGTGAAAAAGACAAGTTACATCGAAAAAATGGCTCACTATTTATAGGCAAAAACCTCTACTGTTCCGCAGATCCCACGAATCCCTTGCTTGAGGGATCCGTCCAGTGTAATCCTAGGGATCCGCCAGATGATCCTCCCTATTTGGGTTATGGGTCATGGGTCATGGGTTACGGACTTTGGGTTATGGGTACCCAAATAGATACAATGTATCTAGACATTGAATCATGGGTCATGGTTTAGGTCCATGGGTTATGGATAATACCCAACATGACTTCATGCATGATGTCATGCAATGGGTCATGGGTTATGGATCATGCTCCATGGGTATGGGTCATGGACTTTGGGTTTTACCCAACTACATTCAATGTATCTAGTCAATGGGTCAAGTACTTAGATTTTTACCCATTATATTACCCATTACAATATATATATATATACTAAGTATATATAAATACATATCCATATTATGTAAACACTAGTTGTTATACATATGCATTTCTATAACGTGTAGACATTATTACTTGTTTAGTGTATTATATGAAAATGTAAGTGTGTTAGTAAACTATTGGCTCAAACCATTTACGTATTTTATTTGTTTTGTTAAAATGATTTTACGTTTGTTATCGACAAAACATTAGAAGATCGTAAAATATAAATAAACGGTTTTACGGCTTATTTGTATTAACAATCTTCCCTTTTTTGTTGATGAAAAAACATAAGATTATTTTAAGGAAAAACTAAAATTCGTAAAAGTTTGAATTGGAGTTTTTACTCTCTTCTCCCCCTTTTTGTCGAAACAAAAAGAGCGTCAAAAAGAAACTAACACATTGTTTTATAAAAAACGTGTAAAAAGTAAAAATATGAAAAATGGAGAGTAAGAGAAGAGAAGAATTCTCGTCTTAGCTCCCCCTTGACGGGTGCTTCCCTTTGTTGAGGGCGTAAAGTAATTAGGAAAACTAAACGAGTGTTATGCAATTTTGTTTGCAAATGGTTTCGTCTTTTTAACGAACATGCCCCCCCTTGACGAGTGCTCCTTTGTGAGGAGGACGCCAAGTAGTAATGTAATCTTGTGTGAAAGTATTTCAAATGATTTTGCGATTGTTTTGCTTTGACAAGAAACTCCCCCTAGCTAAGGGTGTCAAAGTCTTCATGTGTATATTGAAAATCTACAAAACAAAGGTTTGAAAGCAAGTATATGATGTATAATTTCCTGCAAATAAGACTCAAATTAGTAATAAGAAAGTCTTCTCTTGCAAGGATCCCACGGTTCCTTCCTGGGAGGGATCCGTCTAGGCCAAAGTGAGGGATCCGTCTGCCTGCATACTCAAGACAGCAATATAGATGTAAAATGTGGTGTCAACATCAACAAGAGTTATGTATTAAGGCACCAAACATATTCTCAAGACCATATGGCATATAACATGTAATTTCATTCAATAAAAAAACACGAGAAATGATATACATATCTCTAAGACTAAGAGAATGACTAAAACATGTAATACATTTTCGAATAATTCTAAGAAGTGACGGAAACTTAAAAAGCATCAATGTGCTTGAAATCTAAAGACGAGTAGACTTGTTGATTTGGTCCAATCGTTCAAGGAGATGATTAAACATGAAATGCAACTCATTTCTTATTTCTTGAACAAGTCCTTGGGTGAGTTGACAATTAGAGCAATTATTGTCATGACTAGGAAACGGAGGTGGTGGAATGTTTTGAGGAGGCTCCACAAAGGATGGTGGAATTTGTGAAGGTGAGTTGAGCGATGTAGGGTGTGGTTCAACTAAAAATGAGGGTGATGATGCACGAGTTAGTGGTGGAGATGGGAAGTACTCTATATGGTTGGGTATTTAGTGATTTCTTGTCTCCAAAGATGGACTATTTGATGGTGAAGGTGGTTCCCTATTTAATGAGAAGGTTGGTGAATGAGAAGTCCTTGGTGGTGAGTCTTCTAACGAGTAGAGATTTGGATGGGAAAGAGGTTCGGTAAAGGAATGTAGTCTAGGTTCTAGAAATGAAGGCTTGGGTGTTTTACTAGAGCTAGGTGTGTTTGGTTTAGTGCTTGATGAAGGCCTTTGCAACTCAAAAGGTCGAATGCTAATCATATTCTAGCTTTGGTTGATTGAGTTTGTTGAGGAGGGATAATAGCATTTGGACTTCTTACGGGGGATGACTCGGTAGAAGATATCTCATGAACCATATGAGCATTCTTTTTGGATGAACCTTCGGTTGAAGAGTTCTTGCTAGATGCTTTAGTCATAGTGAAAAATAGGATGTAATAGATGTCTTAGCTAGTGATTTTTGGATTGTGCTTTGAATGGTGGTTTAAACTCGTAAGAATACTTGGTTTATAAAGGATGAAGTTGAGTTAATGAATTAAATTCTTGACCACTAAGAATTTTGGCATGCACTAAGGTCAATTATAGTGTTGTTCTATTCTAGCGAGTCATTTAATGGCAAGTAAAAGTGTTTAGACTACCAAAGAGAGTTTGAATTAGAAGGGAAAACTGATCATAAGCTGTTCTGGAGACCCGGATCCCACGGTTCCCTATCTTTAGGGATCAGTCTAGTTATAAACTAGGGATCCGTCTATCAGACAGCAAAGTGGTGGAGTGATTATGTTCTATTAAGGTCTAGTACCTATAAATCTTGAGTGTTTGGGTTCCCTAAGATGTCTTAAATGGTATGGGACTTAAATGTCCAACCATAAGGAGTGGGGATACCTAATGATGGTTTTTGGTAAGAAAGTGGACTTTTTGAGAGTGCAACCAAGTATTTAAGGATGACACTAATGATTTGATGATGAAAAATGAAGACAATTGATCCTAGAGATCAGATGGTGGTTTAAGAAAAATTTGGAAAATTCCTAAAAAATCAAAAGAAATGAAAAAATAGTTTTTAGCCTATTTTGAGGTAAAGATGACTAAAATCAATTTGTCAAAATTAAGAGAAATAACAAACTAAGTGTTTTGAGATGTGAGGAACAATTTGTGAGTATTCGAGCGGAAATATGGTGAGTTTTGATGAAGTGATAAATCAAAAATACCTTGAATGTGATCCTATGTCAGCTATAAGTGAGTATGAAACCTCCTGGTCTTGAGGAAGACTAAAGAGATCTTAAAATATCATGTTTAGCTAGTATGATAAGGTCTAGAGGATTGGATTGAAGTGAAAGTGTAAAAATCCTATGTCTGATTACCCGGATCCCACGATTCCCTCATCTGAGGGATCCGGCTAGTTATAGCTCAGGGATTCGGCTACTGCTGACCAGTAGCTTCACAGCAAATGTGCAGAATTTGCACCCCTTAGCAAATACTCATCCTAATCATTTATACATTCAATAATAAAATATGCAAGAAATAAATATAACGCATATTAAGTAAGGGCGACTAGAAGGTAAGCAAAATGAGCAGGACCGACTTTTTGATTTCAATCAAGCCGTCGTAAAATTCTCATTTTTGGGTTGCCTAGGTTAGAATGTTTTTGTTCATGTCATGCCATCTACTAGAGCTAAGTCCTAAGCTACAGAAATATTGTTTAAGTTCTTTTACATACCATTGTTCAAATTTTAAGGTCCACGACCTTACCTTCCTTCCCACTCAATCTTCTACTCCATCGCCTCCAATCTTTACTCTTCAACCCTTCACCCCTACTTCTTCTTCTTCATGAGGAAGTTAGCAAAAAATTTGAACATCCCCTTTGTTTGTTGAAATTCTTATGATGGGCTCGGGATGCCCGGAAGTTGGTCAATGTATGCTAAGGGGTCAAGTTGAACGTTGCCAATGGGGTTGCTTCCTTCTCCCTCTCTTTCATCTGATGAGTCCGTGGGTGTGGTCTCTTGCCTTCAACCATAATCCTTGTAGTCTTCTCATCGGACAAGGGCACCATGACCTTGTTGCAAAAGGTGTGGTCATAGGTGAAGGGAGATGGATCTAGAGCGAAGACGAAATTGGCTAGGCGAGTTAAGAGCATGGCATAGGGGAGCACCATCTTGTCCGTCCTTTTCACACTTTCCATCCGTTTGACCATGTAATAGGCGAGGTTGAAATGAGTCCCAGTAACAAGGCAATAGATCATGTAGACTAGGCAAGCGTTGGGATGATCCTTATTTCCCACCAAACAAAGGACGTTCTCCCTTAGCACTAGTTCCCATTTCTTGTACAATGGGAACATCTCTGAAAGCTCCATTTGAAAGGGATCTCTATAGATGACCTTTGACTTCCTAGTAACTCGTGATGGAGAGGCTCTTTCCATGAAGACGGTATCTCTTACCATAGCCGGTTCTGGGAGGGGTGTGAAATATACCTGGTGATGATCAACCATGTCATGAAGATCGGCCAATGACCATTCATTCGAGTACATGCATACTCCTCGACAAGGGACACGAAGTATCCTAGCAAACTCTTCAAGGGTGAAGGTAAATTCGTGCTCATTGATGACAAAAGCGATCAAAACGGTTCCATCTTCATTTCTAAAGATCCTCATGCTCTTGTAGAACTTTAGGACAAACACCGGAAAAATTTGTTCATTGATGCTTAAGAGACATTGGAAGTTGATTCCCGCAAAGACTTGGAGAATGTCGGTGTTGTTGATGAATGAGATTTCAACTACACGCCCTTCGTTGAATAACCTCTTTTCCAACAATTTGAAGGCCTTTTGGTCATCGGGGTTTAAACCATCCTTTATATGATACATAGGAATGTAATGTGCCGTGTCTTGATAATCTTGTTGTCTATTGCTTAGCATGGTTGATCCTAAACATCAAAACCACAATGTGGTGTCAATTGTGTGAATAGTATCCTAATGAGGTTCATCACAATTTTGCTCAATACATCTTCATTGAATTCAAAAATGAGTTTTTAATTTGTATTAACAATGTTGATTATTTGATTTAGTTTATCTTAGAAAACAATGTGATACCAAATTGTGATAAACCCATTTGAACTCAACTTCTTAAGATGAACATTGTACTCCTAGGAATTAAAGAATGGAAATAACAATGTAGTGAAGATTATACTTACACAAGTGATTGTTTCCTTTGAAATGGTGATAAATGAACTCATGTGAACAGTAACTTAGGGTTTATGTTCGTGAGTTGAGAGAGTAAAGTGAAAAATAAAACTCTACAGTGATCATCTATCACTTATTCTGTCTTCTGATATGCCGGTTTCCACGGATCCCTTGAATGAGGGATCCGGCTAGTTCAAACTCAGGGATCCGGTATATCAACAGTTAATAGTTTAAGTGAACTTTGATAATTTTGATTTGGGAGTTTTAATTCTTGGCTAGAGTTGGTGTTTTTGCTCAATAAATTATGGTTTGAGGTTTTGACGTGTTTAACTAGTCCTATTTGACGAGGTTCCCTTTTTACGAATGAATCAAAATTTTTTTGGGAAGTTTTAAGAATTATGATAAAATACTATTTTATTATGATATGAGGAGTTTCACATGGACACTATTGACACAGATGAAATGTCAACAACCTTATGTAAGAAATGATGACCAAGGCTCTCGAATATCCAAGATATCATGATCACTATGTTGGAATCGCTCCTAACTCGTAAATGGAACGATATTGACGGGATTACATTTTCTATCTTTGTTACCTTAAACACATGGGCTTGTTATGTCAATTTCCCATTGTTGTATGTGTTTGGGTATATATACCCCTCCATACTTCCATGGAGGGGTGAGTCTCATTAGTGTAAGCTTTCATCTTTCATAAATAAAACACACTAGTTTCTCCCTTCTCTCTCTAGTTTCTCTCACTAACTTGAAGATGGCTTTCTTCCATCTTTAAAGACCTCCCGATTCACCAAATCAACCATATATACAATCCTAACATTGGTATCAGAGCATCAATGTAACACAACCATATATACGATCCTAACATGGGCTCTGATACCACTGTTAGGTCACCATATTGTAACACAAGCATCAATGTATAAGAAATATAGAAGAGAAGGGATCGGATGAACACATAAACACAATATACACGTATGATATGAGAAGAGTTATGCGTAGGATATTATGTAAAGTGAACAACCAACCTTTAAATGAAGGTTTACAACATTATTTATAGGGAAAGGAACTAGGGCAACACTCAAGTTCCCTTCCTTCCTTATGGGCTTGGGCCAAGGCTTATGGGCTTTCTACATAAGCCTTGCCTTTAATACTAACATAAAAGCCTAATTAAGCAACCTATTACATGTTAATTACAAACACTTGAAATATAGTTTAGGAGTGATTCCAACAATCTCCCCCTAAGTGTTGGTAATTAATGACTTAAGTAATTTGAAATGTTGTTGGTGCTGATGTAATAGTTGCTTTGACGTCTTCTGACATTCTTCTTTCTTGTGAGAAGAAGTGTCTTGATTCTAACAATCTCCCCAGTGTGAGGATCTTGTTTTCTTTGAAGTTTTCAGCTTTGACGTCTTCATTTATCTTTGTTCTTTGTTATGGTGTGGATATGGTGATGTTATGTTGTGATAATCTGCATCAGGTCCGCTTCGTTGCTCAGGTGTCTCCACGTCCTTCTCCAACATGCTCACACGCTCCTTGACGTTGGATATCAGGATAGATGTAGTTCTCTAAGTCTTTATACTTTGTAGATTCTTTGGCTTTGAGGAAGAATCATTCTGACTTATGTGTTGCCTTTCGAGAGAACTTCAATATGTGTTGTTGTTGGTATGAGCATGTGGAGAATCTGCACGATCATCTCCCAGGAGCATCCATAAGAAGAAAACATAAGAATGGGTTAGTGATAAATACCAATCGATCATTGTGGTCGTTTTTTAAAGAGTTGACCACTACGATTGTTCTTCTGATGAATGTCTTGATTCCATTCACCTTGGTCAGGCGAATCAGCCGTCCGAATCCCATAAGGACGATTGGCATTACATTGAACAAGTTCAAGTAATGACCCGCATCTTCGGACTCGATTCTTGAAATGAATCTCCTTAGCGGGATTTCCGACTTACAAGTTTGAACTTGAGCGTGTTATGACATAGTGTGAATGCACATCTCTAATTCTCGCAAAGGTCGTTCTTGAACTAGAGTCCTCAGTAGGATAACACGATGTGCAAGTACACCTCTGATTCGGTGGTCATTGAGGTACACCAAGCATCACCCCACGACGTAGACCGTTTGAGACAACACTAAGCGTAACCACAAGGAGTTCCAAGTGACTATTTGTCGGTGTTTGATGTTGACCTTGGCGGGAGTTTCCATTCAATCACCGAGGATCACGGTTGTGAACCCCTCATAAATGTTCTCGACAGTTGCTAAGATCATGTAGGACTCTAGAATAGTATCACTTGCGTCCTTATTTTTGAGCGACAAGTGATGAAATGTCGAGTGTTCCTAAGAGATCTTTTGATGAATCTCATGGCTCTAGACTCAATAGTGCTCTTTGGTTTTCATGAGCGGAGACTAGGGAGAGGGTCTCCTTCTTCAATACCAAACAATCTCTAAGAGAAAGCCGATAGTTTACGTAGGGTTCCTGTGAGAATGAAACAAGCTTACATTGAGAGAAACTTGAGTGGCTAAGAAGGTTTAGTGCATGCGTCCTTTGGGTCCATGACGACTTTGATCTTTAATACCGGTGTCATCTAGTGACAACCAAGTAGCATATGAGTTGAACACGGTGTGCGCCCTAAGTTGAATAATTTGGAGGGTATTTCTTTTCACCCTTTTCATTACGTTTCTTTTAATTCTTCAACTCCTTCTTTCTCCGATTCTCATTTCTCCTTTTATAATCATACCTAAGGACTTCTAAATTCTAACTATTGGTGGTGTCCTTGGGTAGATCCCTCCGACTCTGGCGGATCATAGGACAGTTATTCTAACCTTAGTCACCTTATAACTCCATGACTAACCTATATTGCCATAAAACCTATTTCATGAAAATATCTCAAAGTGGTTATGAGTAAAACATTTTGTACCCTTGTGAGAGTTTTGTATTTTGAAATACTCCCCTCCACACGTGCTTAAGTACTTTGTGAAATCGCACGGTGAGAGAAGAGCGCACACTTTGAATTGATCAACTCAAGATAGACAATTCCCCGCGAGACACGGTTACGTTGCATAGTTAAAGAGTTACATTGTCAGCTTTTAGGTGACAACTAGCTCTAATAACTACCTTGAAGGTGTGGACAAACCTCGAAAGGTTGTCAAACCTGTCAAAGTTCATGTTTATCAAGAGCTTCTCGAATAGGTACAATTTACTTGGATAAGTCTTGGAAGAAAAATCTTTTCAATGTATGACAGTTTGGATCTCGTCAATTCATGGGTTAAGTCTTTAGCACGAAGATTCAATCACAATTACACAACATATTTGTATCACACAATTTTTCTCCCCCTCAAAAATGGCATATAAATGTTATTTTTGACGAAATTTTGATATCGAATATGTCCATTTCGAGTTTTGTGGGAAGATTTCCATGAAGAATTATTTGTGAACAAAGGTTTAAAGCAAGTACTCCCCCTCAACAAGTAATACTAACTTTTGAGGTTTTGAAAAAACATAAGGGGAAGTACTTGTTCTTTTGAGCAAAACTTTGAAAAATGAAAGTTTTGATAAGTTTTACTCAAAAGTAAGAAGCTTTCGCTCCTTTTATAGGATTGTGGCACTGAAGCGTACCACAGGGTCCTTTCATTACAAGTATGGGTTGTACACTGTTATGTGTGCACAAGCCATAGTTAATATAGATCAACACATCCAAATATTAGTGAAAGAAAAAAATCAAGGAGTACCAGGAAGTCCGTCAATAACACCAGGAGTTCTTTCTGGACGTTGATAGCCTGTTAGAGATATGCTCGGACGTCCACCCACGAAGCTCTCCAAAGTCCTCATCTGATCGCGACGAAACAACCTTTCATCAATCCTTATGATGATTTTCTTCACATCCCTCTTTTCCCTCGAATTCCACCTCTTCTTCGACCCTATGCCTTCATGAATCTCCTTTAACTGATATGCTAACCCGTCCCGAACCTTCTTTAAAGTGTGATCACAAAACCTGTGAAGCTCCTTGCACGCCATAAAGCAATTACGATGAAGTTCACTGCGGTAAACTACGCCAAACTTTGGTTTCGTGAGAATGGTGTACTGAGCCAGGTGGTTGATATCGGGAAGTTCTAGTTGTGGTTTGGTGAGATTAACACGTTTTTGGTATGATTCCACGGCAAGTTGAAGGTCTTCAACACGTTCCTGGATGATGATGCTTGATGAATATCGCAATGACTTGATGTCTTTGAGTGGATGTTGGTGGAGAAATGTCGATTCGACCTTGTACCTTAGCAAGATACATGTCTTCAATGTCATTAAGTGACAATCTCGGAAAATCCGCTTCAGAAAAGTCATATTCCTGTTCGTCTTGGCGTTTGACTACGATTTTCTTTAGGAATGAGTAGTCCCACTTACTAGACAGGCTGACATGCATTATAGCAATGATCCGTTGGTCACTATATACCTCTTTCTTCTATTTGAGTACCTGGCAGCTTCTGTAGTAGATTCTTCTTCGTTCAAGCCAATGATGAATTCCATATAGTGCATCGAGGTCATACTTTACCACATTATCAACGAACATATGTGTGGCTTCTTCCTCGATGGCCACATTGTTGGAGAAGATTGATGCCGGGATAGGGAAAGTGAGTGAGGTAGCGTATTTTTTGCTAACTTCGCTACCGTGCTGAAAAAATTTGAGGTCATTGTTGAAGAAATACCGGTAGGGAATCCTTGGTTGATACGGTCGACCAATGGTGGGTAGAGGCTTGGTCCAGTCAGTATAGTAGGGAGCCTTGTCAGGTCTGGTGAAGTCGATGTTTGACACAGGGTTGAGCCAATCAATATTGTTAGACATGGCTCGTGCAATATTGTCGAGATGATATTTGACTTCAATTGCACTGTCGAAGCTGTCTTTTAACAGTTGAAATGCTTCGTTCTTGATTCATCTTAACTCTGCTTTCGTCATCTTCTTCACCTTAAACTTTTCTTGAATTAGCTTGGCATGCTCCAGAGTTCGACCATCTACCGGTTCTTGGCCTTCCGGTAATTGAGGGGTTGCATCAACAAGCTTTGAAAACCATTCATATTCTTCAGTTTCATCTTCATCTAGCCATGATACAACTGAGGTTGACTTTTTCTTCTTTGGCTTCGAGGATGATGTTGGTTGCTTAGTTGATGTAGAAGAAGGAGGTTGTTGTTGGGGCTCAGGAATCTCCTCGTCGTCACCACCAGTGTATTCAAAATGATCACCAGTTTTCTCCGTTGGTGGTGGAGACTCAGAGTCCTGAGGTTTGCCTCTACCAGGAGGACGTTGTGGAGATCTACTAGTGGTGGTGGTCCTTTGGGGTGGTAGAGGCATAGATGATGATTCGTCAGTTTTCTTCTTGCGTTTCGGCTCAGAATCCTTGTCCGCATCATCGTCATCTCTTGGTCGCTTAGCCCTTTCAGCCGACTCTTTACACGATGTCTTGAGTTGATATTCTAGCAATGCCTCAAATAGTTTAGCTTCGTCAGAAGTGAAAGTGCCGGATCGTTGAGACATTTGCAATACCAGCTTCGATATCAATTCAACATCGGAGACAACCGGAGGCTGGACTGTATTGATTTGCATAGCAACAGGAGTAGTTGACATTGTATGCTTGACCAATTGCATGAGATTATGATAGAGTTGTTTGGCGAACATCTCTCTTGTCACTCCAGGGACGGTGTCGAGAAGAAACTTGTGAGTATATTCTCTGATCGTCTTGTCCATTTCCCCTTGTATATCTCTATTGAGAAACTGTTGAATCTGATCCCTTTCATCCGAAAACTCGTTCATCACGTCTTGAAGTAAGTTTAGTCTGTCGGCCAGCTGATTGAATTTCTTGTTGACCACATTTCTTTTCCTTGCTTGCCTGACAACTTTCACAATTTTAGTCTTCGCCCGTGATGCCCAAGTGTTGGTAGGTTTCTTGACCGATGTGGATGTGGATCTGGTGGTAGCATCTTTGGATGGTGGTGGTGATGAGTGAGATGAAGAATCAGAAGATGATGAGTCATGACATGGCTCTGGGTCTTTTGGCGGCTCAGAAGTTCCTTCCGGGTTATGTTCAGGATTATCTAGAATATAATCATCAGCTTCTTTGCGAGCTTTAGCCTTTTCTTCAGTCTTTACCCTGGTCTCTTCTTCTGCTTCAGCCTTTTGCTTAGCCTCTTCATTAGATTTGGCTCGAGCTTCCTCGTTAGCTTTTTTTTAGCAGCTTCCTCAACATCTTTGTCCGTGATCATCTCATCCTGTTCTTGTTCGTCTTCTTTCTCAAAGTCAAAGATGATTTGATCTTCTTGCTACTGTTGCTCTGTTGATTCGTGAGTGGTGGTACCAGTTCCCTTATCGGGTTGATTAACCGCATCGAGAGCTGGTGTGGTTAGTGCACCACCACTTGAACCTCGAGGCCACGAGTTTGTTGGCGGTTAAATTCTTTAGCGACATGTTGTTGCACGAGATGCTTGATGTTTTGCGGTAGTCTTTGTCCTCATCTTTTGGTTCTTCATCAGAACTCTCTTCTTCTTCCTGCTCTTCAACTAGAGTTTTACCATTGTCTGTTTTGGGACTTTGTGGTTTTTCTACTGTTGTTGTATCATCCGTAACAGACTCTGAGTAGTGAACTTCCTCATCCATTTCAGTATCCTCGGAGTCTTCGTCCATTAATTTAGGTGCCGTTTGAGGATTAGGAATGGCAACCTTTGATGAAACTTTTCTTTTTAGGGAAGGATTCCTCTTTGTATACATTAGGGGCACTTCCAGTGCTTGCAACACTCCCAGTACTACCTCTCCTGGTCTTCTTAACTAGTATGGCGGAAGACTTTTCATCCATGAAGTCGACTTTGCCTAAGGTCACTGCTTCTTGATATCGTGAATACGATTGAAGGCTTTTAACATCATCAGTGAGTAGGCAGTCAGTCAAAACTATACCTTGCTTCTTTGTTGATGAGTCTTTGAATCTGACAACATTTAAGGTAGGCTCAAACAACGCAGAATGATGGTTGGGGTCATCAAGTCTCAAGGGAATGTCTTGATTATTCCAGAGTATCCTTTGGATCAACAACTTAGTGTATCTGATGTAGGGGACCTTGGTGCCAGGCTTCTTGAGGTAAGACATCATGTCTTCCCAAATCAGAGTTGCGAAGTCAATATGCATCTTGTTGACCATGCCCCAGAAGACTTGTAGTTCCATTAGCTTTGGATGCTCATAACCGCTGTCTCTGCCGGAAACAGACTTTGCAATCATTATGTATAAAGTTCTCCACGGCTGAGGGATGTTCTTTATGTTGAAGACAGACAGACCTTGACAGATCTTGAGCACTCGTGGATCGTTAGTGTTGCCTATGTAATCATAAGCAAACTAATAGAAGTTCTCTACAACTCGTATTCTATAGCGGAATGTAAATACAAGTTGTTATAACTAAGAACACTTAGATCCTCTATGGATCTTTATTTAACTGAAACTCTATGTTTCGAATTGTTATCTATTACAAACTATGAAGTTCCTTTTATAGACAAGGAACCCTAAACTATTACTACTCAATCGACTAAGCATGCAAGCATGCATTTAATGGCTAAACACATTAAACAATATTGAGCAGTACAATAATACCCATGCTAACCTCGGGCGGTTCAAGAATAATGATGGGTTAGCATATAATTAATAAAGCGTGTGCAGATCCTAGTCGACTTCCACTCTTCAAATGAAACAGCACGGCTTTATTCTTTGAGAATCTCTTCTACAATGATTACGCTTCTACTTCAGCCAGAATCCTTGGCGGATTGATGAAATCCTACTTCACATAATTCCCAACACTTTAAATCAACTGATGAATGTTTAGTAATGATCCCCGCAGCTTCATCATAGCCAATATCGACCATGAATCTGAGAGTAGCCTCTTCAGTTGGAGTTGGCACGTACTGAGCAAGCTGGATAGCAGGGAGCAGAAGAATTGCTCGAACATGAGCAACTGTGACGGTGACTTGTTTATCGTTGAGTGTCACTGTAACAACATCTTGACCATCAATTTTCTTCATAGTATGCCAGAACTGATGAATATAAATTTCTGGTACAGTTGCTGTGTTGGTGAGCATGTTGTTGTAAGGATGAGTCTTCAGAATATCCACAGCAATACGGCATGAAGACTCAGAGCATGTGAAGTTCTCAAAGTCAACTTTGAGGTTGTTCTTTCCAATCTTCATACTATAACCGGTAGGGAAAATGTCTTCCATTGTGAGTACGTTTGGTGCGTTAACGTTTTCCATTGTGGCGTCCATATTGTGATCGAAGATATTGATCCAAAAGAACCAACATATCGAAGACATTACGTTAGTCAAAAGTTGATTTTTATTGTCCAATTATTGAAAATGTTATGTTAATGAATGTTACGAGTCCAATGTCACTTGTTTTTCCAATAGTCCAAAGTAGTCGTGATAAGTTACGTGAGTATTAATTTTGAATTTTAAAGTCCAAATTTTCACTCATTCACACAACGTTTTAACAATTATAGATTATTAGTGACATATTGGTTTTGTGACGTTATGAGTAACTTATATACAAGTTTGTACGCGTAACAATTCATAAGTGAGGTTAAATTAAGGCTTAAGCGTAAGAGTTTAAGCTTATGCGTAAACAGTGTGTGACCATACGCGTAGACATAAGCTTATGCGTAGGAGTCTCTCTTACGCGTAAGAAATCTTACGCGTAGGAAAAGGCTCTTGGCATAAGGCTTACGCGTAAACGTATGTGGGAGCTATGCGTAAGGTTTACTCGTAAGAGCGAACCTTATGCGTAATATCCAAGTTTACGCATATCCTTCACAGGATACTCGTAGTCCCCATGTAGACCCTTACGCGTAAGTGTTACCCGTAAGATTTCTCTTACGTGTAACCTCTACGCGTAAAGTATTCCTTATGCGTAGAAATCCAATTTAACCTTGATTTTGATTTTGCACGCGTAAAACCTAAAATAAATTCATCACAACATTACCATTAACACTTTTATTCAACCTCTTTCATCCTCACATGGAATCACAATAGATATCAGTTATGCGTAGATTAATCTTAAGCGTAAGGTTTAAACCATAAATATTCAAATCCTACGCCTAAGAGATTTAACCATGGAATTTGCACCAAATTAATTTTGGGACAACTTAGAAGCAATGTGATAGTTTTCCAACAAGTTTTAACATCTAACACCTCAAGAATCAAAAGTACCCATTTTCAACGAGACTTAAACTTTAAAGTTCAATTTTGCAAAATTCATGTTTCTGGGTAAGATCCAAAGGTGTAGTTGGTTAATTAAACACATTTCAGACACAAGAGGTACGTGAAAAAGGTTTTGAAGTCGCTTTTTGCTAAATCTTACCAAAATGAAAAATCTTTGGAAAAACATAAATGAGATCTAGTTGCATCCAAGAATGCTTTGTTGTCTCAAATAGAACAACTGAAGATTTCTCTTACGTGTAACCTCTACGCGTAAAGTATTCCTTATGCGTAGAAATCCAATTTAACCTTGATTTTGATTTTGCACGCGTAAAACCTAAAATTAATTCATCACAACATTACCATTAACACTTTTATTCAACCTCTTTCATCCTCACATGGAATCACAATAGATATCAGTTATGCGTAGATTAATCTTAAGCGTAAGGTTTAAACCATAAATATTCAAATCCTACGCCTAAGAGATTTAACCATGGAATTTGCACCAAATTAATTTTGGGACAACTTAGAAGCAATGTGATAGTTTTCCAACAAGTTTTAACATCTAACACCTCAAGAATCAAAAGTACCCATTTTCAACGAGACTTAAACTTTAAAGTTCAATTTTGCAAAATTCATGTTTCTGGGTAAGATCCAAAGGTGTAGTTGGTTAATTAAACACATTTCAGACACAAGAGGAACGTGAAAAAGGTTTTGAAGTCGCTTTTGCTAAATCTTACCAAAATGAAAAATCTTTGAAAAAACAGAAATGTGATCTAGTTGCATCCAAGAATGCTTTGTTGTCTCAAATAGAACAACTGAAATATGATCATAAACAACAACTTAACGCTCTCACTTTAGAAACTCAAAAAGCCATTGTTAACTTGTCAAAAACAGTTCTGTGAGTACAAAAAGCATTCAAGGAAACAAATAGATGACTATCTTGAAGAAATTGTCGACTTACAAAACAAAATCAAAGAGTTTCAAAATGTTGTTTACAAACATGGTGAGTCAATCACAACTATTCAAAAGTTTACTTTTAAACCAAATCCAAATGGATATGGACCGAATCTTGCTGATTACAAACCAAAGTTTTCACATAGAGCATTCAAACCAAATCCTCAAGTTTACTGATGCGAAACAGGCGATGATTCCATTATGAGTGTTGTTGAATATAATCGTTTGTAGGAATTAGATGCAGAAGACGAGAGTCGGTCAAAATTAGAAAATGTTGTTTATAACAAACCATTTAACTATTCAAAAACCATAACTTTCGTCGCACAACAGGATAATTCTAACACACCTTGGGTTATCACGCCTATTTCTGAGTCTTCTAATGTTGGTCCCCAACCCAACACTGCACAAATTAATGGTCCTTTACCTTCACTCAGTGAAGTAAAAACATTACCCGAACGTTGTCAAATTCTTAAATATTTTGAAACATTCATATCGGACATCAAACTTTTGGAACGTGAAATTGAAATCAATTCTGAAATAAAAGTTGAACATATATATTGCTCTGATACCAATGTTAGGATCGTATATATGGTTGATTTGGTGAATCGGGAGGTCTTGGAAGATGGAAGAAAGCCATCTTCAAATTAGTGAGAGAAACTAGTGTGTTTTATTTATGAAAGATGAAAGCTTACACTAATGAGACTCACCCCTCCATGGAAGTATGGAGGGGTATATATACCCAAACACATACAACAATGGGAAATTGACATAACAAGCCCATGTGTTTAAGGTAACAAAGATAGAAAACGTAATCCCGTCAATGTCGTTCCATTTACGAGTTAGGAGCGATTCCAACAATCTTCCCCCAATGGGACGACATAAGGGATTACTTACAACATTTACTACAAATATAGAAAACAAATAAAGAAAGATCTTCATAAGCTCTTCAAGTGCTGAGGATGATGAAAGTTTACGCTCTTTGTCTTCTTCTTGTACCTTGACTTGAGAACCGTTTTCTTCACTTGTAGGCAAATGATGTAATATGCATAAATTGGATTAACTTCCCCCCAATTCATGATGCATGTTCTTTTTGGCAAAGTTTCGAATCGACTTCCCCAAACCGACAACCGTCTTTAGCGATTCAAACTTTGATGTAGTGAACATTCCTCTAACTTTTGAAGTTTTCGATGCGGAGCGGAATTTGTAGATGAGCAGTAAACCACACAAGGTAAATCTGACTTATTTCGGAAAATCCGTTCGGGGGTAACATGCAAGAAATCAACAAGATCTTCTCACGTATGTAGATGCTTCACACCAAACAACCCACGAAAGATGAAATGAAACGACTTCCCCCTGAATGTTGCGGTCTATCGGAATAATAGTTACATGTGAATCTGCAATTACTCGATAAAATGACCGTGTGTGAGGCATCACAACAACATATTTAGGTAACTTCACACACGATAACTCTGTGAAAGTGAGACGATTACACCAAAATGAGAAATTTGCACCACAGATCATCTCATTTCTTCCCCCTGATTGAAGAAATTCATGAAGGGAAACGGGTTTTCGAAAAAAAATCCAAAAACATCAAAGAAGCAATGACCACCTATACTCTCTGTCCCCTGATGTTTTCAATGAATCAGAATCATACACCACGTATGTTGATGACGAATTGGAGACAGCGAAACCATGTATGTCCAAGTAATCGAACGATTGTGAAGTACCATAAATATCTTGTGAGAATCAATTCTTTGAAAAGACTCTCTACTCGTGTATACTCTTCTCATTAACTCTTTACCGACCCCATTATCATTCGACGACTTTTGTAGTGACTCGATGGAGAAAATCCAATATGACGAACTTGAGGCAAGTAAAATAACCCGAACTTGTGACTTAAACTTGCACTATTGTCGACGAAGAACCCTTTTCTTAACCCCATCGAAAAGGTAAACTTAAAGTTTCTTAAATTATCCACACCTTAGTGTGACACTTGAGCACAACAACGTAACTCCTTAAAAGTGATAGCTATACGCTGTGAGCACAACAACGTAACTCTTTACATCAGATATAACTAGACAACTCAAGTCTTTTTCATTCGTAACGGTTAAAGCTCGAACAAGGATCTCGAAGAATCATGCATCCAACCAACCCCGATTTCTTCAAAATACTAAGAACACGCACCCGTGATATCCCACTTCAACCTCAAATAAATAATAAAGAATTCACGCTGTAGACATGTAAAACCCTAAAAGTATAAAACGCATAACAAGACTATTTTACCCTTTAAAATCAAAATTATAAAATACGTAAAATATATTAACGCCCATTTAATGAAATTAAAAATCTAACTTATGAATGTTTAAAACCTAACGTGCACATTAAATAAATCGACATTTGGTACGACGAAAATAAACGTCACGAGTATAAATAAATTGGGTCGTTTGTTCTTGTGTAATCCGAATACCTTTGGGTCATTTTTCTTTTGTGCAAGCCGAGTATACACTTGAGCCCATGGAGTCCGGTTTGGTTTAAAATCCGATTGTACACCATAAACCATGTTGGGCCTCTTCTTCTTTTGCAAGCCGAGAGCCCACAAAAAGCCCCAAGCCGATCGGTTTGGTATAAAAGCAATGCACACACATCAAATTGAAACCCTAATATACAAAAGATCACGGCACAATCTTTCTTTTCTTTTTCCCAACCGACATTGCTCATTCTTTTGGTTCGGTATGTGTTTGATCGCGTGTAGCCAAGGTATAACCATTTTCTTCCGTCTCCATTATCGTCGCATGCTAACGTTTAAAACATTGAAGCGTGAGATATATAATAAACCATACGAATGAACATGAATAAATCAAGCCCTAAAAATCAGTTATGATGGCCATTAATATGTAATCACAAAGGTAGAAACCCTAAGTCGTTATAATCATGGGTGTTTATGATTTTATGTGAAGAGTTGTGTGCGTGTTGGCTCATTAATTAGTATAAAGGGTGTGCATAATCTTTGTAAGACTGAATTATGAAATTTTAGGCATGCTAAGATGATATAAAAACAGGTTGTGTGGCTTTCATGGGTCATGGGTGCGTTTGGGTAGGTTAAACATGTGCTTATATTGGTTTTAATAAACCCTAAAACTGGACAGCATCATATGTCGAACTTGTGTGTGTCATATATCGAATTTTATAAGTGCAATAATCTGGGTTTTTGTTGGAAAAGTTTATTTTATGTCTTAGTTAAGTTTTCCAAGTGGTTTGGTCGAATTTGGAGTTGTCTAAGTCGTATTTTGAATTTTACAAGATTAAGTGTCAAAGCTGAGAAAAGCAGTCTGAAATTTAGGTTGGATTCATCTAGGTGTTATCGATGATACTTGCGTGTTTTGAGTGATTCTTGAGTCTAAATTGTAGTACTTTGAAATAGATTTCTGGAAAAATAAGTCTTGTATCATTTGCAAACGTGGAAGTATGATTTTTATATTTTGGAGTTAGGTGTCCGAATCAATTCTTGAGTTGAAATTTATGATGTAGTAAATGATTTTAGTATTTAATATATGAGGTTCTGGAACTTTTCCTTTGGTGGATATGATATTTATATATGGTGTGACACCTGTAGCTTTTGGTTTGATGTGTTGAGTAGGGTGAGTGTGTTTGTTGGGGCCATACTTTTGGTGTGTGTAAATGTGGGTGAGTTACGGACGGTTTGGACTTATGATTTTCCGTAGGCCATTTAGCATGGAAATAGAACCCACCAATTTTGGAGAGTCTTTTAAATCATATGGAACCCTGGGATTTTGCTTGATTTCATTTGAGCTAAGTAAGTATTTTATAAAAATCGCTAAAGTCTGGTCCGAATATGAGTTTAAGAAACTGAAAGATAAAATATGATATCAATAGGTAACACACTTACAAATGCATAAGAAGCTTATAAAATGAGAATATACTTATAACTCTAAGAATGTTAATGCGATTAATCCGTTATAGCTTTAATGATGCTAATAAGTATTAAACAAATCCTAATCCGTGTAGATTCGTTGAAGGAGACGCGACGTTGTATCTTCGTGTTCATTCATTCGTTTGCTTTTCTCTCATTTGCGTTAAGGTACATATATTCTGACCTTTTCAGTAAAGGTTTCTCATGATTTTCTCTTCTTTGTCATTCTCTTATGCTTATTAGGATTCCCTATGCCATTGCTATGATTCCCTTCTGCTTATATGAATCTCTGTTTGTCTGAACTTCTGTTTGTCGAACCTTGCTATGTTTGAGTATGAATTTCGATTATGAATTTCGATTATGAACATCGATTATGAACCTCGATTATGAGCGTATGATATGTGACCGTGATATGAACCTTTGATTTCGAACATTTGATATGAACCCTTTCGATTTGTTTGATCCGTTGCTTATCCGAAATCTCATTTATTGAACCATGAAACATCGATTTGAACTTATGATATGAAAACTCCGATTTGTAAATCTGTTTGACCTTTATGATGAATTATGATCGTGTCATTTATGACAATCTGTTTGACCTAAGTTAGTTTGACACCGAGCCAATATTTCACTAGTCATGGGGATTCCATGTCCGTGTCGATGATGCACCGACATGACTCTAGGGCGAGAGAGTGATGTTACGCCACGTCCTTTTCATTATCTGTTTATTGATAGTATGTCCACTATCATGTCTTGGGGCGTATGGATGCATCCTAGATCGATCGTTATCGATATGATTTGTGCGGTGAATGATGTCGTGTAATACGCGTCTTCACAAATTCGGGAGCTAGCTACTCCATTTGTTATTGAGGTCTCCCTCATATTATATAAGGTACTCAGAGGTCACCCTCCGAGTAAGAAAGTTACTCGATATGATATGTTACGGGCTCGTGGTAGATAACTAAATCAGATCTGTTATTTACGTATTAGATATTCATCTATGATTCCGTGTTGCCAATATTTCCGTTTACGTCTTGGTGTATTATATGTTTATTGAATGTGTTTATGCTTTGACATGTTTATGTGACTCTTGTTTGCCATGCTAGGATATGATTAATATGCTTAAATGTGATTCGCATGTTGTCATCGATTATATGTTAGTTTACCATTATGTGACCTTGTTGATCGTATGATGATTATGCTAGTGTATAATTGATAAAGTTCATTGTGTATAATTGTTCGGATAATTCGTGAACTTTGATTATCCGTTGGTGTTCGTATCGCTTATGTTTGATCGCCATGTTTAAATTCTGTCTATACTAAAGTTTGATCGGGAAATGGTTTAACTTATGATATCGACTTGATAACTTGCTAATTGCTATGCTATGTCTTTGCTTATTTAGTTATAGTTTTCCTCATGTTTTCTATTTGTATGTGTGACGCCACGTTTGATTGCTATTGTTCCATTGCTACGATATTGGATAAGTGTGTTAAATGTTGATTAATTGACTTGTGTAAAGGACATGTTTACTTCTAGTAGTTGTTTCTGCTAGCTTTTAGTATTTTTGTTTGGCTTATATGTACTCTAATTTTCTGTTTTAGTTAATGTTTGGTTATTTTGATGTGTTTGCGTTTGTGTCATCAATATGCTATGTGTTTGTTCTTATCTGTTATATGTTCTTCCGGATTTCTGTGTATCTGTGTTCCCGCAGAATTCTCAATGATTCATTGTTCTCATTCCGCTGTGACTTCGTTATTCGTTTCTTTATTTCATTTCATATTTCTGTTTTGTTTAGTTTTCATTTTGTTATGTCATTCCTTTGGGCTTTGTAAGCTCACCGCATTTTCTTTTCTGCGGCGGTATTAAGCATTCAAGATGAGCTTATGGGATAGTGATCGGGTTGAGAGTAGAGATGAGAGCAAGATTTGAAAATAGGGATCTTAGATTTATTTTGATTATTAAGTTATTTATATTTTCTTTTGTAAGTTTTGTAAAGGCTTCCGCTTTTGTATAGTACTTAAGGTTCTGATATGAAACCGTATTTGTGATATCTTTACCCTTGTCTGGTTGGGGTGTTACAAGACACATCTTGCGGTAAAATTCCCAAATCTAGCCTTTGTTAATGGTTTAAAATGAGCTTAATAATGGTTCCCGATCTTGTCAAAAATGTATCCCCGTGAAATTTTATCAATACCAAAATACCGCTCTTTTTACCAAATGAATATGCCACAGTTAACACAATGTATTAAAATACATTGTATAATTTTATCATTTCATCCCAACTTTTTCATATTCTAAAACATATACTCCCATGTGCACGTTTTGCTTAAGCCCAATATATTTCAAAGCTGAAGTTCACGTTTCAAGGGCCCAATCCAAGTTTAAGATTTCCAATCGACAAGCCCAACAAAAGTATCCATTCAAGTACTGAGTAACCGGTTATAAGATATATTACCCTAATATATCTCATTTTACCTTTAACCCTAAAACGTATAATACTTTTGTCCGCCCCCAACAACATATAATCTCTCTCCAAAAATACTCTCACCTAACTGCTATCCAAATCTCAATCTCAGATCTCTTAAACAATCAATCTTTAATCATAATCCCGTGACACAAATCAACCAACACTAATAGTACCAAACCCTGACCTATGTCAACGGTTTATGCTAAATCCGACTCAAGAGCTCGATTTTTAAGGCTTCACGATCCTTTGAAGGGTCACGGGTTGGTCCTAATTTTGTTTATGTAATTAACAAACCAAGGAGAGTGAGGGTAACATAATTGTTATTCTTCTTTCCTTTTGTTCGGATATTAATTGAAGCTTTGCTTCAAATAAATTGATCGATGAAGAGTTTATATTCTTTCGATTGATATACCTTCAAGGTTTGAAATTTCAATAATAACATCGAAAGAAAAATAAATCTGAGATTATTTAATCTTTTCAGTTCGAGTCTTGTTGATGTGGGAGTACTGATATAAGAGTTGGGGAGTGATGTTGAAATAATTTTGGTTTGAATTGTTGTTGGAGAGGTTGAAATAATTATGGACTGATTAAGATTGAAAAACAGAAGTCGAATGGTTTTGGTATATGGTATGGGTCAAGTCAAACAGTCAAGGTCTTCATCTCGTTTTTTTATGTCTTAGGCGTAAAAATGGAAAGGTCTTATGCGTAAACACCATTTCTTACATGTCAAAGCAACTTACGCGTAACTTATGCGTAAGCTTGTTTTTTTCTTATGCGTAAGCCAACACTTAGGCGTAAGCCAATACTTAGGCGTAAGCCAAAAAAGTTAAGCGTAAATGTCTTATGCATAAGACCTTACGCGTAATACCTTACGAGTAGCTTTCCAAGCTACTCGTGAACAATCTGTAGATCCTTAGTCGTAAAACTAGGGTATTGACTTGTTGACTTTTTGCTCCGGCGAGTTTTCCGACCAAAAGTTCCGTCCAGATTCATTGTAACCCAGAAACATGACAAAAAGGATTAAACCTTTGACCCATTTTGATGACCATATTGACTTGACCACGAATATTTCACGAGAAAGTTTAAAGGCATAAAGAATACATAAATAGTGCCAACCAGATATGTTGAAAAGATAAGACTTTTTAGGCAAAAACTGATACAATAAAACTTGTAAAAAAAATTTGTTAACAAACTTTTTTGTGAACAGTTAAGATTGAAAACAGACTTTTTAAAACAAGTATTATGACAAGAAAATATCACCAAAGATCAACCAATGATACAAAACCGACCTTGCTCTTGATACCAATGTTAGGTCACCATATTGTAACACAAGCATCAATGTATAAGAAATATAGAAGAGAGGGGATCGGATGAACACACAAACACAATATACACGTATGATATGAGAAGAGTTATGCGTAGGATATTATGTAAAGTGAACAACCAACCTTCAAATGAAGGTTTAAAACATTATTTATAGGGAAAGGAACTAGGGCAACACTCAAGTTCCCTTCCCTCCTTATGGGCTTGGGCCAAGGCTTATGGGCTTTCTACATAAGCCTTGCCTTTAATACTAACATAAAAGCCTAATAAAGCAACCTATTACATGTTAATTACAAACACTTGAAATATAGTTTAGGAGTGATTCCAACACACTAGTTAGTAGTTTTGTCTATAAAGATCAACGAAGAATACTATTCTTGATGATGAGTTCAATATAGATAACAAGTTTAGTGATACTTAAGTGTACGTATTGAGTCTACTTATTCTTTACATGTTATACGAAATGATATTATTAATTAAGCTATAAATTATACAATAATAATTTATTTGTAAGTAAGTTATTAAAGAGCATACCTTTGCTATATATATTCTTTTTAAGAAAAAGAAACATCGATGCGAAATTCTTTATGATCTTGTAGGATGCCCAAATCCTAGTATGGATAATTCTCAACAACGAAAATATTAGAAGGATCTATCATAATCCAACATTATAAAATATGATTTTTAAAACATGACTTTTTGTTTTTAAGAAATTTCCTTCTTTGTAGTTTTCAATCATACACGGATCGTATCAAGTTTTAAAAGTACAATATACTCTAAGAAACTTGGTAACGAAGCTCTGATACCAATTGTGGAAAATTAGAAGGGGGGGGGGGTTGAATAGTTTTACCGATTAAAACTTTGTTTTAATCTATTTAGATAGACTTATGTCAATCTATTAAATGTGCATGTTGGATGTCGATAGATAAGCATATAAATAAACAATGCAAAGATAAAGAATAAGAAGCACAAAACCACGACTCGAGTATTTATAGTGGTTCGGCTACAAGGACACCTTCCTTGCCCTACTCTACTCCCCGAGTCACCTACTCGAGAGTTCGTAATCACTACACAACACAAGCTCCTTGTGGCGGAGAAGGCTTCACAACGTCGCCTACTCTTTATCCGATACAAGGCTAGACACCGGGTTCTTCCACGAGGTAGAACCAAACCTATCACAACATCGCCTACACTTTATCCGGTACAAGGCTAGATATCGAGTTCTATTACAAAGGAGGAACTACTACCCAACACTACACAACACCTATTCCAACGGAGACACACTCCTTATTACAACATCATCAAGGATATCAATATCCTTTGCCAAAACTAATCTATCTTGTACATCGATGCACCATATTGAATGTACACCCTTGGCACCTTTCATTAATGCCTTTGACACGATCCTCCAGCACCTTTCACTAATGCCTTGACACGGACCTTTGGCACCTTTCACTAATGCCTTTGGCACGTACTTTTGGCACCTTTCACTAATGCCTTCATCACAACACTTCTAGGAGGGAGGAAAGAACTATCAACAAGAGAACTTCAGTAGTCTTGATGATGACGAATCTTGGCAACTCATGGACTTGAGCTTGCTCGACTTCAAGAGGTGGTGATCTCGCCTTTAAGAGGAACCTAGAGAATAAACACAAAACTACATAGAAAGATCATTTGGATATGAGGTTAGAGAATTTACAATACTAATAGAAAGTATGTGTGGAAAAGACAAGTTACAATGAAGAAATGGCTCACTATTTATAGGCAAAAACCTCTACTGTTCCGCGGATCCCACGGATCCCTTGCTTGAGGGATCCGTCCAGTGTAATCCTGGGGATCCGCCAGACGCTCCTCCATATTTGGGTTATGGGTCATGGGTTATGGACTTTGGGTTATGGGTACCTAAATAGATACAATGTGTCTAGACATTGAATCATGGGTCATGGTTTAGGTCCATGGGTCATGGATAATATCCAACATGACTTCATGCATGATGTCATGCAATGGGTCATGGGTTATGGATCATGCTCCATGGGTATGGGTCATGGACTTTGGGTTTTACCCAACTACATTCAATGTATCTAGTCAATGGGTCAAGTACTTAGATTTTTACCCATTACAATACATATATATATACTAAGTATATATAAGTACATATCCATATTATGTAAACACTAGTTGTTATACATATGCATTTCTATAACATGCAGACATTATTACTTATTTAGTGTATTATATGAAAATGTAAGTGTGTTAGTAAACTATTGGCTCAAACCATTTACGTATTTTATTTGTTTCGTTAAAATGATTTTACGTTTGTTATCGACAAAACATTAGAAGATCGTAAAATATAAATAAACGTTTTTACGGCTTATTTGTATTAACAGGGCCCATAACAGGTTTTGAAACTATTTAGGTACTCCTTTCGTCCTATAATAATTGTCTAGTTTGATTTTTTTGAGTCTTTCTTGTTCAACTTTGATTATACATATTTTTATTTGTGTTATATAATATTTGATAAAATTTATATCAATAAAAATATATTTAAAACCTAATTCATTCATATAATTTGCATCAATTATTATATAACATATATAAAGGTATTTAAAGTCAAAGTTAAACAAAAAAACTCAAAAAAGTCAAATTGGATAATTATTATTAGACGGAGGTAATATTTTTTTTTTAAAGTAAGAAAATGACATGTTAAGTGGAGTAATTTGTTTTGCGTTATAAAATATGTTTTGGTCCGGCCGGTTTAATCGTGAATCGATTTGGTGACTGGAAGCCGGTTTTACTGTAATGTCTTTAATTTTATTTGATTATTATGTAACATTTTTAATTATTGATGAAATTTTACTTTTATTGTTAAAAAAATTGAAAATGAAAAAGTAAAAAAGATAGAGATGTGAGTCTCCTTATTACACAAAGTTGGTCGTGAGTTAGTCTAGGAGAAGAAAGATGAGGTGATAGGGGAAATGTCGATTTCTTGAGGGTCCTTATTACACTTAGCTTAATAGACCAAAGACCCACTGTTTTGGACCTTATATATGTACTAGGTTTAGCTCCCCGTGCATGCACGAGGCTTTAGGTTTGATTTTTGTTAGATTAAGTTTTGGCTTAAATTTTGTTGGACAAAATAGTTGTTGGAAGTAAAAATAGTATACTAACATTAAATTTAGTTTTTTTTCGCTTTTTTTTAATAATATATATGTATTATAGATAATTACATCAATCTTTTTTTTATATAATTTTTTTTATAGTATCTACGTAATTATAGATATTATTATCCTATAAATGGGTTAGATTTAATTTTTAAAAAAATCACATAAGTTTCTTTATATGAAAATTTTGGTATACAAAAATAAACTAAAGGTAAAACCTACAAAATTAAATTTGTACCTACTTTTTAGACAAACAACATAATGCATATGTATTATCTTAAACCCGTCAGAAATATAATACATGAATAAATCATTGTTCATCGGAAACCGCTATAGTATTAAATAAAAAACTAGTCGTTCAACAAAAATGGTTAAACACATTAAATTTTTGTATTTATGATATTGTTGTTTTGTTGATGGTATATGTAACTAATAATATTATTTAGTTAGCATTGCAAAGCCATCAGAAACAAAGAAATCAACTTATTGATAATATAATCCCATAAAAAATATAATAAAAAGAAATTTGTTTCATTAGAATCTTTTTGAAATATAAGAAAGATGTTCTAGAATATTTTTAATATTTTATATTTAAATTATTTTACTTGATAAGTTTTAAATTTGTATGGTATATATATTTTTAAAATTTGATTGTGACAGTTTTCCATCTAAGGAAACTTATGTGATTTTAAAAAAAATTAAATCTGACTCATTCTTAGAATAATAATATCTATAATTACGTAGATATCAAAATCATCATGCACATGTATCATCTAAAACCCATTAGAAATTAAATACATGAAACATTTATTGTTCATCAGAAGTAAATCAGAAACCAGTCGTTCAACCAAAAAAATGATTAAAAAATGGTTAACTATTGAATTTTTGTATTTTTGTTATTGTTGTTTTCTTGATAGTGTATTTAACTAATAAAATTATTTTGTTAGCAACCGCAAAGCCAAACAAAGAAACCAAATTATTGATTACATCAAAATGTCAAAAATATAATAAAGACAAATATAATATGCATGTTCTAGAATGTTTTAAAAATTATATATTTAAAAATTATATATAACGTATATAATTTCTAAATGCTTTAATGCATCGGTATGTAATTTTAAGATATATTTAAATTATATTACGTGATAATTTCTAAATTTGTCTGGTATGTATAAGATATAATTAGGGTTTTTTTCACATTCAAATTTGAAAAAGATATGGTCAAAAAAAGATGTATCACAAAAAATTAGTACTTATCATGATTTATTTTTCTGGAAAATATATTATTTAGTTTTTAGCACGGATTAAACATCGCCACGATTCTGGTATATAAATCATCAGAAACAATGAATAAACTCAACATGCTCATGAGTTGCAAATATATTGTCATCAGAAACTGATTATATACATAAGAAAACAATAAATCTTTATGAGAAACCATAAATTTTGTTGCGTATTCAAATATATTATCTTCATACATTTCATAAAATATTTTCCTAAATTCTGATATGCAATTTGAAGCCTTAATTTATATGTTCTCTTCATATTTATGTTATTGTTGTTTTCTTGATGGTGTATTTAACTAATAAAATTATTTCGTTAGCAATTCAAAGCCATCGAAAACAAAGAAACCAAATTATTGATAACATTAACCCGTCAGAAATATAATAAAAAGAACTTCTCCCCATCAGAATCATTTCCAAATATAAAATGCTTATTCTATATCTTTTTTTTTAAATTATATATTTCAATTACGTTACGTGATAAGTTCTAAATTTGTATGGTATTTATAAGATATAATTAGGGTTTCAGTCACATTTAAATTTGGAAAACATATGGTCAAAAAAAGATATATCATAAAAATTAGTACTTATCATGATTTATTTTTCAGGAAAATATATTGTTTATTTTTAGCACAGATTAAACATCGTCACGATTCTGATATATAAATCATTAGAAACAATGACTAAACTCAACATGCTCATGGGTTATAATTATAATGTCATCAGAAACTGATTATATACATAAGAAAACAATAAATCTTTATGAGAAACCATGATTCTTTATGAGAAACCATAAACTTTGCCGCCTATTCAAATATATTATCTTCATATATTTCATAAAATCTTTTTCTAAATTCTGATATGAAATTTGAAACCCTAATTAATACATTCTCTTATTATTTTAAATAAATCATCAGCAATAATGAATGAACTAAACATGCTCATGAGTTGTAAATATAATGCGATTAGAAAATGATTATGTACATTAGAAAACAATAAATATTTATGACAACCTGTGATCTTTATGAGAGGCCATAAATTGGCTCTTTTTTTTCTTCATATATTTGACATTTATTTTTTTTTCACTAAAATACAATAATCATAATAAGAAACAAATAATTTATTAGTACAATTAACATTTTTGTGATACTGATAAATCAAACAAAATAAAAAAAAGAATTAACTAAACAATCGATCTATACTTCAAAACTCTAATTTAAACATTCTCTTCATAAACTTCATAATATATTTTTTATATTGTGATGTGTAGGTCGAAACCCTAATTTTGAGTAAATCACCAACAACTTCAACAATCTCAGACTCATCTTCATGCTCATCCATCACACTAAAAATACAATAATCGTATAAGAAACAAATAACTTATGAGTTATTAGAATAAAAACAGTTAACATCATTGTGATACCGATAAATCAATCAACATAAAAAAAAATATTAGAATTAAGTAAACAATCAATCTGTACTCCAAAACCCTGATTTAAACATTCTTTTCATAAACCCAAAACTCTAAATTCAACAATAAGTAAAAAGCATTAAAGGAAAACACATGTTAAAGAATATAAAGAGGAAATCAAAAAGAATGATAACAAAATAGCTAAAAAAAATTATTTCCCTTAATCTTTATTGTTGTGCGTCGTCACAGAACCATAAAACCAAAAAAAACTCTTTTTGTTTCTTCACTTATGATGTCTGCTGTTGTCCACAATTCCAAAAAATCAAGCACAAACGGATTTTTAGAATATTAAACCGGAATGATAGAACCTAAAACACTAAGAATGAGAAAGCATGTACCTTATTGCGATCAACTGTGAATGAATGAGATGCAATGCCGAATGAGGAGTATTTATAAGATGAGATTAGGGTTTATGTAAATTTTAAATTTAGAAAAGACATGCTCAAAGAAAGATATATCATATAAATATAGAAGTTATCACGAAATTATTTTTAAAAAAATATACAGTTTTATTTTCTTCCTAATAAATTTGCATGTTTAATCACAATTAATTTTTAGAAAGCAAGTTTTATCAGAATCTAATTTTTAACACGAAACTTTTAAAAATCACACACTCCTTTTTAAAGTTTTTTTTTTCTTCGCAATTTCGACACATTTATGTTTGAGGAGCCTTTTAAAAAAATCCATATACTGGCCCTACTTTTTCTCAATTAAAAACTGGCCAATGAGAGGGCTCAATTGGTTAATCGAATCCCTCAATTTGACCAAAAGTGAGTTCTCTCATTACATAAAAGATGAGAACTGATTTGCGTTCTCATTGACGAGAGCTTCGCAACGAGCTAAAATGTGTCAAAAATGGAGTTGATATGAATGAGATATCGTGTCTCAAAGTGAGGTACTAGAAACACAAAAATATGGAAAAGTGGGAGTATCCCACATCGAAATCTTGATATTTACCTTCAAAATGATTTGTTGGTTTTACTCCAACACCTACGTCTTGGCGTCTTGTGAGGGTGTGATTCGTGATTTCGGGCCAAAATGGGTTCGAAACTTCTGAACTTATGCAAGCCCGCGCGACCTGCGGACACGAATGCAACTCCGAAATTGCTGCAGAATTCGTTGCCATGTTTAATAAATTTCCAGATTTTGTGTCCATTTATTTTTAGAACTGATTTTAACTTTGTCAACAAGTTATACATAATCTGTTTAAATAAATGAAACATATTGAAATCGGTCTTAGAAAGAAACATATTTGCATATATCGTGTATATTTAACAGTGATTCAATCTTGGTGAACAAGATAGGTTTTCACTATAAATATAACCTAGTCTCATTCGGTTTTATACACAGAAAAAACGTAGCTCCACTGCAACCGATTTCCAGCAATTCGTTCGATCACAAACGCAAGTTACTTTCGTGATCTTTCAGGCAAGTTTGTCACATCCGACTGTACATCAGCTTTGGCAGTTGTACCCTGGGAAACAGATGGCGAATCTGTTTTAAGGGAATCGTATTAAACACGAGCCTCGTGCCACGACCTTTACTGCTTTTATTTAATTATCGTTGAATAGTGTCTGTCTTCTGCTTCTACCCCGTTCTGTCTATTATTTAATTTTATGTTATTATTTAGTTTCTATTATTTATTATTTGTAATATGATTTTATAATAAAAGTGTACACCGTTTCCTACAGTCTGAAAACAGAATCTGTTTAACAGAATTAAAACACTTTTCGTATAATCGGATTAATTATTAATTAATAGATTTCATATACAAATTGTTTTCTATGGAAACCAGGATTGAGTTTCTTTGGAAAACCAGTTTTATAAACAGGATTTTAAGTTACAGATTTGGTGTACATATCTAAAACGATTTTTAAAGTAGTTTATTCTTATCAGTTATATTGAAACCATGATTGAGTTTCTATTAAACTAATCTATTTACTTTGGTCATTTATTTAAATCTAGATTAATTGAAACCAAGATTGAATTTCTTTGAAGCAGATTCGGTGCAAGTTAACAGAAATCACGATTGAATTTCTTAGATACCGATTTTATAACAGTTGACTTAACTGTTTGTGTTTGGTAATTTTTCAGGATGACAAACACCACCCCTCCTGTGACTACTCATGTGAACGAATCGTGCGCCGATTACTAACACGATTGCTAATCATCTTTGAGAAACCGAGAAATTCAATGGGCGAATTTTAAGAGGTGGCAATGAAGATATTCTTCTATCTCACTACTTTGAACCTTGCGCGGTTCTTAAAGAGAACCCACCTAATGTGGAACCTCCTGAAGGTCAATCCTCTAATCAACAGTCGTTCAACCCTTGGAAGCGTGGAAACATTTAGACTTTTGTGTCACAACTATGTTACGAATGGTTTGGTGGACTCTTTGTACAACGTGTCTTGCAAGACCAAGGCGCAAAGAATTATGGGAGTCATTGGAGCAAGTACAAAACCGAGGATCAGGTACAAAGAAGTTCGTGGTAGCTAATTTTTGGATTACAAGATGGTTGATTCAAATAATGTGATGAGTCGGGTTCAAGATCCGCAGGTTTTGCTATACGACTTCATGCTAAGGAATGACCTTGAGTGAAACTTTTCAAGTTCTTGCTATTATTAAAAGTTACCTCAAGTGGCTAGAATTCAAGAACTACACGAAGCATAAGTGAAAGGAGATGATTGTTGAAGACTTGGTTTTCGTCTTCGTATTGAAGAGACAACAAGTAGCTCGAAAAACACTTATATACTGATTACGCCAAGGCAAATATGGTTGAGCATGCTTCGTGATCTTTAAAGTCTAATGTCAAAGGTAAAGGCAAAGGAAAAGGAAAGAATGACAAGAAGATCAAATGGAAGTCTGAGTACCTTGTTCCTAAAGCTGCAATTATGAAACAAAAGTTCCAAGGGGTGTGTTTCAACTGTGACCAACCAAGTCACCGTGCTGCTAATTGCAAGATGCTGAAGCGGGTGACTCCATGCCAGGCTAATATGGTAAATGAAGATGTGGACTTGGTTGCTATGGTGTCTTGCGTCATTGCCATGATCTCTGAAGTTAACCTGGTAGGTTCCAACAACAGGGAATGGTGGGTTGATATTGGGGCTACCCGTCATGTGTGTGCTGATAAGAGGTTGATAGTGCAGAGAAGCTGTACATGGGAAACTGTAAGATATTACTTTTCACATACACATCAAACCATAACACAAAGTAGCATATAGATGGAATTCTAGAGAGAGAAAGTTAGAGGTTTAGGGAACTTAGTGAGAGAAAGTGAAAGATATTATTATGAGCTCCAACTCTACCTTGGAAGGTAGAGTATTTATAGTCTTACATAAATCGCCACACATCGGTGTGGATCGGGCATACAGTGGGTAAAGACCCGTCCGTCCTCCACGGTGTTACTTAACTAAATACTACTTAACTAAAAGAACTACGACTACGAGCTTTCTAACGATTACATATACTTGAGGTGACCGACTCTTTAATACCGGAATTTCTAATTCCTAACAATCTCCCCACAGGAGGTCACCTCAATCACGTACCAAAAATACATTGAATACAACCGGATAATACATTAACAATTGATCTTGCATTCATGATGTAGTCCTTTGCTCCTAAGCTCGTAGTCATTGATTCTTCACATTGCATGTTTGGTTACTTCAAGTGGAGGTCTTTATCGATCCACGTGATAATAATTTTGAGCCATCTTTGAGATCATCGACAATCAACAACCTCGAGACATCCATTGTGGTGTTGTGACTTTGGGACCGACATGCTCACATTCGGATCATGATATCTTCTCATCGAGTAGCGGAAGCATTTGTTGAATCATGATATTGGCAGCAGAAGCGAAGCATGGAGTGAAAATATCGAGTCATTGATGCACTTATCATGATTTCTTTTGAGATGAATGTGTAGTGTGAGCATGCGGCTATGGATTGACCGCTTCATTACGATCACCGCAAACGCCGGGCGTACTGCATACAACATTAGCAATAAATCGCACGAAAGTGTCTTTGATCACTTTCGTTGAATTGAGGTACACGGCCCACGGTTCCCGTTGATCGCGACAAATCGCTCGTGATCATGTATAATTCAAGAATTTCCTTGACAGGTTTCGCAATGTTCTAGTTGTTCTCATACCGAACGTCTCAAAGAAGACAACACGGAGTGAGTGAACCATCGAATTTTAAGTCCACCGATTGATGAAAAGAGATTTGAAAAACAATCGTGTATTGCTCAATAGAAATTGTTTTTGCAATACAACGAAGGTTTTATTGAAAATCAATTATCAATCATAAAACACCTTTTGGTTTGAAAATGAGTACACGGTCGATGTGCTAAAGAAAAGAGTTGTTAAGCACAAAGACCGGTTTTCAAAGGTATCCGTCAATCCATAGCTCGAACCAGATTGATTCAAAAGATTGAATCGCCCCATTGTTTCATTCGGTTGTCACATGGTTGATCTATACAATAGATCTCACATGCCACCTACCAGAGCTTGTTAGATGTTGGCTCGAAGGCTTTCCATCTTCATTGTGTATATGTAAACACATCACTCGGATGTTCGGCAATACCACAAGGATAATGCGAGGACTCAAGATATAATCTCTTTCCACATTGTGTGAAACAGAGAGTCTTCATTGAAAGTGTCCTAATGAGATTTATTGATGATCTCGTGGCTCTAGACTCAATTTGTGCATATTTGGATCCTATGCCGGAGACTAGGAGAGGGTCTCCTTCTTCAATATCAACAATCTCTAAGAGAAAGTCGATAGATAATGTCGGTTCCCGTGAGAATGAAACAAGTCCTTTTAAGAGGAACTTGAGTGGTTTGAAAGGTGAAGTGCAAGTCGCCACCGGGTCCATGACGTCTTGTCTTCAATACCGATGTTACCATCGAGTAGCATATGAAGTGAACCCGTATCCGCCTAAGGTTGAATAAATGGAGGGCTATTTGTTTTCACCCTTTTCTCATTCAATTCTTTTAATTCTTCAACCCTTCAATGCTTACCGAGACTTCATAGCAAGAACCTTGTTGGGTTTGTTCCAAGACTTGCTCTATCTCGATCCGCACTCTTCCCATATCTCACATTTCTCCTTTTATTATCATACCTAAGGACTTCTACACTAACTAGTGGATTGTCCTCGGTAGATCCCTCCGGTTCGGCGGATCATGGGAACATATACCTAACCTTATCATCCTTATATCACCGTACATAAAGTAAAGTTGGTCGGTCTATTTGGTATTGTTAAATCGCCATTGGATCCAATTGAAAACCATTTGAAAATCAATTCGGATACTTGTGATATATCAAAGCATTTTGTACCGAATTGTTTTGATATTTTAGAACGAGAACTCCCCTCAACATGTGCATCAAGTATTGAAAATGTTTTGCACACGGAGGCAAGAGAAATAATTAACTTCTTTGATTACCATTTTCTAAAGATATCAACATCACTTCCCACATCAAATCAAGTAGATATAGCATTTCCGGAAGGATGAGGTTTCCATAAATTTGCTCCCCTCAATATGTGCCTCGAGGTTTAAAAGAGTTTTGCACATACTAGAGGGAACCTGCACATTGGGATGAATGATCACGTTTCAAATCAAAGGTTTAAGATAGATGCTCCCCCTCAACATGTGCATGAAAATTTGAAATCGTTTGTCACATGTGGGAAGGACAGCATGTACATTCATGTGAAACCATTTACCTTAATATCAGTTTAAATCCAATTTAAATCACACATTCTCCCCCGATCACAATTATCAAAACATTTGAGATTTGTGATCTCGTATAGATTTAAATTGATTTTGAAAGCTTTTAAGGAGAATTGTGACTTGATTGTGAAAGCGTTTGAACTGATAAGGATCGGATTTTAAGACTTTACACTCCATTGATAAAACATGCATTTATATCTTTTGAAAAACAATTTTAATGCCAAATAACTTTTTAATTTAATTGAAATCATTCTCCCCCTCAATCAATGACATAGGTTGTTGATTGAGAGATAGAGATTTTGACAAATAAGTCCTGATGATTATCAAAAATAGAGACCGAGTTATTTTTCAAAGCATTTGGTTTTCAGAGATAAATGTTTATAGAATCGAGCATGGAATTTGAAAACATGTTAAAACATGGCTCGTTCTTTCTTTTAAAACCGGTTATTACACGAAAATGACAATAAACCATTGTTTCTCTTTCTCCCAAAAATATTATTATTTATTTATTTATTTATTTATTTTATTTTATTTTTAAATTCGAACAACATCTAAAGTCCCGTGTCATTCTTTGAATGACAACACAAAGACCGTAGATATTATCGAACCGAGAAAAACATGACAAAATGACAATATTTTTTGAAGATTTTTCGAATTTTTCAAATTTTTATGGATTTTGAAAGTTTTATATTTTTCTATTTTGTTTTTCGAATAAATATTTACAAGAGATAGATGAAGATAGACCTTTACTCCTCGTCTTCCTCCTGAAGACGTTTGAGAGTTTCTGGTTGAAGGCTTTTCAAACCTAGTCGTGGAAGAATAAACTCAAAACGTTCTCTTGGAAGAGCTTTGGTGAAGATGTCGCTAAGCGATATTCGACCTCACAAAATATAGTTCCACCACACCTTTTCCACTTGTTCCCCGATGAAATGATGTCGAATGTCGATATGCTTTGCTCTTGAGTGTTGAACGTTGTTGCATGAGAGAGCAATAGCACTTTATTATCACAAGACAGAGGGATTTTGTTGAATTCAAAGCCATAGTCGATAATTGAGATCTCATCCATAAGATTTGAGCACAACAAGATGACATGGCTATGTATTCACCTCGTAGAGGAAATAGAAGTACTCATTTGCTTCTTTGAAGACCAACTCACAAGCTTATCACCCAAAACCGAGCACCTCCGGACGATTTGACGAGTATCTTGACAACCTCGCATGATCAAGATCTCGCATAGGCCGTTAGTGACATACCGGTGTCCTTGGTACCAAAGACCCATATTGATGGTTCCTTGGAGATACCGAAGACCCGCTTAATCGCTTCAAGGTGCTTTTAGTAGGCTTAGCACGGTATCTAGCACACATGCAAACAATGAACAAGATGTACGGTCTACTAGCGTTGAGATACATCGTGGATCCAATCATACTCCGATATTTCGTTTGGTCAATCATGATCCCCGAGAGGTCCTCATCTAGTTTGGTTCGGTCAATCATAGGGGTGTCAACAGGTCACATGAATCAAATCCAAATTTCTTTAAAATCTCATTGCATATTTAGATTGATTTATGAAAATGCCTCCGGACTTTGTGAAATTTGTAATCCCAAGAAAATGACATTTGTCCCATCATTGACATTTGAAACTTTGAACTCATTTCATTTTAAAACGATCACATTCCATTGGGTCCGCCGAGGCAAAAATAATATCATCAACATAAATTTGAACATGAATTAAATGTTTGCTCGACTTCGGTGAACAATGTAGGATCAATCGCTCCTTTGATGAATCCGGTTGATAGAAGAAACTTTGATGATGTATCATACCATGCCCTTGGAGCTTGCTTTAAACCGTAAAGAGCCTTCTTCAAACGATAAACGTGAGTAGGATGCTCTTGATTCACAAATCCTTCAGTTGGTCGACGAGCGACTTCTTTAAGATCTCCGCTCGTAAATGCCGTCTTTACATCCATCCGATAAACTACCATGTTCTTACTAGCAAGATTAGCCGAAAGATTTCGATTGCCTCGATTTGAGCAACCTGGAGCAAAAGATTCTTCAAAGTCTATACCTCCTCTTGACGATATCCTTTAGCAACCAATCGAGCCTTGTTCTTCAACACATCACCATGCTCATCAAGTTTTACTTTGAAGATCCATTTGAGAGCTATAATCATAGCACGATCTGGAGTGTACTAACTCCCATACATCAAGACGATCAAACTCATGAATTTCATCTTGCATGGCATTGAACCGCCTATCTTCATTCATGGCGCTTTAACATCTTTTGGTTCAATCTTAGATAGTACGGAGTTGAAGAAGCACCATAAGGCATCGGTTGCGAGTTGTTTCCGTGTTGATACAGACGAGAGGATTTCCAATGATGTTGTCTAAGGGGTGATCGTGAGTCCATTTTCGAGGTGTTCATGTGGCGCTTGTTGAGGAACCGAGGTAGGCGAGTCGATGTCTCCAAGAAGATGGTTCGATGATGATTCGGGAGTAGCAAATATGTTTTCAAATGGAGCATCTTCAGAGTCGCAAAGGGATTAACTTCATCATTGATGCGAAACATTTCCATGATGTACATTTGAAGAATGATGATTTGTTGATGAGATCAAGGATCGCAGCATGGGTGCTTCTTGACTTAAAGATATTGAGACCGAGGGATTGACTTCATTCATCGGAATATGAGCATCCTCTGTTGTGGGAATCATCACCTCATTAGTAATTGAATCATACAGTTCATCAAACATAGGATCAAACAATTTCTTTACATCATCTTCGGATGGAGGTACATATGGAGTTTCTTGAGAGGAGTTTGGAACAAGGAATGAACCAATGGGACTGTTTTGAAGTGCGGGTCTGAGTGGAGTGTCCAGGAGCCATTTGACCGGTCACTCATCAAACGTAACGTGAATTGTTTCCATGATATTTCGGGTTCTTTTGTTGTAGATTCGGTATCCCTTTTGTTTGGTGCATATCCTACAAATACTCCAATGTCGCCTTTGGCCCGAGTTTGCCCAAGTCTTGACCTCATTAGTTGGATAGCACAAGGCACCAAACACACGAAGGAAAGATAGATTAGGTTTTCTGTTGTGGACGAGTTCATATGGAGTTTTTCCATGAATAGTGTGAATCGGGAACGATTTTGTGTGTAGCATGCGGTGGCAATTGCTTGACCCCGGAGAAACATTGGAACCTTTGAGTAGATCAAGATTGTTCTAGCGGCTTCAACAAGAGTACGATTTCGTCTTTCAACTACACCGCTCGTTGAGGGGTTCGTGGAACACTTCTTTGATGGTCGATTCCAACGCTTTCATAGAATTCACTAAGTTGTTTGTTGACAAACTCGGCCCATTGTCTGCTCGATAATTCGGCGGTTTTGTTTAGTCGAACTCGCAATTGTTTGATGAGTTTGATGATGATATCGGAGTTTCATCCTTTGTCCTTAAGAACTTGACCGTGTGAATCTAGAGTAATCATCAACCACAACTAACACATATTTCTTCCCAAAGATATTCTCGCACCTCATTGGTCCACATAAATCCATATGAATCATATGAAGAACTTCGTGACGAGTTAGTAGGTTTGGGTTTATGGGCATACTTCTTGCTTTTTCCCAATTGACATCTTGAACAAAGATGATCCTTTTCATACTTTAGTCTAGGTAAACCTATAACTAAGTCCTTTCGGAAAGATCGTTGATGGTGCCGAAGTTCAAGTGATTGAGACGACGATGCCATAACCATGACTTTGTTTTGAAGCCTTTGATAACAAGCAGATTGGTGAGGCCCTCATCATGTCATCGATAGAGATGGTGTAAAGATTTGAGCCACGAGTTCCTTTTAACAGTTCCTTACCATTAAGATCTCTAACAAAGCGGTATGTTTTTCAAGGCTACTTCTAGATCGTAATCACGAATTGACCAACAGAGAGCAGATTATGACCTAAACCTTCCACATAATACACTCTAGAGATGACACTATCACAAACAACATAATCTCCATAACCCATAATAGCACCGAAATGATCATTACCAAATCTAACATCCCGATGAATTTGCTCACGAAGTTCATGAGCATGACCGGTCTCAAATCATATGCTTGGAACAACTGAGTCCAGTACCACGTAACGATTTGAACGATCTGCGGTTGAACACGAGACAAGAATGGATAATCTGGATAATTGGGATCCCCATGCAAGAATGGGTTCCATTTGGTTAGTTACAATGGTTGGACCACCCACATCGAAATAGAAGCATTCATATCGAAAGTGAGGCAATGGAATCATTGTGAATAGATGCGACTAGTGTCTCAGATAGCCTGCTCACGGTGTGATCACTTCTTAAAGGAATAGTTCTACCAAGAGGCATCCATTTTCTAGTGGGCATTATCGATTAGTCTTATGACCAACGGTATCCAGAGAAGCCTATTTTCTTGAATGTTCTTCCGTGGGTTTCCACGTTTTCTAACTTTCTTTCGTTTTGCCTTTTAGCCTTCTTAGCATGAGTTTTAGCATTAACAATATGAACCTGGACAATTAACATCATTAGCGAACATTAACATCACATTCATGATTAGAAATGAATTCAAGCGATCATCAAGTACAAGGTTTGCAAATAGTATCGAATTGAATTAATTACAAGACGCCTATGGCTAATACTAGAATCAACACGATTCGCTTTA
Organism: Chrysanthemum lavandulifolium; assembly: GCA_022545495.1. NCBI lineage: Eukaryota > Viridiplantae > Streptophyta > Magnoliopsida > Asterales > Asteraceae > Chrysanthemum > Chrysanthemum lavandulifolium. Next base: position 207,977,686 of record CM040243.1, on the reverse strand, counting down.
TTCGATTCAAACTTAAAGTTCCTAGATTGTTCTTCTACTCTTTCCAAAGGCACATTCTTAGCTTATGAGGTCCTATCATTCCTTGTATTGTCTTGAGACTTTGACCGCTCCCTTTAATGTCACCGATTACTCTGTAGAGGAATGGGAACATTAGTTTGTTTTACTACTCTTTGCACCATTGCTTAGATGTTGGGATTTGAACTACATGTGTGCACTACGGTTCACATTCTTAAAACTAGAGGTACTGAGATTTGTACTCCTAGAAGGCACACTTGAGTTCTCTTTCTTAGCATTGACAGATCTAGAATCTGAACCCCTTAACGGCACACTACGGTTCACATTCAAAACATTGGGAATCGAGTGCATATCATACTTGGCAGTAGGCATCGAGCATGGAATCAAAGGATTAACTCTCTCACCTAATGACTTAGGGCAAATTGTGATCAAGCATTCTAAGATTTCTTGAGATCGTTTGGCATATAAGCATGCATGTCCAATTGCACTATCATGAGGTTTCTCTAGCTTATCCTCTTCAACAATCTCACGCATGCATTCTAAGCAATCCTTAAGAGATGAAAAGTATGTTTGAATAGCTAGTTTGTTGTTTCTTAGATGAGGAGGTACATATGTCATAGACAAAGCATATTTATTACAAGAGTGAACCTTTGATACACCATTCTCCCCATTGATCATTAGCATTTTCCCTTTTACCTGACTCTTCAGATTCTCAATTTCCTTTTGCAATGAAGCTATTTGTTCGTTGTTTTGTTACGAGTGACTTTAATTGATTCAAACAACTCATTGAAATGACGTTTAACCTTTTCATTTTCTTCTAGAAAACTTTCGTTTTCCTTTGTAAAGCATTTACTAGGTTTTGAAGATGAAACGTTTGAGAATTCGAGAATCTAAAGGAGGAGGCATTTGGGAGCCTGTCATGTTGTTCGTTTGACCCTTTAATTGAGAGATTTGGGCTTTCAACTTTCGATCGTATTGCACCGAGCTTGAATCATTCATCACGTTTGTTAATTTGAAAAGCGCATCAAACTCGGAGCATCGAAGATGTCTTGACATTTGAAGTTTTGACATTTTCTTTAAGATGTTGATATTTTAGTTGTAAATTAAAATGCTCAACTTCTAGTTTAGAAAAATGTTTAACGAAATTGTCGTGATCATCCGATTCAATTTTCTCATTTAGTTTAGAATTAGTTTTTCAAGCTCAATGACACGATCATGGGAGACTTTCGGGCACAGATAATTCATGAAATTTGGAAGCATTAATAGAGCAATTTGAAGCGTTGAAAACACATCTTGAGCAACACATTCAAGAATAAGATTCTCATTTAATGTATGCGTGTTCTTTCTCTCAATCTCATTATATTTCAAATGCGCTCATAGTCACTAACTCCAACAACCATTGCATCAAATTCCTTTTCCATTCCTTAATATCGGTTTCTATCCCTTTTAAGACTCTCAAAGTGATCTTTTAGAAGTTTAAAGAAGGCATGACCTCACCAAATAACATTCTTTCATTTGTTCAAAACCCTTTCTCCTTCGATTATACCGGTGGGTGTGATCCTTTTCTTGCAAGTTTTCTCAAAATCAACAAATAGTTGAAATATAACGTATTGGCTAATTAATGTCTTGCTTTTAGTGGCAATTGTTCTAGGTACAAGATGCATTGGTGTATTAGGAGGATACACAATCGCTCTAGGCATTTTCCAAAGGGAGGTTAGTTTCAACAATATTTTCCGCTTTTCGCTTATCTAAATCCTTTTTCCGAAGACTTGTTCGGGAGTCAACAATGTCGAGGCTTAAACTTGTTTAAGGAAATCCATTTTCCTTCTTGTAATCATGAGGAGTGATAATTATGTTTTCTCTTTGCATTTGGGATCATTTTGTTTCTTATTCATCTTTTCCTAGTGATTTCATTTGATTTCTTATCTTCCTCGATTGCACTCAATGCAACTAGGGTTCGCCTAGGCTTAAGGATTTCATTACCATCATAAAGCACCTTATGAGCATTTCTAGCCTTTTAATTACCTCCGGATTTGGTTCCTCAACAAGGGAATGCTATGCTTATCACTTAGGACTCGATGTTTAGTGACCATGTGAGCGATCGAATAGTGTTTCCTTGTATGTACAACTTGTTTTCAAGTTTGTTTTTCAAAGTTTTCGATTAGAAAAATCTCTCAAGAGTTTTGATTCCTTTGCATTAAATTCTTGCTTAAGCATTTTCACATTTTCTTGAAGTTCTTGTTTTGTTTATTTGTTTTAGAAAGTTTTTCTTGCAAGGAATTTAATTCTTGTTTCAATACTTCTTCTCTAAACTTACTTTTTCTAATTCTTGTACTCACTTGGTCATCCATTTCCGCTCACGAGTGGTCAACTCAAACTTAGCACGTTGTTCATAAATAGCAACACGTTCTTTATAGGCATTTAGTTCGAAATTACGGAATCATCGGGGCACATGCGGTGTATTCATCAAAAACATAGTCATTATTGATTGCGGAAGATGCATCACTTGGTACAACTTCATTTTCACTTTGTTTCACATATTGATCATATGGGACAATATCGATATTACCCATATTTTCAATATTTGATTCAATAGTTTCGATTGATTGTACTTTGTCATGCATTTGTTGCACATCGACATCATCGTATAGTTTTAATACCTCGAGATTAGCTTGTCATGGGATGGCCCACTAGTGGTGAAGAAGAGACCTTGGGAGAAACCATTGGAGAAATGCTAGCCATAAAAATTATGTGTGCCGTAGGTCCATCATCCACATCAGTCGTATGCATCACATTCACGACTTGAAAGGCATTCGATGATTGTGACCTATCTCACGAATAGGTTGCTCATCCACATCATCATAGGTCTTGGCATTACCCTCGGAAGAAACAAGCAATTCCTCTTCATTCAAAGCAAGCACCATTGTCCCGAGCTTGTGCCGCACATTTTATCTCTCAAGTAATCGGCGATTCATGGACGCTTTGGAGATGTGCGTTCCTTGCAATGTGTCCTCACCACCACGGTTGTAATATTTGATGGGCTTAGCTTGACCTTGGTTACCATTCCTTCCTCGATTCGGTTGCCAACATAACCTCTCCCGCTCCACCTCGTCCCCGATCATATCGTCTTTCTGAATCGGTTGCACCACGATCCTTCCATCTTTAACGGTGGCTTGATTGTGTGGGTTAGATGCGATTCGAGGTTGTTGTTGGTTTGTGGGAGAGTATTCATGTTTTGACTAATGAGAAGAGCTAGTTGATTAATGAAGCTACCCACGTGAGCATCGGCATCGCCTTGTTTGTACATAGGATCGGGAATGAGTTTGTGATTACCATTACCCAAGGGTATGACTTGTGATGCTTTGGTTGTGATTCCGATGTTTGAGTAGAAAGTCAGTAGAGTCATTAGACGAGCTTGTCTCTCCTGGTTGGTTTTGAACCGATTGAGAATTAATTTTTCAAACATAGCATGTCTCTCATTTCAAGGAGGAAGGCATAGAGTTGCTCATAGTTTGTATTCTTCAATCCTTTAGTGAGCTTCACGTGTAACAAACTTGTGCCATTCGGGATTCATGTTGTTCACAAATTTTGAGTTCAATCGAATGTTAGGCATAGTCATTCGATGTTCCTCATGTCATTAACTAACTTATGAAATCTCACATAGTACTCATAGACATTCTCATCTGGTTTCATCTTGAAGTGCTCAAATTCGTCATAGAGTTGGGATTCTCTGTCTTCCATAGTTAATTTCGAACCCGAGAGAAGCATCTTAACATTATCCCAAACCGCCTTAGCATCGGTGTTATGATTGATCGACTTGTAGATGTCTTTAGGAAGACCTTGAAGAACAATGTTTGAAGCCCCGATATCTCGCATCAAATCTCTTTTATCCTTATCATCAAGCTCATCATACATCTTAGGTCCATCCATTCCGTAAGCAGAGTACCATCTTCATTAGTATCAAGTATGTCTCTAGTTGTCTCAACTCGATATGGTCCTTCATCAATGGATTTGAGAATGTTGACACCATTTTCCTTTCCAAGGCAATACAATCGATTCGTTGAGCCCAAGAATCGTAGTCGATTCTGTCAAGCATGGGGACGAGTATCCGAGCCACCGCTTGTACATCCTCGGCAACAGTGGAGATGATGAGGGACGTTGGTAGACATGTTAACAGATTATACGGATTTTATAACTCTATGATTAAACCGGAAATAGATTCTTTCACGGATTTTACTAAATCAAGAGAAAACCGTAAACAATCACTCAAGTCGCTAGAAGATAAACCACTAAATCGCTAGAAGATAATGCACTAAGTCGCTAGAAGTTAATGCACTAAGTCGCTAACCCTTAATTCGCTACACCCCTAAGTCGTTAGAGTCCCAAGTCACTAGACAAAAATCAAGTCGCTAAGTAGTAACTCACTGAGACCAAGTCGCTAGCCAAATTTTGGCAAGAATTGCTACACAAGTCGCTAGAGATACAAGTCGCTAAAGAGCAACTCGCATGCACCAAGTCGCTACCACTGTCGCTACTCGTAGTGGAGAGTCCACTACTTGTACTTTAACTCGCTAGATCTAACTCGCTAGGTTTAAAGCGTAACTCGCTACAATTTTGTAAAGCAAGTCGCTATGAAGAAAATAAACCGTGAGCTAAGTCGCTAGCAAGAAAAACCATATAAACATCACTTTTAATCCAAAACAACCCAACCAAGATGATTCAAGCTAACCAAATGAAAACCTAAACACTTGTGATGATTCTAAACATGAAAGTACTAACAAAATTCAAACTTTAACACAAGAAATCAACCAAATGATGCAAAACCACTAAACTTTTTCAAACTCAAAACCACCTAAAACCACTAGAAATCCAAAGATGTGCAAGATATGATCTAACCATGGCTCTTGATACCAATTGTAAGATATTACTTTTCACATACACATCAAACCATAACACAAAGTAGCATATAGATGGAATTCTAGAGAGAAAGTTAGAGGTTTAGGGAACTTAGTGAGAGAAAGTGAAAGATATTATTATGAGCTCCAACTCTACCTTGGAAGGTAGAGTATTTATAGTCTTACATAAATCGCCACACATCGGGTGTGGATCGGGCATACAGTGGGTAAAGACCGTCCGTCCTCCACGGTGTTACTTAACTAAATACTACTTAACTAAAAGAACTACGACTACGAGCTTTTAACGATTACATATACTTGAGGTGACCGACTCTTTAATACCGGAATTTCTAATTCCTAACAAACTCTGCAAGCTCGCGATATCAAGGGCGAAGGATATGTAATCTTGAAGATGGCATCCAGAAAGAGCTCAAGTTGACTAATGTCTTGTATGTTCCAGATTCGCAAGAATCTTGTGTCTAGTTGGTTTTGAACAAGTTTGGTTTCGTCTTGTTTTTTAGTCTGATAAATTTTTTCTGTCTAAGAATCAAATGTATGTTGGTAGGGGATATGCTCTGAATGGTATGTTTAAGCTCAATGTAATGGTTGTTAAGAATGATATCAATAAAATGAATTCTTACGCTTACTTGATTGAGTCTTCTAATGTGTGTGGAAAACTAGAAGGGGGGTTGAATAGTTTTACCAATTTAAAACTTTCTTTTAAATATTTAGATCGACTTATGTCAATCTATTTGGTTGTTTATGTTGGACGTTGATAGATAAATATATAAACGTGTAATGAAAGATAAAGAGTAAGAAGCAAATCACCACGACACAAGTATTTATAGTGGTTCGGCTACAATGACACCTTCCTTGCCCTACTCCACTCCCCGAGTCACCTACTCGAGAGTTCGTAAACACTACACCAATCTCCTTATGGCGGAGAAGCCTTCACAACGTCGCTTACACCTTTTTCCGGTACAAAGCTAACATCGAGTTCTTTCACACCAAGGCGAACCACACCTAACACAACGTCGCCTACCCTTTATACTGTGCTAGGCTAACCACCGAGTTCTTTCACCCAAGGAGAACTAATCCTATCACAATGTCGCCTACCCTTTATTAGGTACTAGGCTAAGCACCTAGTTCCATTACTATGGAGGAACTACTACCCATCACAACACAACACCTAATCTCAAGGAGATCCACCTTGTTACAACACCATCAAGGATATCACCATACTTGAAATAAACAAATACTTATATGTATAACGATGCACCTCATCGATTATACGACCTAGGCATTCTTCCCTAATGCCACTTGATTTGATTCTTAGGCATCCTTCACTAATGCCTTTGACACAACGCTTGGCACCTTTCACTAATGCCTTCGCCTTGACACCTTTAGCATTCTTCACTAATGCTTTGACACGGACGTTAAGCACCTTTCACTAATGCTTTCAGATTGACTCTTTCGGCATCCTTCACTAATGCCTTCAACATCTATGGAAGAAGAAAGAACTATCAACAAGAGAACCTCGCTTGTCTTGATGATGACGAAGCATGGCAACTCATGGACTTGATCTTGCTCGACTTCAAGTGGTGATCTCGCCTTTAAGAGGAACCTAGAAGATCATACAAAAGACAAACTACATTGAAAGATCCCTTAGGATCGGTGGTTAGAGAGGTACAATACTTGGAGAAAGTATGTAAAAGTGGTAAGCCAAAAGGAAGAAATGGCTCACTATTTATAGAGGAAAAATTTCTTTGTTCCCGGATCCCACGGATCCTCCCACGAGGATCCGCTAGCGTAAAGCTAGGGATCCGTGGGACGCCCTCTTTGCCCATGGGTATTTTTGGTTATGGGTTGATCCATGGGTTTCTTTCTAGATTCAATGTATCTCTAGAATACAATGAACCTAGTTAAGTGGTTTGGACAAAACCATGGATTATGGGTCAATACCATTTGTTAGTTTTTACCCATTTTAGTATATACTTGTTTTTACCCATTTTAGTATATACTTAGTTAAGTATGTAAACACTCGTTGTTGTACATATGTATATCTAAATCATAAAATCACTTATACTTGTTTTAGTGTTTTATGTGAAAACGTAAGTGTGTTAGAAAACTATTGGCTCAAACAGTTTACGTATTTTATTTGTTTCGTTAAAATGATTTTACCTTTGTTATCGACAAAACATTAGAAGATCGTAAAATATAAATAAACGTTTTTACGGCTTATTTGTATTAACGGTCGTCTTGGACATGTAAATTTTAATTCAATGCGTCGTTTGATTAAATTTAATTGCATACCTAATTTCCATATTGATTCAAAATACAAATGTGAAACTTGTGTTGAAGCCAAACTTACAAGATCATCTTTCAAATCGGTTCAACGAAAAACCGAATCACTTGATATGATACCCACTGACATATGTGATTTGAAATCACTACCCACAAAAGGTGGCAATAAGTACTTTATCACGTTTATTGATGATTGTACAAAGTATTGCTATGTTTACTTAATGAAAGGTAAAGATGAAGCTATAGACAAGTTTGTTCTATACAAAAACGAAGTTGAGAATCAACTTAGTAAGAAAATCAAGGTGGTACGAAGTGATAGAGGAGATGAATATGTGTCTCAATTCGCTGATCTATGTGCGAAACATGGAATCAGACATGAGTTCACTGCTCCTTATTCACCTCAGCAGAACGATATTGCCGAAAGGGAGAACCGTACCTTGAAAGAAATGGTTAATTGCATGTTGATAAGTTCTGGTCTAAGCCAGGACATGTGGGGGGAAGCCATTCTAACGGCTACTTATCTTTTAAATAAGATACCTCGTAAGGAAAAAGAAGAGACCCCTTATGAATTATGGATGGGCAGAAAACCATCGATCAAGATTACGAGTGTGGGGGTATCTAGCAAAGGTAGCTATACCGACTCCCAAGGCCCAAAAGATTGGACCTAAATCTTTGGATTGTATATTCATCGGATATGCTAAGAATTGCTTATCGTTTCATTGTACATGATTCGGAAAATCTGGATATACAAAAGGGTACAGTAATGGAATCAAGGAATGCTTCATTCTTTGAAAATACATTTCCTTGTTTAACAAAGGAAAATGGAAGTTCATCTAGACTAGATGACGAAGTTGTACAAGATAAGAGACAACAAGATGATAATGATCTCCAAGATGAGAGACAAGATCAAGCTGAGCAAGAAGAGGTTGAACGTAGAAGAAGAAAAAGGGTAAGAACGGAGAAATTGTTTGGACCCGATTTTGTTTCTTTTATGGTTGAAAACGAACCTACTTCATACCGATAAGCGGTTACTTCCTCAGAAGGGCCTCAATGGAAAGAAGCCATTAAAAGTGAAATAGATTCTATTTTACAAAATCATACTTGGGAGCTCGTGGATTTACCTCGTTGTTGTAAACCACTAGGCTATAAATGGATCTTCAAGAATAAGATGAAAGCTGATGGCACCATTGACAAGTACAAAGCAAGATTGGTAATCAAAGGATTTAGACAATGAGAAGGTCTTGATTACTTTGATACATATTTTCCTGTTAGGCGAATAACCTCGATTAGGATGATACTTGCTATTGTCGCTTTAAGAAATTTGGAAGTTCACCAAATGGATGTGAAAATGGCATTTCTAAACGAGGATTTAGAAGAAGAAATCTACATGAACCAACCTGAGGGTTTCATGGCTCCTGGACAAGAGAACAAAGTTTGTAGGCTTGTTAAGTCATTATATGGCTTAAAGCAAGCTCCCAAACAATGGCATCAAAAATTTGACCACGCCATGCTAGAGAGTGGATTCAAAATTAATGAATGCGACAAGTGTGTTTATGTAAAAGACACAAATAGTGGATATGTAATCTTGTGTTATATGTTGATGATATGCTTATCGTTGGCGTGAATGACAAGATGATCAAATCTACTAAAGACATGTTGAAATCAAAGTTCGACATGAAGGATATGGGTTTGGTGATGTGATTCTTGGAATAAAGATCATACGAACTCAAAATGGACTTGTCTTAAGTCAAGCACATTATGTGGACAAAATTCTTATACTCACAATGCGGTGGATTCCGCCTAGCTAGAACTCCAATTAACACCAAGAAGCATCTATCCAAAAATAGAGGCGAGGTGTTGCTTAATTAGAGTATACAAAATTATTGGCATGTTAATGTACTTAATGACAGTGCCTTACCGACCTAGCATATGTGTTAGGCAGCTAAGTAGGTATACTAGTAATCCAAGCTATGCACATTGGGCAGCTATGACTAGGGTACTTCATTATTTGAGATACAGTCGTGATTATGGGCTACAGTATGATAGATATCCAGCTGTTATAGAAGGATATAGTGATGCAAATTGGATATCTGACATAAAGGATTCTAGATCGACTAGTGGATATGTATTTACACTAGGAGGGGCGGCTATATATTGGAAGTCTTCCAAGCAAACAATTATAGCTAAGTCTACGATGGAATCAGAATTTATCGCGTTAGATAAATGCGGACAAGAGGCGGAATGGCTACGTCAATTCGTAGAGGACATACCAAGGTGGCCTAAACCGGTAACGGCCATTATTATACATTGTGATAGTCAATCGGCAATTGGCAGAGCTCATATCATAATGTATAATGGAAAGTCCGGACATATCCGTCGTCGACATAATTCGATACGACAACTACTCTCAATAGGAGTTATCTCAATTGACTATGTGAAGTCAAAGGATAATATCGCGGATTCGCTTACGAAAGGCTTAAGCAGAGAGTTAGTTAGTAAGTCGTCTAAAGGAATGGGACTAAGCCCATGAAGGAATGAGTTTCTATGAAGGAAAACCTAACCCATTGATTGGAGATCCCAAGATCCGGGTTCAATAGACAACCTAATCATAGAAATGTGGGGAAGTCACGTCAATGTGGGGAGTTACTAAATATTGTAACTTCCTAGTCCATTCCTATAATAAATGTGACTTGTTGATAGGTTAAACATATGGCTTTAATGATTCGTGATGAAATCGTAAAGCATAATGATTCGAGATGAAATCACAAAACATATGTTTTAATGATTCAAGATAAAATCACCTATGTGAGAGAAGTGGGGTCGCCTTGAAAGGAATTGGGGCGAATTCCTAAGAGCTCTTGCAGAACCAAAGCGAGTGTTCATGACCATAACGAACACGACTATGAGGACTTGACAATGTCAGGGAGAGTCTTGTGTGAAGTGTAATGTCGTCTACACAAACAGAGGTTGAGTTCAAAGACATCGCGTCTACTCAGATCTAGGAGACTAAGTGCATCTCACAAGGGAAGGTTCAAAGGGTTAAACCTACCTATCCTATGCAAGAGTTAACCGCATAAATTTCCCCGAAACTTTTGTGTGTTTTCGACCGATCTCCATCCATGTGGGGGATTGTTGGAAAAAATAGTTTTGCAAAATGATTTTTGCATATTTTTGGAAACTATTTAACATATGTATATGCTATATATATTTATATTTCTTGGTAGCTTTGCGTTCTCCTTGACGAGAGCTTCAGAACGAGCTAAAATGTATCAAAAATGGAGTTGATATGAATGAGATATCGCTACCAAAGTGAGGCACTGAAACACAAAATATGGAAAAGTGGGAGTATCCCACATCGCCCAAAACAAGAAATGAAAGCTTGTTTATATAGAAATCTTGATATTGACCTTCAAAAGATTTGTTGGTTTTACTCCAACGCCTACGTGCGTCAGTGCAGTGGGGGTGCGATTCGAGATTTCGGGCTAAAATGGGTTCAAGCTTCAACTCATGCGCGACCATGGACACGAATGCACTCAAACTTCGCCTACGTGCGATATCTTTTGTCGCAAAATTCATTGCCATGTTTAATAAATTTCCAAATTTTGTGTCCATTTATTTTTAGAACTCATTTTAACTTTGTGAACAAGTTATACAGAATCTGATTAAATAAATGGAAGATATTGAAATCGGTTTTAAAAGAAACAGATTTGCGTATATCGTGTATATTTAACAGTGATTCAGTCTTGGTGAACATAATAGGTTTTTACTATAAATATAACCTAGTCTCATTCGGTTTTATACATAGAAAAAACGTAGCTCCACTGCAAAGCAATTTGTTCGATCGAAACGCAAGTTACTTTCGTGATCTTTCGAGCAAGTTTGTCACGTCCGCTATACATCGCCTTTGGCGGTTGACTATAGAAAGCAGATTTATTTAATCATTTTAAGGGAATCGTGTTAAACACGAGACTCATGCCACGACCTTTACTGCTTTTATTTAATTATCGTTGAATAGTGTCTGTCTTCTACTTCTACTCCGTTCTGTCTGTTATTTAGTTTTCTGTTATTATTTAGTTTCTGTTATTTATTATTTGTAATATGATTTTATAATAAAAGCGTACACCATTTTCCACATATGTATTGTGAAGTGGGCAAATAATAAAGTGGAGTGTACAAATCATCTCCGTATGTGTATATGTACTGCTGAAAGATTGAACGTTCGTCTTAAAGCTAATGATGATTAGTGACACTTTACTTTAAGATTGTAATATAAGTCACATCTACCGAAACTACAACATAAGAAAGCTTCCAACCATTACACTGATTAGCCAACTCGTAGTTTGAACACACAAAAAAGAATACGTATCGTTTAATTAGTTGTTTATGCATGAAGCCAAAAAGAATACGTCGAAGAAACTTATACTGTTGTGTTGGTAGAATGATAGTATCAAAGTACATGGTGGCTGAAGATTCCAAATCTTATACCAGGTTGTTTGTGAAAATTTTATTTTAGGATGGATAGATAATGAATGCACGTGAACGTGTTTTGGCAGTCCACACGGTTTAATCTGAACCAGGGACGGAGCCAGGCGGGGTCTCGTGGGTGCCCGTGACACCTATAGATTTTTTCGATGTAGTGTTAATTTTAAAAAAAATCATCGATTTTTCTCAAATGTATCTTAAATGACCCCGGTCCATTGAAATGTGCTTTTATTTCTATTTAGTTAACATCTTAAACTCTATTATATTACGATTGAAAAAATTTTGTGCACCCGGTAACATTTGTTTCTGGCTTCGTCCCTGATCTGAACCCAAATTATGAAAGGCTCGTCTCCCATGCTTTTACTTAAATCATTCTTATGATTAATTTATTTATTTACTTACAACTAATTGATCTTAGGTTAGCTTGTGTTGACTGTTGACTAAACCTCTTTCTTCCATCTTCCCAGATATTGTTTTTTATAATAATAATAAGAACGATGTTTAACTTTGTTTAGTGACTCAGTGTTGAATGTTCTAGTGCCATTTTTGTTTGATATCGCTAAACAATTAACACAATTCATTCATACTTTAATATCTTGACCATTTGAAATTTCAGCATCGTATTTATGTGTACAATGACAAAGTAGTAAGGCCGCCTTTGTTTCGCATATGAAAGTGAAATATGTCTAAGGAATTACGTGTAGGAAAATGATTAGGACTTAATGTATTACTAATTTTACGCCAAAGTGATGTCTGAGTGTTTTATTGGTTTGTCACAAGAGTGAGCCCATCTATCGTCACCATAGAAATGACGTCATAAGATTAAGACAGATATGTTAGACACGCCAATCAATACTGTGACGTATAATATAAAGAACTTAAAATTTGAAGAAACTCCAGTCTGAAGATATGAAATTTAAGGAAATTATAATCCGAAAACCACCACGTATTTGGTTATAGTAAACTGATATCCGCTAGCATAACATTTTGGCTATGTTTGGCAACGAGTTTATAAGGGATTAAATTTTAAAATAAGTTGGCTTATGAAATAAGTATTGTTTGTCACACGGTACATGGCCAATAAGCCATAAGCCCAAAAAAAAAAGGTTTATAGGGGCTTATAACTAGTCAAATTACTTAAATATAAATGAATTATCATGTATAAGCTAAAAATATATGTGAATTTAATTTGATATATTTTTATGCGATTTTACACATAAGCCTCAATAAGCCCATAAAAATAGGTTATAGGGGCTTATAGCTAGTCAAATTACTTAAATATATTTCAAAATATAATGGATTATCACGTAAAAACTAAAATAATATATGTGAATTTAATTTGATATATTTTTATGCAATTTTACATTATAAGCTTTAACTTCAACTAATTCGTTAATTAGGGTTATAATATGTTCTAAATTTCACCCACGTCAAACATACCCTTTATGTTAGTCTTTTGCACTATTTGACGTTGCAACTTTCATGAAAGATTACGCTAATATATTTCACGCTTACGTCCATGCAACTCGGTCTTCAAGACCATCAACTAACAAGTTCGATGATAGAATCCATGGTTACCAAAAGAATAAAAATGCTAAAAGTTAAGCTACAACCGAAGCTACTCAATAATTTAATGGTTAATGTCATAAAATAGACATGTATTTTCCCTAATGGACCACTTTATTACTTAAACTTTTTTAGGACTGTTTTAGTTACTAATGTACTTTTGGTAGACCAAAATAGTTATTATTTTTCTGTTTTTTTAACCAGGAATCGGTATAACCAATAAAGTTGTCTAACGTTGCATAAATTACATTCGAATGTTGACATGTTCTTGCGGGTGTGTTGAAAAGAAGAGGAAAGTCTTATATTCCCCTACTTCTTTCTTTTTGACCCGTTTCTATAGCACACCAACAAAAAATATCAAACACGACAACATTGTGTAACTTATGCCACATTAGACAAATTGACCGGTTATACCGATTCGGTTGAAAATTAGAAACCAATAAAGTATTTTGGTCCATTGAAAGTGCATATCATAACTAAAGCGGTCTAATAAAATTTTGATTTATGAAATCGTCTATCACAAAAGGTACGATAACAATAACATAGCGAACAATTGTCCTGTGAATCGTTTAGAGTGTTAGCAAAATTCCTTAGTGAAAACAAGTGAAATCGCTTGTCGGTTCGATTGACTTTCAATCAATATCTCATTCTCACCGCACCGGTCAAAGATCACCACAAAATTGATACAAATGTTGATATCGGCATGACACTGTGAGGTGCTCGTCGATCTCTCCAAACTATTATACCCCAAGCCACGACAAAACTGCCCAAGCAGAGCAAGCTTGGCGGCACAACATCCTCAAATCATTCAATGTCATTAACTAAGAATGTAGATTATGTAGGGTATTTGTGGTCACCCGCATGACCTATAAAACATACACAACAAAAAATAAACACATAAAGGCCATGCAGACAAACCCTTGATAGACAAATCTCCTAATCAATGATATAACATAATCTAACACATATAAAAGGTGTTTAAGGATAACTTACTTGATCCTGCAGTAACGTAAACTCCTAGACCTTCACATATTGCACGTAATCGCCTCATCCTTCTTCTTGATACATGATTAGATCGATTAGGGTTTCTTGGGAGAATCACCACGTAAGTCAAGGGTGCATCTACCAAGATCCGCATGGTGAAGTAGCGTTACGAATATGCAAGTTAGAGAAAACGAATGTACACAAATCGACTAGGGTTAGTCGACTTGTGACAATCAAATTATGGGTCGATTAGTCGACCTAAGGGATTCTTCCCTTAGGGTTGTTTTGTCGAAGATCACAAGAGCGATAGGAAATGGAGATATAGGGGTGTGAGGATTATTGTGATTATACTTTAGGTTGTCTTTGTATTTATAATAAACAAAAGACAATCCTAATTGCACTAAAAGTCCATAAATAATCATCCATAAGTATACAAGTTTGACACTAAGTCAACTCCTCCTTTAGGGAGTCGACCGAATATACATATCCATTAAGGATTGTATTCTTGCCTTTTAATACTTAAATATATTTATGATAAATATATACACAGTAGATAATTACCGTTTTATCCCTCTATGAGAATATTGTCATATTTTCATTTCTTTTTCATTTTCATTTCATTTCGTCACTCATTTCTCATAACCAACTTGCATGTTTTGTTTAGTACGCACCAATGCGACTCATCAACATTTCTATAAGTACCGGTTGTGAAAGACTTTATTCTTTACACATCGATCATTTTAGATCATCATCTATATGTAAAACCCATAGAGCACACTTAGAATTATTCCCATGTTCGGTATTGGTACAATCGAATTGCTAAGTTACAATCATTGCTACTATACGGTTGGGGCTTAGAGCCGCTAGATCATACTACAAGCAAATGGAATGGAATCTACCATTGAATAAATCTATTTTTTAACTTGGGCCTTTGGCTCACACTCTCGCTTAAATAGGATTGCAAGAAGTTGAAGGTCGAGAGGGTTTTCGGAAAGATGAATATGCAAAAGGGTAAAGTAAATGGAAGGTCTTTTGAACAACCGACATAAGAATTCACTCGCTTACTCGGGGTAGATGGAGATTCCCAAATAAAGAAAATCGCACTCGACATCTATTAAACAAAACTAAGAACAATTTCATATCATGCCCTTGGGAGAAACTAGTGATGATTGACATAAATGCATCCTAAACTTTTACACATTACTTTTTTTTTTCACTGCATAGGAAAACAAAAACATAGTAATGTTAACCAAATCACCCTCAATGACTTTCATTGGCCAGTTACATGACCGCATTTTAAAATCGAGCTCTCCTATTGATCCGGTTAAAATGAGTCATTTCAAATTTCAATATTAGGTTTTTGTTACTATATATACTAAGCTCTTAGAAAATAGAAAGATAGAAAAGAAAAGACTTGTAATAAGAGTTGATGGTAGGGAATGAGTCATCCCACCGATCCCAACCGATTTTTTCGAACATAAATTATTAGGTTGCGAAGGGATTCGGATTGTTACTATATCGGGTTTTCCGCTACGGAATTTCGAGCTCACAATTAGTGGTCGAAAATAGAAAGATAGAAAAGAAAAAGACTTGTAATAAGAGTTGATGACTTGATGGTATTGAAAAATACTTTTCATTCAAACTCGTCTTGGGTATGAATTGGTTAGGGTTCTTCCATCCTTACTTTAATCAATTTGTTTGTTTTTTCCTTTTATATAAGACGATGATAGTAAAGTTTTGCCTAATTAATTTATTGTGTTTCTGCACATAGAGTCTAACTATTATTAATATACTTGAGCTATCAAATTAAGTTTATGTTAATTCTGGAATTTATTGCTGCTGACTTTCATACATACCACTAGTTTAAGGATTAATGCTATTATGAGAGTTACACCCATTATATGTTTCAGGCCTTCAAATTTACTTCTAACAAACTTATGTGATTCTATGTTCTAAATATTTGTAAATATTGAAGATAAACGTTACAAATCCTACGTTTTTGTTATGACTAGCCGATGATATAAGCTTTCGCACAAGGCCTCCGTTAGCTTAGCTACGGCCCTGATAACAATCTCAGCTTTGAACTGATATACAGGCAAGGTGTTTTTCTTGGATGGGGGGGGGACGCTATACAAGGGATTATTTTGGTGTGCTTCTTGTTAATTATCTGATTAAAATTTTATATGATTGTCACTATTTTCTTTTTGCATTGTTTTGACACTGTGTGTGTACTCTAACGCTATCAAGTGCTACAGATGGACGAATCATCTTCAAAGGGATCACTAATAGAATGCTCTGATTGGGTGCTGGCACTTGATAATTTTGAACATGTAATTGCAACTGGAAACGAGCCTTTGCAGCTCCAGGCTATTAGTAAGCTTTCTCACCTTTGTAACCATGCTCCCGAAGTATACTAATATCAACCATACCGATTTTAGTAGAGCTTCTTGACACGTCATGCACAACCGCTAATGCCGCCTTGGAAGCAACTGTATACTGTTTGAAATGCATATCGTGTCAAGGGAGGGAGACTGGCTGTAACCATAGGCCAATCTGGCGCCATACAGCGTATCTTGTGTCTTCTACCTCAAGCGGAAGTTGGTTTACAAAAAGTACTTTTGAAATGCCTTAGAAATATTGTAGCATTTGATGGTCCTAATCGGGTTAATGTAGTGCGAATTGGTGGGTTGAAGGTCATTATTGATATGTTAAACTCATGTCCCGACAGTTTGAGACTACTCTTGTTGGATATATTGAGTGCACTTTCTCTTTTAAGAGAGGTTAGAAGGTCCATTTACAATTTGCGCGCTGTTCGTTTACTAGTTGAATCAGGTAAAGTTGGGAAGTTGTGTTCTAGAACTAGAGCTGCTCAAGCAATCGGGTTACTTGGTTTGGTTAAAAAAGCAAGACGGGATCTTGTTAATTCAGGTGCTATAGAGGTTCTTGCTGATTTGCTTCGAAACGGTGATATGTCAGCAAAGATTGTTGCTGGTAACGCATTAGGTGTGATATCATCCCATGTTGATTACATCAGACCTGTTGCTGAACATGGGGTTATTCCTTTATATGCTGAGCTTGTTCAGGTGCACGATCCATTGTGTAAAGAGATTGCAGAGGATGTGTTTTGTATTTTAGCTGTTACGGATGCTAATGCCAACACAATTGTTGAACATATGGTGATAATTATGAGAGGAAACGATAACGAAAGCATAGCAGCAGCTGCTGATGTTTTGTGGGATCTATCAAGTTATAAACATGTATTGCCTGTTATCCATAGCTCTGGTGCAATTTCCCTTTTGTTTGAGCTTTTGAGAACGAGTGAGGATACTAATGTTAAGGAGAACGTTTGTGGGGCGATTGCGCAGTTGAGTGACAACGAGGCTGAAAGGGTTGTGATTGCCAGTTTGGATGGAATTTCTCCTTTGATTAGTATGTTAGAAGACGAGTCAGATGACGTTAGAGATTTTGCTGCTCAGGCACTTGTTTATTTTCACGAGGACCCGCTATTCTGTAATAGGGTGTCGGGTGCGCTTGATCATCCTTCGTTTCTGAGCATGCAGGAGAGGCTGGTGCACGAACGTGGGATGGAATTACGTTTGGCTGCTTCAGTCAGGCAGATGACTGTTGATGAGCTAACTTGGAATCCTGGTTTGGTATAAAGATGTCATATATAGCTACTTTTATAGTTTGCACCTTGTTAGTATACCGTGTGGATATTATTTGAAATTAGAAATACGTGCATTCACAAAATATGTGCTTGCATCTGAATCTTCTTATTGATGTCCATGCTGAATTTGTTTGGCTAAGCTTAATTGAGGTACTTATTAGCTTATTCTATTATCAAAAATACAATAAGCTTAGCCTCAAGCTTTTGAATAAGCTCACCCAAAGCCCCAAACACCCTCTAAGTTACTAGTAGAGGTACCATAGCTAGGTGAAAGAAATACTAAAAGACTACAGTTGTATTCACAACAAGCAAATCAGTTTTGCTGTTATATACATTTATGTTATGATTTCTTTTGCTGTTATATACAGCAGTATTCACAAAAAGCAAATCAATTTTGCTGTTTTTACTAACGTCTAATATATCTACAAAAAAGTTTGGCATGAGATATTTGTGTATGCATGAACATCAGTCCCCAACGAAGTGTATGTGCACGTTTGTTCAGTATTACTCAACAACTATGGGATCCACAGTGAAATATTAGCTGCCATATTCGAACTATTTATGTGCATTAACAGTGAATAACATGAAATCTGCTCGGTGCATCAGTTAATTAGGTATCATGGCTCCGAACCATTGATCCTTTATATCCGCAAGAAAAACACTGTTGTGACCGAGTTCAAGGAGAGCTATGTTACACCATTTTTCACAACTAGTAGTTGATATCTCACACTAAATCATTTTGGCGTTGGAGTCTGCCATGAAGGTTTTGATTTGAACACTTCCTAGGTTCCATAGCTTGAACTAGATCTTCCATGGTACTCAGCAACAAGCTGTGCAAATGAAGAATATTTGTTTTCCAACAACTTTAATGGTGAATCATATTCCTCAATGAGGCCTGCAACAGAATTTAAGATTCTAAATTAGCATAAAATGTAACGTATTCAGATTGAGATCTGGGAAAAATAAACCTTGTTCCAAGACTAAAACAATGTCACCATTGAGCACAGACGTGATCCGGTGTGCTATTGTGATGACAGTCGAGTCTGAAAAATGCTGCCCAATTGTTTGCTGTATCATGTTATCTGTCGAAGTATCCACTGATGCAGTAGCCTCATCAAGTACCAAAATCTTGCTTTTCTTGAGTAACACTCGGCCTAGGCATACTAGTTGTCTTTGACCCATGCTCCAATTCTCTCCATTCTCATTAACTGCAACAAAAGTTTAGTATCATTGCTTGAATTTTTACTGTTATAAGTAGGTGACTCGATATAAACCTGCTGAATCAAGTTTGTCTTCCTTTGTTCTAACTTCATTTCCCAGCTGACACTTATCTAAAGCCTATATAAATGAAAGACAAACACAAGTTTAAAAGAAGTACCTCTACTATACAGATGTATATACAATATCAATATTGAGCTTACCTCCCAAATCTGTTCATCTGTGTGCTGTTCAAGTGGATCGAGATTGCTTCTTATACTCCCTTGGAACATGGTTGGATCTTGAGGGATTATGCTCAATCTTGATCGTAAATCATGAAGCCCGATTGACAAAATGTTGATCTCATCTATGAAAATTCCTCCCCAAGTAGGTTCAACAATGCGAAAGAGTGTTTGTATTAGAGTTGTTTTACCACTTCCTGTTCTTCCTACAATTCCCGTCTTGGTACCGCCGCTAAAAGTGCATGTGATTCCTTTTAACACAAGCGGCATCTGTGGGGCATATCTCACCTGAAGATCGTGGATATCTACTGTTCCATGCAATGGCCACAGGTCGTTTGGCCTATTTGATTTTACCAAAAGAGGTGCCTCACTGGGGATAGATGTGTATTGAAGTATTCTTTCAACCGAAATAATACTGTTTTCCATGTTGCAGAGTTTCCATATTACAGAAGCTTGTAGGATGTTCAAATTAAGGGCATAAGTAACTGCTAACCCCGCGATACCTTCATATGATTGATAAGGAAAAGAAATCTTAAACATGTAACATTTTTCCCAATCCTTGAAGGATTCATGAGAAAGAATGACTTACTTGGATCGATGGTTCCGTTAGGGACAATGAGTAAGAAAATCAAAAATAAAGCAAACATAACCGAGGACAAAAGCTCCACTCGAAATGAGAGCCACCCTACAGCACCAGCACTATGAAACTTTGGTCGGAATATCCATCGATGAGTTTCATATTTGTGTCTTGAAATCTCTTCTTGATGAAAGCTTCTGATGGTCATTGAACCTGATACGGTTTCCAGAAATGTTGTATTATAGGGGCTTTGCACACGCCAACTAGTCGTGCCAACTCTCGTGCTGATGAAATGTAATATTGCTAGGAAAAAGAAAAGAATTAGGTTATTGATACTGATATGCAAGTTACAGTAGAGAATGATTCTTAAAGTCGTACCTGCAACCATACGCAGATAGCAATAACGGGATGAAAACCATGAACACCTGCCAGGAAATCTGAGCCATCATGGCGATAACTACCAGAAGTTGTACAACTGCAAATGCAAAGACGCCAACCGCATTTGGAATAGTCAAGTCAACTGCACTTTGATCTGTCGATGCCTGTATGGAGATGAAGAGAATTTGACAAAGGTTCCTTTCAATCACCGACTAGAACACAGTTAGAACACTGACTTACTCTGTTTAGAATGCGCCACTTGGGGTAGCATCAAAGAAAGACATAGGGTACACGAAAAATGCACAAATGCATTTTATGAAAGAGTAGATTGGCTGTCTTGTAACCAGCTGTTGTAAGACACATCGCTCTAATAAAAATGCATAAAGTGCATCCTAAAGCCAAACCTACATAAACTAGTATGAGAGTAGATCCTCCAACCAAAGGCATCTCGTCTTCTGACACGGGTAATGCCCAAGCTAGCCAGTAATTGCTTCCAACCTGAAGTAGCTCAAAACTGATTGCTGCTAGCAATATACAAGGCACAAGTGCTCCTCCATAAGCACTTGTCATGTATTTCCAGTAGATAGAAAGACCAACGCTTCCTTTTCTCGTTCTTCTTTCTGGACAAGCTGTCCTTTAGTTCCTTCTGTATCATCTGATTTTACATTGACTACATCTTCCTTCACAACTTTCGAATCTTCAGATTCAGGATCCGTCTTTACTGAATCAATTATTGATAAAGCTTCTTTATGTGCACCAACAAGTTCCATGAAGTCACTTCCTGAATTAAGAATGTCATTATACTTTCCGGCTTGTGTTATCCTCCCAGCTTTCAAGACCTACAATACAATATATCGATACAATATTTTGATATTTCTACAAACCAAATATAAAATAAAAAAGATTTAACTGCTCACGAGTACAAGATCAGCAACCGGCAAGAACTCTACTTGATGGGTGACATAAATAACTGTTTTCGACTCCAGAAATTCCAGTAGACATTCCTGTTACACCAAGTTTATGTGAAGTATGAGGTTGGATCATGAAGTAAACAGATTTCATTAATGGGTTACTCACTTTAAATAGATGGCTTCCAGTATGAGCATCAACTGCACTGAATGGATCGTCAAATAGATAGATGTCCGCATCTTGATATAAGGCACGTGCGATCTGTAATCTCTGTTTTTGACCTCCGCTCAAATTGATTCCCCTCTCCCCTATAACTGTTTGATCACCAAAAGGCAGAATTTCAAGGTCTTTCTTCAAGGCACATGCTTCAAGAACCTTAGTATACCTTCTTCTGTCCATCTTTTTACCAAATAGTATGTTCTCTTCGATCTTTCCACTCTGTATCCATGGAGCCTGAGCAACATAAGCCTTGCTACCACTCAGCTTCACACATCCTGACAATTTTGGCACTTCACCTAAGATACATGAAAGTAGACTTGACTTTCCTGATCCAACTGTACCACAAACAGCAACCTTCATGCCATGAACAACTTTGATGCTTATGTCCTTTAATACTGGTTCAGCAGAAATAGCGTCCCATGAAAAGGTTCCATTGGTTATTTCAATTGCAAAATCAGAACTACCTCGTGGGAATGTCTCTACAAGATTAGGTTCTAAATCATCAAGACAAAGGTATGAAGTGATACGATCTAATGAAACTTTTGTTTGTGCTATCACTGATATGGTGTCAGGTAGATTGTATATAGGTTGTTGAAGTATTTTAAATATTGCAATCGCAGACAGTATCTTCCCTAATTCAAGAGGGATCCCGATAAGAAAACATGTTGCAAAAGTGATTGCAGCCATGAAAGTCGGTGCAACCCAGAATATAGATACGATCGTGGTTGAGGTACACAAGAACCTTTTTAACCATTTCGTCTCAAGACTTCTAAGCTCAAAAACTTTGAACAAAAACTTCATCTCCCATCCTTGAAGTTTAAGGATTCTCATATTTCTCAGTATTTCAGATGTCTTTTTCATCCTATTATCTTTAGATTTCATCAACTCGTCTTGAAACTTTTCTTGTAAACTTCCTATAGGAATATTAGCCAACATCACGATCCCAATGGCTACAAATGCAGCAAGTGAAGCAACGCCAAGATTTATATATAAAATCGCTAATGCCAAACTAACCTGCAAGATTACCAACCATGGATCATGTATGTACCAACCAAAGTCACCAATTCTTTCAGCATCGATGGCTATGAGATTAGTTATCTCACCACTAGAGTGTCCAACCTTTGACTGATTGGATAAAGTCAACCCCTTTTGGTAAATCAAGGCAACAAGGGCTGCCCTGGCCTGAATTCCACCTTGCTGCAGCTTAAAAAACCAGTGTCTTTGTGATATAAACTCGATGACTTTGGCAAGAAAGAATACAAGAATGAAAAGATAGCCCTCTTTTTTAGAATCTTGTCTTCCATTAAGGTACTGAACAAAAGCGTCTATGAGATAAGGACCTACATAAGAAGCCAATGTGTAAAGAACCGCGAGGATTGCTGTAAATAGAATGTCTTTCCATGTAGTAAGGATCAGAGCCTTAACGAGGTCGGAAGTTGTGAGTTTTTTGGTATGCAAACAATCACTCCCCAACTTATTTAATAAAATGGGAAAGGACCCTCTTACGCTATCAACTCCAGAAAGATGAGGAACATCTTCAAGGTCTAATGGTTTTTTGTGACCAGTGGCGATTAATGGAGTCAACCAAGAGAAAGTTACAAGGCTGAAGATACTACATTTTGCATAAGGAGTTACAGTTCCTGAGTTGTTTGATTCTCTACTAGTTGCAGCTTTATAACTATCGGTTAAGAGTGGTTCTTGAAGATCATTGTTATCCGTTTCACGTGCAAGATCTTGATCAGCTCCCAGCATTGCAGTTTATAGTTGTCTGTAATGCAGATCCTTGTATAAGTTTTTTAAGTATAACCAAGTTTTACTTATATTTAAGTAGTCAAAAACTTTTGACCTTCAAATTGTTCTTTAAACATACTGTCTTGTTCTTAAATAGTTTCATTTTTATAAACATTTCGAATCCGGTGACTACTATACTAATTAGATATGAAAAGTGAGAAAAATGTTGGCGAGTCGACTTAACTTGAAATTTACTAAAACTAAACATGTAAAATCGTTATGTTTAAATACAATTGATCAAAAACAGTGACCAATA
Source organism: Chrysanthemum lavandulifolium (assembly GCA_022545495.1). NCBI lineage: Eukaryota > Viridiplantae > Streptophyta > Magnoliopsida > Asterales > Asteraceae > Chrysanthemum > Chrysanthemum lavandulifolium. Next base: position 207,954,204 of record CM040243.1, on the reverse strand, counting down.
TATTTGGTATCCGCCAATAGTAGTTATGCTAAAAACAGTATGATAAGTGATAGCTAATAAGCAAGAAGTTGCAGCTGCAAGTTGATCAAGAGACTTATTCTACAACTGCTAACTAATTACTGTCTGCATGGAGAAGGATTCTCTCAAGTTATTTTTATAACTTGAGTCAAGTTAAGAGGATGTGATCCAATGGCTCACACATCCAACTTCACTCAAGTTATAATAACAACTGAGAGAATCCTTCTCCCGCATATTAGTAAGTTATTACTGTATATTATATGCAAGACCAACACCTTAATTATAAAAATCTTGTATTAAAAAACAAGTATTACCTCTTCTGTTTCTCTATCCTACATAAAATAATACTTTTATCGAGGATATCTTATTGGAACCCTCCTACGACGTCACATCATGAGGAATATTCCTTTGTCATTTACTTTTTCGAAGACAACACAATTTTTTTCGCTTCGTTCAGTATTTACAGCGGTTTAAGCGTTTGACTTATTAAACTTTATATTTACTGTTCGCATTTTCGGGTTTATAGTTTTTTGATATAAATAAAATTAAAAAAAAAAAAAAAAAAAAAAAATTCAAAAAGAGGGTCAATCTAAAAATAGGGGTCAAAATAACCCAAGTCTGAGTCTGAGTTTATGTATGTACTAATAAGTAAGAAAGTAGATATTACCTTAATCTGAGTATTTCCAAAGTCTTAGTTGAATCCAGATTACTCAAAGCAGTACTAGTAAGAAATAAACAGATCATACATGGTCTTGTGATTCAACATTATTTACAGACAGCTCATTCAATTTCACTTTTTGTGCTTAATTAGTTAGTAGTAACAGTAATAAATCGACATGTATATGTTTTTACAAGAAATCTATAAATTAATATCGATAAATTAACAACCTCGATAAAATTAATAATTTGTCCATCCCAACTTGACCAAGACAAATTTGTAATCGATAAAATAATAAGATAATAATTTTTTAAACCCGTGATATATATATTATTCCCAACGTAACTATAAATTAATAATTACTAAAATTTCATATATATGTATATATATGTGTGTATGTGTGTGTGTTTTAGAGAGATACACTCAAAATCCCAAGATTGTTTAGTAAAAATGAATCCATATCACTTTTTATTAACTCAAATCTATATTAAGTTTATCTTACAATCTCCTTATTACTAAAGAGTTGGTGCGTTGTCTTCTCGTATTGCAACAACAAGTGTTAATTTTATTTTCATAAAGTTGAATGTTAATTCATAAAACGTTAATCAAACTTGTTTTTCAAATTTATTTCGCCTCTAACGAAAGATACATCAGAATTTAGCCAGATATTGCTTGAAAATTTATATTATACGTGAAACCTCTTTAAATTAATAAATTATTAATTTATCGATATAATAATATCTCGTTAAATTAATAAAATATCCGTCCCAACACTATTAATTTATATGTTTCTTGTAATAAGAATTAAATGTCATCCATCCACCGTATGGATATGTTGTTTAAGAGTATATCTGTGGACCTCGTCGATTTACGTGTAGTTTGTTTTTTTTCCCAATAATTTTTTTTTTTTTTTTTTTTTTTCCTCATAAATAAGTGTTTTTTTCACTTCTTTCCTCTACTAAATTTCGACATTATCTTTCATTTATTACTTCTTCTTTCACAAACCTTACATCTTTTCTTAATATCCGCTTTTATACGTTTCGCCGCTTTTTATCGCTTTCACGCTTTCATCCGCTTTTATACGTTTTGACATTTTCTTATGCTTTCACGTTTTTACGTTTTACCGTTTTTATCTTTTTACGTTTTAGTCTGTTTTTTACGTTTTAGTCCAATTTTGTTCGTTTTTTTACATTTTCGTCCGTTTCATACGTTTTCGTCTGTTTTTTACGTTTTCGACCGTATTTTTTACATTTTCGTCCGTTCTTTTACGCTTTCGTCTGTTTGTTTTACGTTGTGATCCGTTTCCGACTGTTTTTTACGTTTTAGTCCGTTTTCGTCCTTTTACGTTTCGTCCGCTTTCTCCGTTCCGCGTTTTCTGCTTTTTACCGTTTCAATCGCTTTTTTACATTTTCGTCCGTGTTTTACGCCGTCTTTTTTACGCTTTGATCCATTTTCGAGTGTTTTTTTTACGTTTTCGTCTGTTTTTTTAACGTTTTCGCCTTTTTTTCTGTTTTTTTACGTTTTCATCCATTTTTACGTTTTCGTCTATTTTTTTAAGTTTTCTTCTATTTTTTTACGTTTTAGTTCGTTTTCATCACTTTTTTTTACGTTTTCATATTCTTTTTTATGTTTTCGTTTGTTTTTACGTTTCGGCGTTTTTGCATCATTATACATTTTTTATGTTTAAATACTTTTTTAGGTTTTTGATTATTTTTACTTTTTCGTTTTATAATGTCTTCATCAGTTTTTTTACGTTTTCGTCTTTCTTTTACGTTTTCTTGCGTGTTCATCCGTTTTCTTACGTAAGAAAACGTACAATAACGTACAAGAACTCACGAATCATATGAAAACGGACGAAAACGTAAAAAACAGATGAAAACTTAAAACAACAAAAAAAAACGTAAGAAAATGGCGAAAACGTAAAAAAAAGGACGAAAACGTAAAAAAACATACAAAAACGTAAGAAAATGGACGAAAATGTAAAAAAACAGACGAAAACCTAAAGAACAGACAAAAACATAGACGAACGGTCGAAAACGTAACAAAATGTAAAAAAAACGGACAAAAACGTAAAAAATTAACGAAAAATGATAAAACCTAAAAAAAGATTTAAAACGTAAAATGTCAAAACGTAAAGAACGTACCAAAACGGACGAAAACGTAAAAACACATACGGAAACGTAAAAAAACAGGCGAAAACATAAAAAAACGGACGAAACGTAAAAAAAACACGAAAGCGTAAAAAACGGACGAAAACATAAAAAAGCATACGAAAACGTAAAAATACAGACGAAAACGTAAAAAAACGGTCCAAAACGTTAAAAAATGACGAAAACGTAAAAACACATACGAAAACGTAAAACATATACGAAAACGTAAAAAACGAACGAAAACATAAAAAAAAAACTGACGAAAACCTAAAAACAACAAACGAAATCGTAAAAAACGGACGAAAACGTAAAACAGCATTTAAAACGTAAAAACGGATGAAAATGTAAAAACAGAGGCAAACGTAAAAAGTACCAAAACGTATAAAACGGATTTAAAACTTGTCTTTGACATCAGTATTTTAAGCGATCATTGTTTCGCACAAACATTTAAAAAAAAAAAAAAAAAAAAAAAAAACTTTTAGTAGCACAAAAACAAACAATCCTCTATCACGCAGATGAAAACTTTAGATGTGTTTTTTTTTTGCATATACGATTCGCGTAGATGAAAAAGTAAAAGCTCTGAAAAAATAAATGACACCATTATCACTAATTGTCTTAATCAGCAATCAACATAAGCGACTCTAACACATCATCAATGAAACAGTTAAAAATGTGAATTCTAACCAAAGTGGATCAACACATGTAATGATAATAACCAAAGTGAATCAAAAAGTTAAATATAAATGAAATGTAAGCTTGTGTCACTTTCCGTTCTTTGATTCATTTTTCATGATTGTCATTTGTTATAGACACCAAATACCACTGTTCTAAAATGCTGCAAAGGATTCGCAAACGACTACGTAAAGCGCGTGAGCGCTGATCACGCCACCACGACACCTTATGATGTATGTTTTGTAAACTCGATATATATGAATTATGATATAAATATATAAAATTGTCATACTTTCATACGCTTTACGCCACGCATTATAAACGCAAAATCTTGCGCTAAATTAAAGCGTGAGGCTTGTAATACGCCGCCACGTCACGCCTCACGCTATTTATAACCTTGCCAAATAAATACATATGCAAATATGGTTAAAGATGAGTTGATGCTTCACATGCTAAATACATTATAGACTTATTTACATAACAAAACTATTTTAGTATGCAAGTATCAATGTATGAAACCAACGATAGTTTGTTCTAAGCGATACCAAAATTGTCCCATCAACCAAAGACTGTAGATTCAAGTCTCATATCAGACGTGTGAATGTTTAACGTTTAAAACAAATGAACTCTGCATAGACGAGATTCAAATGCCATCGATTTTCTAACGAGTACCTGATTTCTTTTTTCAAAAAGCTTTGCTTTGTATTTCATTTGTTTTTTCTTCAGTAACCAACTGGAAAACAAACATGTCCTCCTCTAACACCTTTTTTATTACTTTCAACCCAAATCCCACGAATTTCTACATCTACAATGTGCCTGCTTTGCATTTCAAAATTTTAAAGCTTTTTTTTTTTTTTCCCAGAAAAAGAATCAAATAAAGAAAGAGATAGTCTATATCCTGTATCGATCATAGGTTCCTGTCTGACTTCATGGTGTGGGATGCATGGTTATCATCCTTAATCCTAATGCTTCCATTCTCATTATCAATATCGTCATCACCACCCTATTTCTGTTTCATTAATTTAGGAACTAGTTTCTTCACATCTTTTGCCGTTTCTTCCTCATGTGTCACACGTTCAAACCTCACTGCACCAACCTTTCTCGCATTTCCTGCTAATATCTGCCACCACCATACAACAAAGATTAATTCTCATACTACTTAGTTACACAGTACCAAATAACAAAGGTTAAGACAGCAAACATACCTCTATTTTAAAAACTTGGTTCTTTTCTTTTTCTTTGGGATTTTGGCAATCACCATCATCTTCAGTATACTCGTCATGATCTTCTTCCTTCTCAAGTACCACCTTTATGCTTTCACCTATTTTGGGGATATATCCAAATGGCTCGCAGACAAACCCCGACACTGTTTTATATTGATGACCCTGTCATATAAAAACAAATGTATATACAGAAGGTTAATAAAAAAAATGGTAACTGGCTGAAACCAATAGCAGAAAAGTAACAATCATCCATCATGCATAGTATAACCCCTAGGCAGCAATATGGGTGGACGGGTAACGAGTTCTGCTTGGAACAGTTCATTTTCAGTCAGAACTGGCCACAGGATGGGTCGTGTTGGGTTGACTTAATAAAGTTTTTGTCCGTTATCGAAAAATTGGTGCATTGTATATGTTTACATAGACTATTATTTACAAAGATAATTCTTTAATTATCATAATGATAATTTTAAAATCTTTGAGTATATAAGTAGACTTTGAGAGTCTTTCACCCTGTGTGACAAGTTCAATCCATTTGACCCGTTTCCCTTTTAGCATCGTGGGTGGTGCAACTAGACATGCAAACCGAAACTTGAGACCTTGGATTTTATTTGACCAATTTACTTGAGGCTTGTAAGCATATAAAGCGAGTCGAAATTGATTAAAATAAGATACCTCTGGCATTTTTATGTTGAGATACCTCTGGAATAGTCAAGTCAACTGCACTTTGATCTGTCGATGCCTGTATGGAGATGAAGAGAATTTGACTAAGAGGTTCCTTTCAATCACCAACTAGAACACAGTTAGAACACTGACTTACTCTGTTTAGAATGCGGCCAGTTGGGGTAGCATCAAAGAGAGACATAGGGGCACAAAAAATGCACAAATGCATTTTATGGAAGAGTAGATTGGCTGTCTTGTAACCAGCTGTTGTAAGACACATCGCTTCTAATAAAAATGCATAAAGTGCTTCCAAAATCCAAACCTACCTAAACTAGTATGAGAGTAGATCCTCCAACCGGAGGCACCTCGTCTTCTGATACAGGAGATGCCCAAGCTAGGCTAACACCTACATGTTTGATGTAGTCTTCTCAAACAAAAGTTCATCCTTGTTCATATGACCAGCAAGAACTGACAAACACTGATACACGAAACCTGCTTGAGGGATCGATTTATCTTCCACCAAAAATGGTACAATCTTTTTATCAATTTCAATCCAAGTACAACCAGGATTCTTTCTTAATCCAAGCTCTTTCATCTTTAACCTCACTTTTCTTGCCTCATCCCATTTCTTGAGTGACGCGTACATATTAGCCAACACAATATACGTTGACGGGTCATCAGGAGTCTTATCAACAAGCAAACACCCGATTTTCTCACCCAATTCTAAATCACCGTGTATATGGCAAGCCGAAAATAATGTGCTCAAAAGCTCAACATCCTCTCGGATGCTTGCATTTCCTTGCAGAATTGCATAAGCCTCGTGTAATCTTCCGGCACGACCAAGGAGATCCACTAAGCACGAGTAATCTGCAATTTTAGGTTTAATACTATAACCATTAACCATTTGATTAAAATAATAACACCCTTCATCAACTAATCCTGCATGACTACATGTCGAAATCACTGCTAGAAACACAACTCTATCTGGTTTAATATTAAAATCCTGCATTTCTTGGAAAAGTTTAAGTGCTTTAAAAGCCCGTCCATGTGACCCATACGCTGTTATCATATTAGTCCATGAAATTAAATCTCTTTCGGGTAATCGACTAAAAACTTGTTGAGCTTCATCCACAGCGCCACATTTAGTGTACATGTCCAAAAGTGCCCCCATGACTATCTCATTTGATTCAAATTTCCCTTCAATGATACATTTGTGAATCTCCTTACCCCGTTCTAGTGCTCCAAGTTGCGAACATGCTGCCAATATGCTGGTAAACGTGATGGCATCAGGTTTTATGCCCGCTGCGTTCATGTCATTGTAAATGCCAACAGATTCAAGATATGACCCTGCCGCTACATATCCAGAAATCATTAAGTTCCATTCTACAACGTTTGTTTTTGGCATTTTTTTGAAGATGTATTCGGCTGATGAAGTGTTTCCACATTTAAAGTAAACATCTACCAACGAGGTGTACATAAAGATATCAAACTTTATGTCGTTTTTTATTATGTACCCATGAATAAACTTGCCATGTTTCAGGTTAGCTGATTTAGAACACGCCATCAATGAACTGCTTAAGCTTGTGGAATGCGGTCTAATTCCATCTCTATTCATCCTTGATAAGAGATGAAAGCACGATTTGCTATCACCTCTCAAACTATATCCTGCAATCATGGAGTTCCACGAAACCAAACTCTTGACTTGGATTTCCTCAAAAACTTGTACAGCCAAATCCAAACAAGCACATTTACCATACATATCAACTAAAGCAGCTTGAACAAACCCATCGGAACCAAACCCATTTCTCACCGCCTCCTCATGAACCACCTTTCCTCTTTCAACGTCCATAACCTTAGCACACGCCGATATAGCAGTCGTACGTCACAGAATCACACTGGAACCCACAATCCCTCATCTCCCCAAAAACCTCCAACGCTTTGGCCCACTTCCCATCATGTAAATAACACGAAATAACCGTATTCCAACAGCCCACATCTCTCTCAGGCATTTCATCAAACAGGTTAACCGCAACCCGAAACATCCCACATTTGGCATACATACCGAATAACGAAGTCATAACAACAACATCTGACTCAAACCCATTTTTAACCAAATGGGTATGAATCTTTTGACCTAAATTACCATCCTTTAACCCACTACAAGCTTTTAAAACACTTGGGAATGTATAACTATCAGGTTTCATAATAGTAGTTAAGTTTTTATAAACTTGTATAGCCTCATTAAACATGTAAGTTTTAGTGTAACTAGAAATTAATGTGTTCCACAATGTTATGTCTAAAGGGTTTTGAAAAGATTTAAAAAGAAGTAAGTTGGCAGAGTTATATAAATGGAATGAAAAATAAAGGGTTATAAGGTTTTGCATATTGGAATGTTGGTTTGTAAGCCTGATGTTATTACTTTTGATGAATCATTTTTGCATGTTTTATTGATGGAAAATGATTGGGATGACTACTTCACACGACTAATTATACGACTACTCCATTCATTATTGAACACATGGATTCCACTATCTCTTTTACTTACATATACCATTGATTTCTTACATGTATCAAGATCTTTGTTAAAGACAAAATTAAGCATACCAATTAGGTATGTCAATCACTACTCTTTATTGATTTTGTGTTTTTTATCGCATGTACTAGCACCTTTCTGCTCTCCATTTTTGTTTACGGAGACAGACACAACACACAAGGTTGTTTACTTGTTTGGTTGTTTTCCTTTTGTATGTTAGTGGTTTCAATTTTGAGTTAGCTGTTTTATACCCTTGGACTTAGAGGTGCACAAACCGGTTTTTCAAAAATCAGTTTGGTTTTTCCTAATCGCTTTTTTCGGTTTTAAAAGTTCGAATCGGTTTTTCGGTTTTAAATGTTCGAAATCGGTTTTTTATCGGTTTTTTACCGGTTCGGTTTTTTTCGGTTTTAAATGTTCGGATCCGTTTTTTTATCGGTATTTTACCGGTTCGGTTTTTTTCGGAATTTAAAACATAAAATACTAATATATTTCGAATACAATCATAACTTTTATTTAAACAATACAATTATACAACTAAAACTATAAAATACTAATACATTTCGAATACAATCATAACTTTTATTTAAACAATACAATTATAGAACTAAAAATAAATAAGTACTAATACATTTCGAGCTTCGGCATGGCCATCACCCAAAAACATATTAGTGTACTCAAGTATATCGAGTTTCGGCATTGCCATCACCCGTGTATACTCAAGAAATTAAATCATCCAAAAATTCTTCTACATCTAACTCTTCAACATCAAATGGTTCAAATTCACCTTCATCTAATTCGGTAGAATGGAGGTGATATCCCATTTCATCTTCTTCTTGTGCTATAGTTTCTTCAACTTCTTCAATCGGACCTTCCAACGATCTTTCATGTTGATTTAACAACCTCAACATCATCTTGTGTGTAATGTTTTCGTGACCGGAAGACCCAACGGAGGATTAGTGGAACCTTGTTGTGATTGTGAGTTTTCATTATAAAGAAATTAGAGATTAAAGAGATTTGATGTGTTTTAAACCTCAACCCAATACACATATTTATACTACAAATTCTAGCTTCAAAATACTCAAAATTCAAAAAAAAAAAAAAAAAACAGTAACTCGCACAAAAAACGGCCATCGATGTTATATACACGATGGGTTTGAAACCGGTTTTGAAATACAACGGTCGATTTTGACCGGTTTTCACCCGTATTGAATTCCAACGGTATTTTTGACTTTTGCTAACCGGTTTAACCGGTTTTAACCGGTTTTAGCGGTTTCGAACAAAATAAATAATAAAAAAAAATCGGTTTTAAACCGGTTTTTTGAAAAAACCGGTTTTACCCAGTTTCAGAACCGGTAAAAAACCGGTCGGATGGAAAAACTGAAAACTGGTACAACCGGTTCGATTTTAGAAAACCGGTTTCCGTTTAGTAAAAACTGGTTCCGGTTTTATGGTTCGGTTTTTTTAAAAACCGGTTTATATTTGCACCTCTACTTGGACTATCATCTTCTAATAACAATCATTTTATGAAGTTTTCAAAATCGGATCCTACCTGGGATCGTTTCGTTTTGCAAGATTATAATCGTAAGATTATATCGAATCTTAAGATCCTATTCTAATGTTATTTCTTAATAGTTTTTGTAATATCATACAAATCTACAAATTATCATACATTATAAACACAAAATACTATG